>CM067365.1:61724210-61894326 GCA_034401795.1 Chaetoderma sp. LZ-2023a
CGATATACTTACCTCCATAAAACTCAATGGTATTGCCAGAATTTGTCTGAATTCCGTGGGACGGAGGCGAGGTCCGAAGACCAGCTCATCCCTTGCTCATTTTTTGTGTATGAAGCACCAACATCTGAAATTGTGTCAAACACAATCAGGAAACGACTTGAACATCGGATAATACCACCGATTGTTGAGAGTAATGACCGTATGTCAAATGCGCTCCCCCCTCCTTTTGGGAAAGGAGAAGCTATGACTTCTATGTCTTATACGCTCCTTAAGTATTGGGACATGAGACGAAGGGCTTCATTTTCATATACTTTCAGTCAATGAACCACAAAATAAACACGTACTGGTCATCACCATTTTAGTAAAAATGGGTAAATTATTATATATTATGTAACAACAAGATGCAAGACTGACCTTAAACGTATAAGCAGTGTCCATCCAGTTCCACTTGGTGAAGAAACAGTGATACATGTTTATATGGTTGTTACCGTAATTAAAATGTGCTGTCTGAAGACAGTGAGCGCAACTTATCTATACTATGTACACCCCATCATCTTTTGAGAATCGATAAGGCAAGATGATTAGTGGTGTCACGGAGGCACTGGTCAGTAATACTTGACTCACAGTGCCACTGGGCTACCGACATAATGTCATCCACCAACGCCCCGTTAAACAGGGTGGTGGATGCCACTATGCCACGGACACTGTGAGCCTTGGCTAAGTCAACTTGCTTATCAGCGGCAGATTTGTGGCAAAACTGGATACATTCCACAATCCACCTAGACATAGTGTCTTTTGAAGCCCTGGCATGGGGTTCAATATATGACAACCATAATGAAGATGGGTCCGTCCGCCATTCTTGTGTACGTTGGTTGTACCTATTTAATGCATGGACTGGACACCAAGCCTTTGAATTAGGATCAAACCTAGTCAAAGCTGGTAAAAATATGGGTTGACCTGGATATTTCAATGGCTGGTTTTTAGCCATGAAATTAATCCTAGGTAGAAGCCTAAGGCCTTCCCCTGTAACCACATAACGGTCTGCCTCAGCGGATAAAGCATGAATTTCTCTTCTCCGTCTAGCAGAGGCCGCAGTAATCAAAAATGCAGTTTTAAGTGTCAACATTTTCATTGAAATGGAACTTAGTGGTTCAAAGGGTTTATCAGCTAGAACTTGAAGCACTAGCGACAAACTGAGACAGAATCGCTGATGGAGTTCTCGGTCTTAGATTACCCATGCCATTTATTAAACTGTGCAATGAACATACTTCGTCACTTCCCATATCAGCCAAGCAAGGGATAACTGACATTAAAGCTGACTTGTAGCCAGCCATAGAGTTAGACTTGAGGCTATAGGCATCATACAGGTGACAGAGGAAATCAGCTACTCCCTGAATAGATGCATACATTGGATTAACATCTCTCTTTGAGCACCATTCTGAAAATCTATTGATTTTATAGTTATATGCTCTGGAGGTTGACCCTCTTCTGGCTTTTGCCATAAACATGGCTGCTTGCTCAGAAAAACCCTCGTTAACTGCGGATTCCTTGACAACATCCACGCAGTCAATTGGAAAATTGACGGGTTGTTGTGAAGGGACTTGTCCTGGAAAATAATATTGTCCATCAGAGGCAGAGGCACCGGATTGCAGACCAGAAGTTCCAGCATATCCGTATACCATGATCGGCTTGACCAATTTGGGGTGATCAGAAGCACTTGGCACTCCTCCTGCCTGATTTTCTGAAGAACTTTTGGAATCAGGATTGCTGGTGGGAATGCATATGCATACATGTACATTCTCTCCCAACTGATAGCTACAAACAAACAATGTAGCGCATCTGTTGCGATAGCGCTCAGATCTTGAATCGGAGAGACGTACATCGTCATCTTCGCATTCTTCCTCATTGCGAATAAATCTATGTTGGGTTTCCTGCAGTGGCCGAACAGATGATCCGTCACACATTGATTTAGTTGCCATTCCGTGGGCAAAACACTCATCCTTCAGCTCATTGAGTCTGCTAGCAGATTTAGCCTCCTCGGAATGTTAACTGCTTTCAAGGTGATCATATGATCCACAGACAGCGGCGGCATATTACACATCTTGTATAGTGCATCGTTGGAAATTATGCTCTCTGGCCATCGGTGTCCAGTGCTGGTGCGTAGGTGTTTGCGGTGGCAGGCGTCAAGTTTGTCTAGAGCTGCCTTTGGAGCTTCCCAGCTGTTACAGTTATACATCATCAAGGATACGCAAGTTGCATTGTATAAACGTAGTCTTTTTACGAAGGGCATCTTTGATCTATGAATCCATAGCTTCCAGAAGGACTGGAAAGCTATGTTCCCCATGATGCAGCGTGCAGCAATGTCAGCAGTACTGCAAAGCAGTGAGCCCAGGATTTTACTTTTCCTCCATGGTTCGCCGCCACAGAGTGGATCGTCATTATCTTTAATGTCTGTAAAAGTCGCCCAGCAAAGATGGTCCATGTTTGGCCATGTTCTAAGGATGCCAGAAGACACACCAGCACAGAGCCTTGGAATTCGCCCTACTTGGAGCCAGCAAATACAGAGCTAGGAGAGGACGTCATTGCATAAATCTGCTAAGCGTGCTATGAGGTGACCTTAAGAAAGCAGGATTAGGTACACTCAAGTCAAGAATGGACCTGAGGAAGCTAAGGATTTTGGCCGAGGACACGACACAGTGGGCAAGAGTGAAGAATGACTGATTGCAGCTGTAGGATGTTTCTACTACTACTGCCGCAGAATACAGTAATCATACATACATATGATCTACGCACCAGCAAAGCAGTTTCCAAGTCATCATACAGACTGGGCGACTTCGTTCCGCCCTGGCGGTTTATGTCACTACTGTGGACATACACAATAAGCAGTGTAAGAGTGGGAGTGTCTCTGGTTCTAGAAGCACTACAGTGGTCTCTGTGGTAACTGGCCCATCAGGCACAATTACCACGACAAGATCCTCGTGCACCACGGCCCGCGGGTGGCTGCGCTTGAGGAGCCTGTGACCCCCCCACCCCACAACTACAGGCCAGTGCTGGTGTGGCCGTCGCCTACACTGCCCCTGTGGCTGGCCGCCGACTTAACCAGCACCACCACGGGCCTGCGGTGGACAGTATGCAGGGGGGGGGGGGGAGGAGGGGGCACTGCGTGAACGCGCTCCCAACGGAGCACTTCAAATTGCTTGCGTAGTGCCCTCTGATTATTGACTAGGATGAATGTCTCCTGGAGGTGTCTACATCCCTCACCCCCAAGAGACCAGGACCTGACATAGGCGTCTGCAGTAGCCTATTGTACGAGTCCTAGGACAGGCACAAATTGTCTAGTGCAAAAGTGTCTCGCCCGCACACTCTAGTCACTGCCCGTGTCATGCAGTCCAGAGCCAGGTTAATACCATTCTGGATGGCTCTCTGAACTGAGACAGGGCTTGCCTGGCACGAAGCAGATGCTGTTACTATACCCTGTAAAAGCTGGGAGACATGTGAGAGTGCCGCTCTGATAATGATACCGATAAACAGTATGACAAAAAATACTGCCAGCAAATAATCATAAATATTTTCAGATATATTAGAGTGCCATATAGATAACTAGAGTACCTGCGTCTTTAGCAAAGGCATACCACCATGCCCTGCACTCTTGATAACTCCACCAGAAGAACCACACTTCTCCACCATAACCTCTTATATAAAGGAAGGGGTGGGACCAGAGGGCAGAATGACAAGCTCACTCTTATGGGAGCCTATATCACTCTGGGCATAGACTTTTTTCCTAACATTTTTTAGGGAAAATGTGGAGACAAACCCTCTTAGCTGTGTACAAACCTCCTGACAGGAACCTGTGGATACAAACATAAAGAGGTTAGTATTTCATGACGCCAGATAATAATATATCAGTTTTCTGGGTGCCTATCATGTCTATACCATGTCACGGAAATAAGTGACACTGCGTAATTAAGACGGAATAAAATGAAATTGTAATAGAGATCACCTGGTAACCCTGTCTTGGCGAAGCCTCAGGCGTTCCACAAGGATCAAACATATCCAACACACCCCAAAATAATTCCAAAAAATATATTTGGGCAAAAACAAGCAAGAACTGTTAATAAACAAGCATGTGTTTCAGGCCAATAGTCAAGAATGAGGCAGTGTCAGTGTGCGCATGCGCGAGGTTGGGGCTGGCATCCGGCAGACTGACAGCGGGCTCCCTGCCCAGTAGGGGCACCCTTCTTTTTTAATCTGGGGTTATTGAGTCTAGGTCGATATTTCGGAAATATCATAGTGTTAGGGAGACAAGTATAATGTATCTCTTGAAGTGAAATTCTCTTGGTCTGAAAATAAACATTTTCTCTGAGAAAAATTTTAATTTTCTTTTACGAACTTGCGGGTTAAAATGTTAAATTTCCGGATATTTTTAAGACTTTCAAACAAACACACAAACTGTGTACATGTAAATGGCTAACTTCTTACCTCCGTATCCGAGAGCAACCATGTGAAAAAGGCTTTTAGCGTCTGAGAGAAATTCGTCAACACACTTGTATTTATGGTTATTCACTTTATGTTCCATGCGGTTGATGTCCATGTGTTTGTATATGTATCGTCTCCAGTCACCCATCGTTTCTTCTTCCTCTTTAAATGTGATCTTGTGTAACTCTTTTGTCTGCAGGAAAATCAATAAGATCATCCATATAACCAAGAACCATTGTTCTGTTCCTTGGAGAGTGCACGAGATTGCCAAAGAAAATAGCATGATATATATAGTATAGATAATAAATAAGTGAACATATTTCCAAAACAAAAATAGAAACATGTCAGTTAGTACAATTTTGAAAACAAGATTAGAAATGTTCTGTTGAATATTTTGGACTTAATTGGCATGATTGAATTGGCAAATATTGCTGCCTAATGTTTTCTCAGACCTTGTCAAATCAACCTACTGTATGAACTTTCAAAGTTATCAGATAAACGGTACCAGAGTTACATGTATCATCCGAAACCAGTTCTCAAGATCGTGACCGGTGGCTGCAACCATCTTGGATTTCTGAGTCCTGGTTTCTTGAGGTCACCTCACAGCACGCTTAACAGACTTAACCATTTAATGACTAAATTTGTTCAAAAAAGTAAAATATTTACTTATTGAAGGTGGATTTTCATGCCAAGAGAAGACTATTTTTGAAACATTACCACTGGAATGACTGGCTCGGTTATTGAATCAGTCATTCCAGTGGTTAATTTTCAAAAATAGTCTTCTCTTGGCCTACAAATGGACATTTCTCAAGACCACTGCAGAGGCCGGTCTTGGCTGGCTATGTCCTGAAAGAGTTAAGCAATGACGTCTTCTCCTGGCTTTATATTTGCTGGCTCACAGTTGGACGAATTCCAAGGCTCTCTGTTCCGGTGTGTCATCTGGCATCATTAGTACAAGGTCAAACATGGGTCATCCTTGCTGGGCAACCTTTATGGACAGTGACGATGTGCTATACGTCCTTTTATCAAGGGCATCTTTGATCTACATGTACGAATCCATAGCTTCCAGAAGGACCCGAAAGCTATGTTCCCCATGATGTAGTGTGCAGCAATGTCAGCAGTACTGCAGTGCAGTGAGACCAGAATTTCACTTTTCCTCCATGGTTTGGCGCCATGAAGGGGATCATCATTTTCTTTAGTTTCATGCTTTGTAGATAGGTACATGCATGTACATGTGGGTTATTTTTAGTTTGCTTGGAGTTACTGGGAGTAGATCGTAAATAGATTTCTTTTCCGTATCTATGAAGTCCACATCATCAGCATATTCCATCCAATGTACATGTATATGCAGTCCAATCAATCTAAGAAGTTTCAAAGTGATCCGATAATTGGGAGCGGAGTTATCATCCGGAAAACAATATTTAAGAGGGCCATCTTGGATTTCAGATCATTGTCCATATCAATAGGTTTCTTCCCCAGATCTAATCTAATCAACCTACTTCCATGTTAAAATCCTTTGTCTTAAAATTGGCGTCAAATCAGAATGGACTCCCACTTTAAAATAACTCAGGCTTGCGGGATTACATGATTTAATCGAAAATCATGATTATTTTTAGACTACTTTTTAATTAATCTTTAACATGTTTTATGCGATCAGTGACAAAAATTTACATTTTGATGAGCGAATGTAAACATATGTCCAACTGTAGCCTAAGAGAAGACTATTTTTGAAAATGTATCACTGGAATGACTGGCTCGAGCGTTGAGCCGTGCATCCCAGTGATACATCTTCAAAACTAGTCGTCTCTCGGGCTGCAAGTGAGCGTTTTAAAACAATGTTATAACTTTCATCATTGATATTCCTTTGTTGTTATAAATATCTGGATAATTTATAGATTATTCTTAAATACATGTAATCGATCGCAATCATTCAAAGCAATAATCGAACCTACCTTCTCTTTCATACGTAACACTGTGTATCCGAGCAACATGTTCAAGTACTTCTTGGTCATTGGGCACTTACGACGGTTCAGCTTTTAGAAAATAAAATAATTTTGTTTATACATAATTTGTTTCCAAAGATAAAGTTACTATAGCTGTTTCTGCATTAAAAAAAACCATATATAAAATACATCAAAGAGGAATTTAAACAAATATTTAAAATTGAAAATTTTTAAATATTCAACAGTACATTTTATTTTATTTTGGAAATATGATAAGATATTTCTGAGCAGCATTGTACGCCGATAGTAAGATCACATAAATTTACTTGAAAGCTCTTAACACGTTTTAATATTCATAATTTTTAACCGTCTGACTGCTGAGATTATTCAGACATGTTCCAAGTGTTAATTCGCTGGACGTGCTAAATATTTTGAAAATAATTTGACTGAAAGTGCTTGGTGGCTAAGCTGCCAACAACTTTCAGTCAAATTGTTTTCAAAATATTCAGCAGGTCCAGACTTTGCCCATTGAAATTATTGTCTGGTGGCTTGCAGTAGCTATAGAAAGTTAGAGAAACCGGACTGTCCAAAATTGAAGATTTTGCAGGCCGAGATGATTGTTGTCAAATTGCCACAGTAATTTACAATTTAAAATAGTGTTCTGTTGTCCTGTAAATCCATGTACATGTACATCCTGTGACAATGTGAGAATGGAGGAATCCAGTTTTAGCTATGCCCCGCCCATCTCTGGCTAAGCTCCACCCATGCTTTGCACGTATTGAGATCACTCAATCCATGCACTCTCTGAAACTCAAGTTCCAGAAAACTATACAGGTACATGTAAGCTGTTGAATATTTTGAAACTAATGTGACTAGATTTCGTCGCTGCCTATAGCATGTTTATTAACTAAGTAAAGCCATACAATTTGTCCAGGTCAATGTTTAGTCCATCATCAACTGTGTTCGTGGCAAACTTAGTATATGTACGTCATTCATGACATAATTGATTATGGCATCATCCATTGTTTATGATGTTATATGACTGACTGAGAAATTGGATTCCTTCATCAATGGTCAAGAACATCCAAATGTTTGTTTACCCAATATCTATTTGCAGGCCAAGACTATTTTTGAAAATTTACCACTGGAATGACTGGATCATTTTATCGAGCCAGTCATTCCCATGGTAAATTTTAAGAATGTCTTCTCTCAAAATGAAACACCCTGGTGAACATTATACTATATACATAAACTTATCGCAAAGAATTAATTCCCACACACAAGTGTTGATACATGTACATGTACATGTAATTTAATGGTCAAGATTTGTCCCAAAATTTTTAAATTTCGCTTAGTAAATGTCCATTTGCATGACAAGAGACTATTTTTGAAAATGTACCACTGTAATGACTGGCTTGGATACCGAGCCACTCATTTCAGTGTTAAATTTTCATGTAATGACTGGTTCTGTTATTGACTGGCTCGGTTATCGAGCCACTCATTTCAGTGGTGAATTTTCTAAAATAGTCTTCTCTCGGCCTGTAAATGGACATTCCTAAAGACCACTGCAGCGGCCGGTTTTGGCCGGCTTGACAATTAGTTTTAACACCATTGGCTCTTACCACACAGATTGCACAAACAAACTCCTCTTTCTTTACGATATTGTCTTCTTCATCGTCGTCATCATCATCGATGACATCGTCATCTTCCTGAGCGCACTTTGGATGGAAAACTCTCCAGCATGTAGAGCAGAGAAGCACCTCACCAGGTTTGTGACATTCAAAGCAGTACCAATCATGACCGTCACGTACCTGAGGTAAGAAATGCATTTATTCCAGTGCATAATAGATTCATAATTGACCTTTCCAGTTTATCCATCCATCATATGACGTCATAATCAAGTGTGACGTGTAGGATGACATCATAATCAATGCCATTGTTAATGACGTAGATACATGTAAGTACGGTTGGTGACGGTATGTCTTTATAACATGTATTTAATATTTTGAAAACAATTTGACTCGGCACTGTTGCCATAGGCAGCAACAGCACCCAGTCAAATTAGTTTCAAGATATTCAACAACTTACCTGACAGTATAGTTTTTTGGAAATTGATAGTCAGGGAGTTCAGGAATCGATTGATCCCAAAACAAACGAGGTGTGGGTGGAGCTTTTCTAGAGATGGGCGGGGCAAAGCTAAAACTGGAAAGGTCCATTACTACACAATGTTACGAAATGCATTAACTTTTCCATGATTTCCCATGACTCGAATAAAAGAATGTCATTACCGTGAGGACTAAATAACTCTCAGTCATAAACATGAAATATCAAATACATATACATGTACGATCAATTCAATCCTTAAAGGGAAATTCCAGTGAAAATCGGGAATAAGTCAACTAAAAATATACTATTATCCCAAATAATTGCTGCAAGAAA
Organism: Chaetoderma sp. LZ-2023a; assembly: GCA_034401795.1. Taxonomy (NCBI): domain Eukaryota; kingdom Metazoa; phylum Mollusca; class Caudofoveata; order Chaetodermatida; family Chaetodermatidae; genus Chaetoderma; species Chaetoderma sp. LZ-2023a. The sequence continues at coordinate 61,733,069 of CM067365.1, forward strand.
ATATAATATATACTGTTCCATTGCAGAGAAATAATAAAATGAATATGCCCAAAACGGTTGAAATGCGGCTCTTTGGGCGCATCCATTTTCTCACAACGAGAGCGAGAAACTGCGAGATTAAGACGTCAGCTACACACCAGCTAAATATCGGCAGCGATTTAGATTTACCTGCTTATTTCGCGTTATGAAGGCTAAATATTAATTAACCCAAATTCTGTCAGGAAAATCAGAAAACTTATTGAATGTCCATTCGCAGGTCAAGAGAAGACTATTTTTGAAAATTGACTACTGGAATGGCTGGTTCCGTTACTGAGGCAGTCATTCTAGTGGTAAATTAAAAAAAAATAGTCTTGACCTGCAAACAGACAAATCCAACTTGACGATTGCAGGGGCCAGTTCTGGCATGAAATGCTTAAATCGCACCATGTCCGCATATCAAGCATGGGCTTGCAGTAATAGAAACATTCATGGAAATTGTACAGCAATTAGTACATTAATGCTTTCACACGATTGATATCCAGCGCTATTAATCATTTACCACGTTTACTCTCAATTTTAAATAACCACGCAGTGTTGAAGATTCTGAATTAAATTTGCCTGGAAAGAATGGAATTATGTTGCAGTAGCTTCCAAACAAATTACTTTCACACAACATTCAGGGTCAATTTGACACTTTTTGCTTTTCTGGCCTTGAAGGAGTTAAATAATTGATCCCAATTTTAAAATGTTGATCAATACTTACTGCATGTTGAACATTTTGAAACTGGAATTTGACTGGAAGTAGAAGTTGCAATAGGCAGCAAAAGCTTTCAGAGAAATTACTTTCAAAATTTATTCAACTAAAGTATTTTTTATTAATTTGTTGTAACTGGTTGATTGCAAACATGCTCCTGGCATAGATCTTTAATGTTTTTTAAATAGAATATGCCAATTTGTTTACAATTTAGTGCTGCAATTGCTGGCGTGATCATCGGGACACTAATTGCATTTTAATTTCCTCCAAATACTGGCAAGGTGTCAGTTGTTTAGCTAGTACGCTAATTATCCAGAAGTAAATGCTGTAACATGAGCTACAAGATTTACCTCCCCTGGTTACGGCTATCCTAGATCCCGTAAAGAGAGGTGTGTCGGTGGCGTCAGCCGCTTGGCCAAAATGGCGCCTCTATCTAAACGAAATCAAGGATTTCTTTTTTCACGAGAGAGTTGATACTTACCTCCCTAATACTTTTGATATTGCTAAATATTGGCTTTCACTCAATAAAACACTCAGATTAAAAACAGTTAGGTGCCCCTACTGGGCAGGTAGTCAGAGGTAGTCCGGCGGATGCCAGCCCCACCACCGCGCATGCGCCGACTACTACTGCCTCTGACTAATTTATTGGCTAACACATGCAACTACCAAGAGTCTGAAGACCGAGCCTCTGTGGGGTGGAGAGGCCGGGTCCGTATCTAGGGAGGTAAGTATCAACTCTCTCGTGAAAAAAGAAATCCTTGATTTCGTTTATTTCACATCAAGAGTATACTTACCTCCCTAATACTTTTGATATTGCCAGAATTCGAAAGTGAATCTGGCGGGAGGGAGGCGAGGTCAAAAGACCAGCTCTTCCCTATACGCTTTCACGCGTTTAAGGCACTTATGACGTCTGAAATGTGTGAGAACACAGTCAGGATTTGACAAACCATCGGATAACACAACCGATGCATGAGAGATGACCGAATGTCATATGCGCTCCCCCACCCCCCTCCTGGGAGGAAGACTAGATGACCTCAATGTCCTATACGCTCTCTACGTACTAGTGCCAAGTACTATAGGACAGAGACGAAAAGGCTCCATTTTCGTATACTCTCTATGATGAACCACCTCCCACATAAACCATCACCATATTAAAAATAATGGGTAACGTGACAATACAAGTAACAATGAACAACACATGAACAAGACTGACCTTGTTGAACTTGGAAGCTGTCATCATGATCCCAGTAGAGAAGCCTGATGCAGTCCCGACAAGTGGTTGTTACCATCGCTAAATTGCGAAGTATATAAGCAATGCGGAAGCACTCCTCACAAAATGTAAAAGCGATTAATGTTTCAAAATCGACAAGGCGAGAGGGTTAGAGGTGTCACGGAGGTAATGGTCTGCAAAACTTGACTCACAGTGCCACTGAGCCACGGACATAATGTCATCCACAGGGACCCCACTAAACAGGGCAGTGGATGCCACGACACCGCGGACACTGTGAGCCTTGGCCACATCAACCTGTCTCCCGGTGGCGGATTTGTGACAAAACTGAATACACTCCACAATCCACCTAGAAATGGTGTCCTTAGACGCCCTGCCATGGGGTTCAATATATGACAACCATAACGCTGATAGGTCGGTACGCCACTCCGAAGTACGCCGTTTGTACCGGAGCAGCGCCCGGACGGGGCACCATGCTTTAGAATTAGGATCATATCTAGTTAAAGATGGCAAAAAAATAGGTTGACCTGGATATTTCAATGACTGATTCTTAGCCAAGAAATTAATCCTAGGTAGAAGCTTAAGGCCTTCCCCTGTAACCACAAAACGGTCATCCTCGGCTGATAAGGCGTGAATCTCACTCCTACGCCTTGCCGAGGCCGCAGCAATTAAAAATACAGTTTTAAGCGTTAACATTTTCATAGAAATGGAACTAAGTGGTTCAAAAGGCTTATCTCCTAGTACCTGAAGCACCAGAGATTAACTCCAAGACGGAATCAGTGGAGGATTCCTTGGTCTTAGATTGCCCATGCCTTTAATTAATACATTTAATGTACTTACTTCATCACTCCCCCTATTAGCCAAGCAAGGGATAACAGTCATTAATGCTGATTTGTAACCAGCAATAGAGTTAGGCTTGAGGCTATAGGCATCATATAGGTGACAGAGGAAATCAGCCACTACCTGAATAGATGAGTCCATTGGATCAATACATCTTTTTGAGCACCACTCTGCAAATCTGTTGATTTTATAATTATATGCTCTGGAGGTTGACCCCCTCCTGGCTTTGGCCATAAACATGGCCGCTTGCTCAGAAAAGCCCTCCTTAATTCTAGATTCCTTGACAACATCCACGCAGTCAATCTGAACATTGACGGATTGTCGTGAAGGGCCTTGCCCTGGAAGATAAGGTCGTCCATCAGAGGCAGAGGAACCGGACTGCAGACCACAAGGTCCAGCAGATCCGTATACCACGATCGGCTTGGCCAATCCGGAGCGATCAGAAGCACTTGGCACTCCTGCTGCCTGATTTTCTGAAGCACCTTTGGAATCAGGATTGCTGGAGGGAATGCGTATGCATACATTCCCCCCCAGCTGATAGCTAACGCATCTGTTGCGAAAGCGCTTGGGTCTGGAATCGGAGAGACGTACGTCGTCATCTTCGCATTCTTCTTCGTTGCGAACAAATCGATGTTGGGTTTCCCCCAATGGTCGAACAGACGATCCGCCACACATTGATTTAGTTGCCATTCTGTGGGTAAAACACTCATCCTTCGGCTCAATGAGTCTGCTAGCAGATTTAGCCTTCCCGGACTATGAACTGCCTTCAAGGTGATCCCATGATCTAGGCACCAACAAAGCAGTTTCCATGTCATCATACAGAGACTGGGCGACTTCGTTCCGCCCTGGCGGTTTATGTAAGTCACTACTGTTGAGTTGTCTGAACGAATTAGAACAATCTTGCCCTGAACTTTCTGTAAGAAATGTTCCAGGCCCAGGACTACTGCTCTTAGCTCTAGTAGATTGATATGTTCCTTGGACTGATCCAGATCCCAAAGCCCTGATATTGTGGACTCTTCCAGACAAGCTCCCCACCCCTCCATCGATGCATCTGTATACACAGTCACCTGAGGGTGGGGAGGGGTTAGCAAAACCCCCGGCAAGAGATTCTCTGTATTCAACCACCATTGCAGGTGGTGAATCAGAGGCGCCAACACTGACACGTTCGAGTCCAGCGAACCTGAACTCTGGGTCCACTGTGTCATGAGAAACAACTGGATCGGGCGCCTGCGCAAGGCGGCCTGCGGAATGACTGGTTCCAATGAAACCATCAACTCCAGCATTCTCAAGTAAACCCGTGCCAGGACATGACGACTGTCGCACACCGACTGTATTACTGAGATGAGTCTTTGAACCCTCTCCTGAGTGGGATAAACATATCCCCTCTCCAGATCGAAGAACATGTCCAGGTAAACAAACTTCTGGGATGGAGTTAGCTCTGATTTTTGGAAATTGACTATCCAGCCCAAGTCCGTGAGAGTTTTCAAAACAATCTCCAGATTGGCCGATAACGTTTCCCGGGTGTGTGCTTTCAACAGCCAGTCGTCTATGTACGTGTGGACTGCCATGCTTCTCCTGCGGAGGTATGCAGTGATCGCGAGAACCACACGGGTGAAGACCCGAGGAGCCGTGGAAATTCCGAAGGGTAATACCCTGAATTCCCACTGTCTGCCCTGGAATGCAAATCTCAGGAAGCGACGGAAACTCCTTTCTATGGGAATGTGGAAATAAGCATCCTTCAAATCTATTGACGCTGTCCACATTCCTCGCTCTAACCCCGCCAACACCGAGCGCACAGTCTCCATCTTGAAACTGGGCGTCTCTATGAACTTGTTCAATGGCTTGAGGTTGAGAATCGGCCTCCACCCTCCGGTGTTTTTCGTTACTAAGAACACGGTTGAATAGAAGCCCGGGCACCTCTGCGCCGGCTGAATGGCTTCCTTTTGTATGAGGGAATTTATTTCGTCCTCTATACACAACCTTTGATCTGGATCCCTCGGAATCGGAGTCCAGATCGGCATGAGAGACAGTCGCGATGGCGGGCCTGTCATCCACTCGGGACGATACCCGACTGAAAGCCATCGCAAGACTAAACGGTCCTGAGTCAACCGCTTCCACTCTGGCAAGTGGCCGGCCAAACAGCCGCCCACCGGTCCACCTAGGGAGAGAGGTGGACATAAGGAGTGCGAGAGTGGCACTGTCTTCTCGGCCTGAAACACCGGAGTGGTTCCCACCGCGGTAACCGGCCCATCAGGCCCGATTACCGCGACCAGATCCCCGCGCGCCACGCCCAGCACCGCGCGCGGGTGGCTGCCTGGCTGGCTGCGCCTGGGGAGCCTGCGCCCCCCTCGCTGCTGGCCGAATCGCACGCGGCCTAGACCGACGCTGCGCTGGTGGCTGGCCTCTGACCTGGCCAGCGCCACCTCGAGCCTGCAGGGGACGATACGCAGGGGGTGCTGCGCGCACGCGCTCCCGCAGGAGCACCTCAAACTGCTCATGCAGCGCCCTCTGGTTGTTGACCAGAGTCACCGTCTCCTGGAGGTGCCTACATCCCTCACCTCCAAAGAGACCAGGACCTGTCATAGGAGTTCGCAGCAGCCTATTATACAGGTCCTGGGACGGGCACAGATTGTCAAGGGCAAACGTGCCCCTCGCCCGGACACTCCTGGTCACCGCCCGCGTCAAACAGTCCAGAGCCAGGTTGATACCATCCTGGATGGCTCTCTGGACTGTGACCGGGCTTGGCTGGCGTGAAGCGGATGCTGTTACCACCCCCTGTAACAGCTGGGAGACGTGGGACAGAGCAGCAATCGACGCTCTCCCACTCTCCTCCGCATCACGCAGCGCGGTATTAGCCGAACGCAACGCGTTCGAGCACAGGACACCCGTGTCAGAACGGGAGCCTGGCCGCGCATCTTCGCCCAAAGCCGCGCGATCATCTACGCTGGGCTTAGGCACCACACCGTACCGCTGGTAATCCAGGGGCACAATGCGGCAACGCCTAGCCACCTCGCGAGGGGCCTTCGCGAGACGCCCATTCGCCTTAATGGACTTCTCTGCCGCCACGAACATGTCAACGACATGCTCAGCCAGCGGCAGAGATGGCATAGCGGTGGCAGTCGGCTTACCAGCTAACCACGGCCTATGGTCACGCTGGCCCGCCGACTGCTCCACGGGCAGATCTGGCCGAACACTTACCAGCCACTGGCAAGCGTCCGACCAATCCTCCTCCGTGGCTAACTGCGAGCGCTCTACTAGACGAGGGCCTTCGTCTTCGCAGTTGTACTAGACGGCGGATATGCTGATACCCCTGGCAACCCAGGGAAAGCATGCGGGCCCGAAAGAACAGGCATGCTAAACTCCCTGGCTTGACCAGGAGCAGGCGCCGTGGTAGAGCGCGGGGTAGACAACGCCCCACCACGGCCCTGGCCAGCACCAGCGATACTCTCGGCAAGCCGAGGTACGCAGTAACCGTGGCCATCAGCACCGCCCAGGGTCACCTTCTGGACCGTGGATTCTACTCCTGCGGGAGTAGAACCATGGAACACGTCGCCTGTACTCCCCGCGAGGGGTGCACAGACGTCGTACTCCATGGCCACGTCCCCAGACGGCGACCCTAGCAGGTAATCCTCTTCCTCCTGGCCAGAAAGGTTAGGCTCCGGGTCAGCAAAGAGAGCTAACCCGGACTGGCCAGGGAAGGTGCCATAGGAGGCTTTGACACCCGCGGCGCGCGGATACCCAGGGTCTGATGAGCAGACCGCGGGTCCCAGCAACAACCGTTGTCCACGGCCCCTCGGCGCGGCACCAAGCCTGCTGCCAGGGTCGTGGACCGCCCCCATCAACGGGGCCACCTCTGAATCCCCCTCGAACAACGGAACGGACCTATGGAACTCGGATTCAGAGGCGGGGATCACCTGCTCCGAAGCAGATGCTGAGGACAACAAAGGACCTGGCCCAGGAAGCATGCTGCGAAGCAACTCTGGGACCAAATCCTTTATTGTCCTCTGCATCTCTCCCAACATTTCGGACCGGAAGGCCTCCATATCCACCGCGGATGAGGCCTTCCTCTTACCTTTCTTACCACCCTAGTTGTTCGCCTTCCTCTCCTCTTCCATCACCTTCTCCCTTGCCTGTAACGACAAAAAATCAGCCATTAGCTCACCCCCCCACTGCTTACAGACATCGCATTTTAGCAACGGTCCACAGGGACTGCAGCTAAAACACAAATGCGGTGCAAAACGGTCCTTTAAAAACCGACCACAGGACGGGCAACCAGGTCTCTGAAACAGGACAAAGGACGAGGACAATGAGCAAGATAGTTACGGTTAGAAAACTCAAAACCAAACTAAAAGAGAGGGACAGGATCATAAAGATCACTAATCAAGAAGAAACCAGCGTTGGACAAAACTTTAAATGTTAATAAAGAGCAAGGCCGATTATGACGTCATCAATCCCTTAACAGAAATTAATCGGTCCGCAACAATCATCCAAGTGCAAGGACGAATTGTATTCATAACCAGAACATCCGCAAAAGGATATTCAGACTACACATCATCAGATACAGAATGATAACAATGGTAAAAAAACAGTCATTATTTTTTCAAATAATTCATATTACCTCATATCATTAATTAGATACATGACACCATGTATAGACAAACCATCCACCGTGATGCACTGGAGCACTCCACCAAGACTACGCCTCTTCACTCTCTCCACCTTGGGGGAAGGAATTGGATCAAGAGGGCAAAGTGAGAAGACCTTTATAGTAAGCCTCCAACTCACTGAACATAGACTTTTTGGTTAGATAACCTAACAGTATTAGTAGGAAATGGAACCGTGGTGGAGAGAAACAAACCCTCCTGTGCTGAGAAGTCCACCAATAATCCAAACTGATACCTGTGGACATAAACACAAAGAGAATTTAGTCTTATAAAGCACCATGTTGGAAAAACCCAACTCAAACAGGCGCTATCACGGTAAGCGCGAGTCCCGGAAACACATTACACCGGGGGAAAAACTCGCTAGAATATCATTGAAATCACCTGATAAAGAGCTCCAGTCCCCTCCTCTGGTGAATTCGTTCTCTCTGACATCTTTCCTCAATAAAATTGAACTCAACAGACGTGAAAATAGGCTCAAACACGTAGAAAACTTGTAGATAACTGCAAGCGCATGTGAATCCTTTGCCAATAAATTAGCAAAGAGGCAGTAGTAGTCGGCGCATGCGCGGTGGTGGGGCTGGCATCCGCCGGACTACCTCTGACTACCTGCCCAGTAGGGGCACCTAACTGTTTTTAATCTGAGTGTTTTATTGAGTGAAAGCCAATATTTAGCAATATCAAAAGTATTAGGGAGGTAAGTATACTCTTGATGTGAAATACTGGTTACGCTAGCCATTTAAATTGTGGATATCGTTTTTATTTGTTGGCATAAAATTGTGCTCTTGGTCTCAAATTAATGCGGAGAATTAGTACTTTATGCCAGATACACAAAATTTCCCAGTGGAATATCCCTTTAACACTCTGATATCAAAATTTTTAATTTTCAAATTAAATTAAAAAAGATGAACTGGTGTACATGTTGTACGTTTTTCAACATTGTCTACAAAAATTGTTGAAAAATGTACACTGGCATGACCGGTTTCTTTGTTATTAGAAGAGTAAAAGATAGCATAATGATGTCAGAGTAGAAACGGTTATCCCACAAATGTTTAAGAAAATTTCAATTTTATCATAAAAAATAAACGAAATCACAGATTTTTATTTTTCATGAGAGTTGATACTTACATGTACCTCCATAACCCTGTTTGATATTTCCAAATATCGACTTTCACTCAATAAAACCTCAGATTAAAAAAGTAAAGTGCCCCTACTGGGCAGGTAGTCAGATGACAGTCCAGCGGATGCCAGCCCCAAACTCGCGTATGCGCAGACTAGCACGTCTTCTGACTAATTTATTGGCTGACACAATGCAACTACATGTAAGTAAGCCTGAAGACCGAGCCTCTGTGGGGTGGAGAGGCCGGTCCATGTTAGGGAGTAAGTATCAACTCTCTCGTGAAAAAAGAAATCTGTGATTTCGTTTATTTCACTTCAAGAGTATAGTTACGTGTACTGTACCTCCCTAACACTCTTTGATACTGCCAGAATTTCGTAAGTGAATTCAGCAGAAGGGAGGCGAGGTCAAAAGACCAGCTCTTCCCTATGCGCTTTTCTGCATTTAAGGCACTAAACGTTTGAAAATTGTGTGAGAACACAACCAGGGAATGATTTGAACATCGGATAACAGAACTGATGGCTGAGAGAAGACTATACATGTACATTTGTATGTCATATGCGCACCCCCACCTCCTTTTCTTGGGAGAATATCCTCAATGTCCCATACGCTCTCTACATGTATGTACTACTGCCAAAGTACATGTACATGGACATCAGAAAAAAGCTTCATTTTCGTATACTCTCAAGAAAGAACCACATAAAACATGTACACTTGTACCATCACCATATTAGTATAAGGGTCACGTGACAATGACAATCAACAACGAACAACACATAGACAAGACTGACCTTGAAATCCTTGTTGCTGTCATCAACTTTCTCTTGGTGAAGACTGATGTAGTACTGACAAGTGGTTGTTTCCATTGCTAAATTGTGATATTTATAAACAATGAGAAACCTCATCAAAATATGTATACCTAAATTATGTTTTCAAAATCGATAAGGCGAGAAGATTTGAGGTATCACGGAGGTAATGGTCGATGAAACTTGACTCAGTGCCACTTGGCTACCGACATAGTCACCTACCGAAGCCCCGTTAACCAGGGCGGTGGAAGCCACTATGCAGCGAACACTGTGAACCTTGGCCATGTCAACTTGTTTACCTGTGGCGGATTTATGGCAAAATTGGATACATTCCACAATCCACCGGGAAATGGTGTACTTGGATGCCCTAACATGGCGTTCAATATATGACAACCATAACGCTGTTGGGTCAGTCTGCCATTCCTGGGTACGTTGTTTGTACCTGCTTAATGCATGGACTGGAAACCATGCTTTTGAAGTAGGATCATATCTAGTCAAAGCTGGTAAAAATATGGGTTGACCTGGATATTTCAATGACTGCTTTTTAGAAATGAAATTAATCCTACGTAGAAGCCTAAGGCCTTCCCCTGTAACCACATAACGGTCTGCTTTGGCTGATGAGGTACATGTACATGTATAAATGTCGCTTCTCCGGCTTGCTAAGGCCGCAGCAATTAAAAATACAATTTTAAGTGTCAACAATTTCATTGAAGTGGAACTTAGTGGTTGAAACGGTTTATTAGCTAGTACATGTACTTGAAGCACAGAGATAAACTCCAAGATGGAATCGCTGGAGGATTTCTCGGTCTTAGATTGCCCATGCCTTTAATTAAAGTATTTAATGTATTTACTTCATCACTTCCCCTCTTAGCCAAGCAAGGAATAACAGACATTAAAGCTGACTTATAACCAGCAATAGAGTTAGGCTTGAGGATATAGGCATCATACAGGTGAGAGGAAATCGGCTACTACCTGAATAGATGAATCCATTGGATTAATACATCTTTTTAGCACCATTCTGCACATCTGTTGATTTTATAGTTATATGCTCTGGAGGTTGACCACCTTGTGGATTTTGCCATAAATTGGATGCTTGCTCAGAAAAGCCCTCCTTAATTCTAGATTCCTTGACAACATCCACGCAGTCAATCTGAACAATGACGGTTTGTTCTGAAGAACTTTGCCCTGGAAGATAATATTGTCCATCAGAGGCAGATGAACCGGATTGCAGACCAGAAAGTCTAGCAAAAACGTACATCATGATCGTCTTGGCCAATTTGGGGCGATCAGAAGCACTTGGCTCTCCTCCAGTCTGATTTTCTGAAGAATTTTTGGAATCAGGATTGCTGGAGGGATTGCGTATGCATACATTCCTACATATCTGATAGCTAGCGCATCTATTGCGATAGCACTCAGATCTTGAATCAGAGACGTACATGTACATCGTCATCTTTGCATTCTCATTCGTTGCAAATAAATCTATGTTGGGTTCCCCCCAGTGGTTGAACAGACGATCCGCCACACATTGATTTAGTTGCCATTCCATAAGTAAAACACTCATCCTTCGGCGCAATGAGTCTGCTAACAGATTTAACCTTCCCGGAACATGAACTGCTTTCAAGGTGATCCTGTGATCCAGGCACCAGCACAGCAATTTCCATGTCATCATACAGAGACTGGGCGACTTCATTCCGCCCTGGCGGTTTATATAAGTCACTATTGTAGAATTGTCTGATCGAACGAGAACTCCATTTGTGTATCTTGCCCTGAACTTTCTCTATGAAATGTTCCAGGCCCAGTACTACTGCTAGTAATTCCAGTAGATTGATACATGTACAATGTATGTTCTTGTGTCTTATCCAGATTCCAAAGCCCTAATATTGTGGTTTCTTCCAGGCAAGCTCCCCATCCCTCCATTGATGCATCTGAATACATCATTATTTCACCCCAACCAGGAGATTCTCTCTCTCTTCATCCACCATTGAAGGAGGTGAATAAGAGGTTCCAACACTGACACATTTGAGTCCGGTGATCCTGTACTCTGGGTCCCCTGTGTCATGAGAAATAACTGGATAGGCCGCCTGTGTAAGGCCATCTATGGAATGACTGGTTCCAAAGAAACCATCAACCCCAGCATTCTTAAGTAAACCCGCACCAGGACATGGCGACTGTTGCACACTGACTGTATGACTGAGATGAGTACCTGTGCCCTCTCCTGAGCAGGATAAACATATCCTGTCTCTAGATAGAAGAACATTCCCAGGTAAACAAACTTCTGGGATGGAGTCAGCTCTGATTTTTTAAAGTTGATTATCCAGTCTAAGACAGTGAGAGTTTTCAAAACTATCTCCAGACTTTCCTGATTGTGTGCTTTTAACAGCCAGTCGTCTATGTATGTGTGGACTGCTATGCTTCTCCTGTGGAGGTATGCTGTTATAGCAAGGACCACCTTGGTGAAGACCCGAGCTGTCGAAATTCCAAAAGGTAGAACCTTGAAATTCCATTGCCGGCCCTGGAATGCAAATCTCAGGAACAGCCAAAAAGGCCTTGCCATTGTAATGTGGAAATACGCATCATTCGATGCCGTCCACATTCCTTTCTCCAACCCTGCCAACACTGTTTCCATTTTGAAACTCAGTGTGTCTATGAACTTGATCAGTGGCTTGAGGTTGAGAATTGGTCTCCACCCTTCAGTGCTCTTTGTCACTAGAAACACGGTTGAATAGAAGCCCGGGCAATTTTGTGCCGGTTGAATTGCTCCTTTTAGTATGAGGGAATTTATTTCATCCTCGATACACAAACGTTGATCTGGATCTCTTGGAGTCCAGATCGGTACCAGAGACAGCTGCGATGGCGCTCCTATCATCTAGTCAGGATGGTACCGGACTGAGAGCCATCGCAAGACTAAGCGGTCCTGAGTCAACCGCTCCCACTCTTGCCTGTAGTGGGCCAGCCAGCCACCCTCCCCCTACCTAGGGGGGAGAGAGGTGGACATGAGCAATGCAAGAGTGGCACTGTCTCTGGTTCTAGATGCACTGGCATGGTCCTTTCTGTGGTAACAGGCCCATCAGGCACATTTACCAGGACCAGATCCTCGCGCGCCAAGGCCCGCACCGCATGCACCTTGGTATGTGGGCAGCTGCCTGGCTGGCTGCGCTGGACTCTGCGCACCGCACCACCCTCACCCCATCCCCCCACTCGCTGCTGGCCAGTGTGCACGGCCGGGGCCTGCGCTGTGCTGGTGGCTGGCCTCTGATCTGGACACCGCCATCACGGGCCCGCTGAGGATGGTACGCAGGGGACACCACATGAACGCTGTCTCTATGGAGCACCTCAAATTGTTCATGCAACTCCCACTGGTTATTTACCAGGGTAACCGTCTCCTGGAGTTGCCTACATCCCTCCCCTCCAAAGAGACCCGGACCTGACATAGGCATCCGCAGCAGCCTATTGTACAAGTTCTGGGACGAGCACAAATTGCCAAGGGCAAATGTGCGCCGTGCCCGGACACTCCTAGTAACCGATCGGGTTAAGCAATCCAGAGCCAGGTTGATACCATCCTGCATGGCTCTCTGGACTGAAACCAGACTAGGCTGCCCCGCGATGCAGATGCTGTTACCACCCCTCTAACAGCTGGGAGATATACAAGAGCGCCGGTATAAACGCTCTCAAACTCTCCTCTGCATCGCACAACACAGTGTTTGCCGAGCGCAGCGCGCTCAAGCATAGCACGCTCGAGCATAGCGCGCTCGAGCACAGCGCTGGCCGTGTATCTTCGCCTAGCGCAGCGCAGTCATCCCCGCTGGGCTTAGGCACCAGACCGTACTTCTGGTACTCGCCAGGTACAACGCATCAACGCTTTGCCACCTCATGAGGGGCCTTCGCGAGGCATTCATTCTCCTTAATAGAGGTCTCTGCCGCTGTAAACATATTAATATGTTCAGCCATGGGCAGAGATGGAATCGAGGTAGCAACCGGCTTACCTGCCAACCACAGGTGCTGGTCCCACTGGCTAGCCGACTGTTCCACATTGAGTTCTGGTCTGACGTTTACTAGCCACTGGCACGCGCCAGACAAGTCCTCCTCGAATGTTCGACAAGGCGCAGGTCTTCATTGTCCTCTACAACATTCGCAGGCATGAATGTGGCTGGAGGTACCGATACTCCTGGCAAGCTGGCGAAAGCATGCGGGCCCGAAAGAGCAGACATGTTAAATGCTCTAGCTAGACCAGGAGCAGGCGCCGTGGCATCGTGTGGGATATAAGTCACCATGCCACGGCGCTGGCCGGCTGCTGTCATACCATCAGCAACCCGAGGTATGCAATACAGCCAGCCATCAGGTGGGCCACCTTTGTGTCATGAACGCAACTCCTGTGGGAGTAGACCCAAAGAAAATGCAGCCCGTGCTCCCTGCGAGGGGTGCACATTTGTCAATTCCATGGACACGGCATTAGGTGAACCCAGCAGAAAATTCTCATCCTCCTGGCCAGAAAGGTTAGACTCCGGGTCAGCAAAGAACGCTAACCCAGACTGGCCAGGGAAGGTACCGTAAGAGGATACGGTACATGTACCTGTGGGCCGCGGATGCTTCAGGGAACCCTGGGCATAAACTTTTATCCTAACATGGGAAAATGAAGTAATGGTGGAGAGAAAACTAACTCTCTGCTTACTTTAAGGACCATCAATCATAGATATGTACCTGTGGACACAAACACAATAAGACATTAGTATTTCATAGCACCAATTATGAATTATCCAGTTTTAATGGCACGTATCACGTCTAATTGCGAATCCCGTAAACACATAATACAATGAATCATGATGCGAATTAGATAGAAATGTAATTGAATTCACCTGATGACTTGGTCCTGGAGTAGCCTCCTGTGTTTTATCATGGTCAGACATGTCTTTCAAGGTAAATTGATGTAGAAAAGGCGCGAAACTGCACAAAACTTCAAGCACAGAACTTGGAGCATGTGTCTCTAGCCAATAAATTGAAAAAGAGGAAGTGCTAGTCTGCGCATGCGCGTGGTTGGGCCTGGCATCTGCCGGACTATCATCTGACTGCCTGCCCAGTAGGGGCACCTTACTTTTTTAATCTGAGTTTTTATTGAGTGAAAGTCGATATTTGGAAATATCAACGAGTGTTAGGGAGGTAAGTATACTCTTGAATTGAAATGTCCATTTGCAGACAAAGAGATATTTTTTTAAACCGTACATGTACCACTGGAGTGACTGGCTCGGTTATTTAGCCAGTCATTCAATTGGTAAATTTTCAAAAATGCTTTTCTCATGGTTTGCAATTGGACATTTCTCAAAACAACTGTCATGACTGTAGAAACCATTTTTGGCCAGCTAGTGTTAAAGGGCTAATAAATATTCTATTGAATATTTTGAAACTAATTTTCCTGGGAGCTGTTGCTGCTTCCCATTCAAACTGGTTTTAAAATATCAACAACTAACATACAATGTATATGCTATGTATATCTTGAAACAGATATACTGAAACTTTAATTTTCAAACTGTTAACATTCTATGACTTTTCTAAACTGACCCCTTAAATTTTGCACCAGGGGATAGTTTCACAAGGGGGCTGAAGTATATGTACACTAGGGCACTTAAGTACAGCATAAATATCAAATGAAGCATTCTGATTGGTCTGTTTTCTACTTTACGACAGGGCGTAACTTACGCACATTTGTGAAGCTGGCTCTAGTAATTTTCATGATTTCCCGGACTTGAATTTAAATGCTCAAATTCCATCACTTTCCATGAGCCAACATACAAACACTGTACATGTACATACATGTACTGATTACCGAATATGATCGATTACGAAAAAAGGACCAATGCAGGTTAGATGAGACTAAAAAAACCCATTAAAAAAACATTTTCAAAATTACGCCCGCATCCTACCATGTACATGTACCAGCTGATGCCGAGTAGGACATCTTTAATTAACCCACGGGTCATACACTATACATCTATCGTTTTCAAGGACTATAATATCATACTACATTGTACATGTATATCAGATGCTGGGAGGGGCTGTAATGGACCTCTCCAAGTTTATCCATCCATCATATGACGTCATAATCAACTACATGACCTGTAGGATGATGTCATAATCATGACGTCATGAGTGATTCAATATAGTCAGTCTTTAATGATTAACCCTTAGCGCTCTGGTGTCAAAAAGTTAATTTTCAAATTAAATAAAAAAATGAACTGGTGTTCATTTTTCAACAAATTTGGTGGGAGATGGTGCTGTCGTAGACAGCAACATCTTCCACTAAAATTGTTGAAAAATGTACACCAGTTTCTTTGATATTGACATAGCAAAAGATAGAATATTGACATCAGAGTGGTAAGTGTTAATACATGTAGTCCGACACGTTGTATGAACTGTATGTCTTTACCATTTAATAAACATTCTGTTGAATATTTTGAAAATAATGTGACTGAGCGCTGTTCTGCCATAACAGCACCCAGTCAAATTAGTCTCAAAATATTTAACAGCTAATGTGTATAGTTTTGTGAAAATTGAGTCAGGGTGTTCAGGGATTGAGCGATACCAACACAATCGAGGTACATGTATGGGTGGAGATTACTGTAGCTAGAGATAACCGGGGCATACATTTTTTTGTACATGTAGCTAAAACTGGAAAGGTCCATTAGGGGTCTGCGTGTTCTCTGCAGGATATACATTAGCAAATTCAATGATCTGAGATCTCCTACGGTGTTACATGTACTTAATAGTAAGCTTGTGTTATATCCAACTTTTGCCTCTGTCACGCCTATTGTGGAAAGTTTCAAGTACATTTCAAGGCCTTACTGCCATTTTCCCAATACTTTTCGAGGCAAATTGTTAACAGAATCACTTTCAAGGACTGATGTCAAAATATACATACATGTACATGTAAGTATAATAAGGAAAAATTAGTTACCTCTCCGGGATGTAGAAATTGTTTGAGCGTAGCTTTCATGACCATCTCGGTCACTTCTTCAGCACTAACTGACGGTCGCTGGCAACGTCACTCTGGTCAGTTCTTGTGGAGTCATGTGACAGCATGGACTGGTAGACTGCTGGTATATAACGGTAGCCCTCGTCTCTGTTCATGGTTGGTTGATGCTTGTAGATTTCTATGACCTCTTTAACCTTCCGTTTGAATAAGTTGGTCTCAATGTTAATGACCGAGGCACTGCTGGCGGGGATGCCGTGGCCAGTGGATTCTGTATGTTCTGCCACAGCTGAGTTGGCATTGATTTTAAGATGTTCTTTGACTCTGGTGCTGAGAGGCCTTTTGGTTTCGCCTATATATGTCCCCTCACATTGGTCACATTCGATCTTGTAGATGACTCCAGAGCATTCATCTGTGGTCAGTTTATCTTTGGGTCTTACTAGTTGTGATCTCAAGGTGTTGACGGGCTTGTAGTATGTTTTGATGTGGTGTTCTCTGAAGAGTCTGCCAAGGTGTTCTGATAGGCCTTGGATGTACGGAAGTCCGACTAGTGGAAGTTTTCGACATCTGGTGGTTTATTACGAGGTGGGGAGGTGGTTTTCTCATCCACGAAGTGTAACCGTTAGCTAGGAGAGACTGTTGGATGTGATGATGTTCTTCTTTTTTGTCTGATGTTTCTGTGGTAATGGAGTCTGCGCGGTGAAATAGAGTTCTGACGACTGACCTTCTGTGTTCCAAATGGTGATTAGAGTGAAAATTTAGATATTGATCAGTGTGTGTGGGTTTTCTGTACATGGTAAGTTTGATGGTTCCGGAATCACTGACATGTACCAAGACGTCCAGGAAGGCAATCTGGCCATCTTTTTCGACTTCGCTGGTGAATTGAATGCATTGGTCAATGCTGTTGAGGTGATCAGTGAAAGGTTGGATGTTGTAGAGGTGCAGGCATGTGAAAGTGTCATCCACATATCGGTACCAGAAATTTGGGGGTTTGTGGCTGTGCTAAGTGCTTGTTGCTCGAAGGATTCCATATAAAGGTTTACGATCACTGGCGACACTGAGCAGCCCATAGCTACTCCATGAATTTGGTGGTAGAAGTAGCCATTCTGAACGAAATAGGTGGTGTCTAACATGATCTTCAAGAGGCTGATAATCTGGGTTGGAGAGAGGCTGGTCCGGTCTTTCAATGAGGGGTCTAGGTCCAGAACTCTCTGGATGACTGGAAGAGCGTTGTCCACTGGGATGCTGGTGAAGAGTGAAGATACATCGAAGGACACTAATTTGTGTGTGGGCGTGACTTCAAGAGACTGGATTTTGGTGGCAAAATCTTTGCTGTTTTTGATATGGTGCCCTGAGTGGCCAACTAGTGATTTCAGGATCTGTGCGAGATATTTCGAGACTCGAGATGTGATGCATCCAATGCTGGCAACGATGGGTTTAAGAGGAATGTTGGTCTTGTGGATTTTTGGTAGTCCATAGAATCTTGGGACAATGGCAGTTCTGGGGTAGAGTTTGAAGCATAGGGATTGGTCGATGATGTTCTGGCTTTTCCAGTCGTCGAGACGTTTTAGCAGGCGGTTTTTGTACTGGTTGGTTGGGTCAGAAGATAATTTGGAGTATTCAGACCAACACACATACTCCAAATTATACATCCCGGAGAGGTAACTAATTTTTCCTTATTATGAATCATCCTGGGATCGGGACCAACCTTTTCAGAAATACATGTAAGTACCTTTCAAATTTGTACGAACTCTGTAACCCATTCATGCTTTCAAAATATTCAGCAGGTCCAGAGTTATTGCTCATTTTTTTTGCCGGCTAAACCCGACATTTACATGTACATGTATAATGTAATATTCACTAAGCAAAAATTCAAACTTCCCCAAAAGGTCTTTAAAGGTTACGGGTTAAAAAATATAAATTAATATCTATTTTATGGTAACCTTTAATCATTGGTAATGGATGAAATTTGTAAAGAAAATTTTAATTGTTATATACAGTAAGAAATAGATTTCCAGGCCAAGAGACTATTTCTCGAAAATTTACCAATAGAAGTACTGTCTCGCTTATCAAGCCAGTCATTCCAGTGGTAAAATTTCAGAAATATTGTTCTCTTGGTCTGAAAATGGACATTTCTCAAGACCACAGCACATCTAAGCGGTTTCTGCCCAGCTTGACTGCGCTCCATGTACACGATCAACCAACATACCACGTCGCCAGAATCTGGTGGCTTGAAACCTTCTTGTTCAGATCCTGCATTTGTGCCTTTCTTGCTAATTGCTGTGTATGACATAATCAGGCCATCTTCTACAGCATAGTGTAGTTGCTTTTCTGTCTCTTTGGCGGTCAGGTTGTGCTCACGAGCCATAAAACGTTCGAGTCTGTCCATATTAGCCACCTGTAATAGTTATGGGTAATAGAGAGATATATAGGTATAATCAGGTATTTCGTAATGAAAACTGAATGCAATTATGATATAGAAAAAATCTTTAGATTTTATTGCGATCGGATAAGCTCATGATGAATTACATGTAAGTCTTTACCTAATGGATGAATCCAGGTTATCGATCAATCATATGACGTCAAAATCAACAGCGTCACATGAATGACATGGTTTAGTCTATCATAAAAGCTTAATAGTTTTGTCAAGTTGTACGAATTGTACATGCCTTTGTATGGCTTTACCATTTAACAAACATGCTGTTGAATATTGCCAATGGCAGCAACAACGTCCAGTCAAATTAGTTTCAAAACATTCACAGAATGTTTATTAAATACATGTAGTAAAGACATACAATTAGTACAATGTGACAGAGTATTAAGCGTTTATGACTGACTAAATCGTGTCATTCATCAGCCTACACATCACGTAGTTGCTTATGACATTATACAGGTATGTATGATTGACTGAGAAACTTGATTCATGATTTGAGAAGGGGACTGAGGGTGATTAACCCTTTCATCGACGAATTCCTGATATCTCATTTTCAATGCTACCATACACGAAAACTGTTGAATATTTTAAAATTAATTTGACTGGAACCCACTGCAGGCAGCAACGGCTTCCAGTCAAATTCCAGTCAATTTAATTTCAAAATATCCAACAGAACAAGTTTTATATCGTTTCAGGGACTTGTCGTTGAACAGTTAACCACGTACATGTACATGTACCGTGTTTAATGGTCAAGTTGGTCAAAATAGACCTCCACAGGTCTTGTGAACAGGTAAAGAGAAAACTATTTTTGAAAAATTTAACACTTCCAATAAGCAAGCCAATCGATCCAATGGAAGGTTTTAAAAAATAACCCTCTCTTGGTCTCGAAATCAACATTTTTCAAGACGACGTCACAAGCTAGTTTTGGACGTCTTGAGGGTTAAAGGGTTAAATTAAGATGACGAGATCAATTATGACATAACAAGGACGATACAGGTACATGTAGAATCTTGCTGGCTAGTACAAGTACATGATGTACAATGGATTCCTACATTGATTATGCCATCAGGTACTTTAGTGACTTATCGGATCCGTCAATTTTAACCCTTTAACCATCGAATTTGTTGAAGAAAATTTCAATTTTCTCATAGAAAATGTCTAATAAAAAATTCTTGAGAATAATATTTTTGAAAATTTACCACTGGAATGACTGGCTCGGTCATCGAGCCAGTCATTCCAGTGGTAAATTTTCAAAAATAGTCTTCTCTTAGTCTGCAAATGGACATTTTAGTCTTGCGCGATTGTGTGATTAAATCGAAAATCGCGATTATTTTTTAAATCATGAATTTATATGATTAAAAATTATATATATAATCAAATAATCAGGAATAATTCTACAGCATAAAATATTTCAAAACCTACCTTTTAATTACTCTTCAATGCGATCAGTCACGGAAATTTACATTTTGCTCAACGAGTGCATGTCCATTTGCAGGCCAAGAGAAGACTATTTTTGAAAATATATCACTGGAATGACTGGTTCGAGAATCGAGCCAGGCATTCCGGTGACAGATTTTCAAAAACAATCTTCTCTTGGCCTGCAAATCGACCTTTTTCAACACCATTGCAGCTTTTGTCATTGATATGCTTCTTTGCTGTTACAACTGGGTAATTTGTACTCAAGCTGATTAATCGAGAAATCGCGATTATTATTAAATAATCGATCGTGATTACTGAAAGCAATAATCGCGCAAGCCTAATGTATGGGTGAACCGTGAAAAGTAGGCCACACTGACATACTTTTGATACGCTACATACGTTAAGCCTACAATGCATGCCTACACCACGTTTGATAACTGTATGCATGTAGGAAAACCTATTGAACCGACAACCCGGAATAAGATTTTGTGAATGACTGATGAACCAACTACATTATAACTAAGGGTTTATTGAGCTGCTATCCACATGCCCAGTTGGACACCTCTCTAACACGTTCAGCGACTGCTCTATGTATGTAAACAAGCAGACATTTGAGCAATATTTGCATCATTCACATTTGGAAGAACATTTAATTATGTCACAGTGACCTTGATATTTGACCATATGCCCCCAAATTTATCACACTTCTTTGGAACCACACAGTTAATCGTCCATCCAAGTCGGGTCATGATATATTCAATACATGTAGAACCAGTTATCTACAAATTTGTTCTCAAAATAAAGTTGTAATTAATGTTGTCATCATGACCTTGAGCCTTTAACTGCAAATCTATCATAATTCTTCAAAACACTACGGGCAAACTCTCACCAAAGTTGGGTTAAGATATTGTCAGTAGAACCAGAGTTATTCATACTTTAGTTTCAAAAATAATTTTATTTTAGTTAATCTGGTTTCTGTGGTCTTGACCATTGACCTTTAGGCCCAACTTTGCCAGACTTCCTCACGACACAGCGAGCAAACTTCCACCCAAGTTTGATCAAGAGGTCTCTCATAGAATCAAAGTTATTGGCAAATAAGCTTTTGTGACTGCCTAACTGATGGACTAAGAGACATGATGGTTTATTTGAGCATGCTGGCTGCTCACCCTTGCGTTATCATCACACATTACAGACCTGTTTCTGTTTCTTGACATAGTCGATGGCAATGAGAATGTTCTTCACTGTGTACAGTAAGGCAGTACGCCGACGTACAGGCTTCATGGTGGCTGAAATAATAACAGAGAGGGGGGGGGGGGGGCTTAACGGTTTAACACTCATATCGGTCAAAAATGCCTTCTGCAGTGGTCTTGAACATTGTCCATTTGCAGACTAAGAGAAGACTGTTTTTGAAAATTTACCACTGGAATGACTGGCTCATTCAGTGTTAAGTTTCCAAAAACAATACTCCTTTGGTCTGCAAATGTACATTTTCTCTGCCAAAATATCAGTATTTGTATGACAACACTCATTGGTAACATCTTTCCAGCTTGCAACAATTTCAGGGTTCATACACCTTGGGCACAATAAAATTCCATACTTTTTCCAAACATATATTTCAAAATTCCAGACCCACTATAATAATTAGTGACTAATGACCCAATATTTATAAATATCTTAACACCCTCCTCCCACCCACAAACCCCACTACAAAAACAAAGAATTGAATATCTTACATTTATAAGTTTTACTACCAAAGGTAGATGATGGTTACCAATCAGCGTGATTGATGCCGATTGGGTCCATACAATGTAGTTGATGGATCCAGAATTTTTCACGGTCCTTGCGGAAAGCTGTGGCTTCCATGCTATCAGGATCATGACGTAACACTTCGATGATTCTGTGGTTGACATCTGTGGGTCCGTGGTTAGGGAGATTAAAATGTTGTGCTACAGGCGTGTCTTTGTTGTTTTTAATGTCCCTCATATGTTCTTTGATGCAAACTTGGAATTCCCGTTTAGTTTCACCTACATATTGTTTGAGGCATTGGTTACAGGTAAGTAGGTAGATAACATTCATTGTGTAACAGAATGTTTTTGTTTTGATGAAATATTTTAGCCCAGTGTGCGAGCTTTTGAAACTTTTTGTGCTGTTCATGTTTTTGCAAAATAAGCAGTTATTTTTGGCACATGGATGTATAGGGTTTGCTATGCTTTTCCCTTTTTGTCCGAATTTCCTTGGGTCTGTGAATTTAGCAGTGACCAGTGTGTCCTTGAAGGTCGGATTGCGTCTGTGGCCAAAGATAGGTGTTTCTGTGAATGTTGCCCAACATTTTGGGCTGGACTGTAGTGTTGGTCAATGGCGTTTAATGATTTTTTGGGCTAATTTGCTGTTGGTGGAAATCAGTGATACATGGTACCCGAGTGTTCATTTCCTTGGTTGGTTTTGGCAAAAGTAGGTCTGAGCGGTTTTGTTGTATTGCTCTGTGCAGGCTGGTAATGAGGGTATCTGTTGGGCATGCTCTGATAGCATAGTGGTGAACCATTTCATGGGCATTTTTGAGAAAATCTGTTTCTCTGCTGCAAATCCTCCGTAGTCTCAGAAATTGACCATATGGGCTCGCTTGTTTGGAAGAGTTTGGGTGAGCCGATGAGAAGTGTAGATACCCATGTGTATCTGTTGGTTTATTGTAGAGGTCGAAGCCTAAGTGTCTATTTGGGAGGATAAACACGTTTGTGAATTTAATCGTGGGGTGTGCATTATTCATATGTGTTATGAATTTTGCTAGAGAATCGGAACCTTTGGTCCAGATTATGAAAATATCATCAATATAGCGATAGTATAGGGCTGGCTGTGTTTCAGCTGTCCTGAGTATTTTTTCTTCGAGTTGGGCCATAAAAATGATGGCATAGCTGGGTGCTAGTTTTGTGCCCATAGCTGTACCGCCAATTTGGAGATAATGTTCATCATTGAACTCGAAGTTGTTACATGTGAGCACTAGTTTGAGTAACGTTAACAATCTGCGTGGTGTTAGCGTGCCTGGACAGCCATGTATTCTCAAATGTTGGGATACAGCTCTAAGACCCTCATTGTGAGGGATGTTGGTGTATAGTGATGTGACATCCATAGTAACTAGAATGGCATGAGGCGCTATGGCGCCAAAAGTTTCTAGTTTGTTTATGAAGTCAGTGGTGTCCTGGATGTATGATTTAATTTTATGAAGATGAATTTTGATATGTTCATCGACAAAGCTACTGATGAGTTCAGTAGGGCTTCCATTGCCACTGATAATTGGTCTCCCTGGGGTGAGTTGGCCATTCATTTTTTATGAATTTTAGGAAGTAGATAGAACCTGGCTGTTCGTGGGTTGTCGGTTCTGAGACCGTTAGCTATGTCTCTTGTGATTTCACCACTGAGAATCATGTCCATGATGGCGGTTTCTACCTTCTCTGCGTGGTACGTGGTGGGATCTGTGGTTTGTTTGGTATAGTAGTGAGTGTCACTAAGTTGACGAAGTGCTTCCTTTTTGTATGTTTCCGTGTCTAGGAAAACAGTAGCCTGGCCTTTATCAGCTTTCTTGATGACAATAGTTTTGTCATATTTTAGCTGGTTGATAATCTTTCTCTGTGTGTTAGAAAGATTCCCACTATTATGCCTTCGGTGAGCTTTTTTGTTGATGTCGTGTTTGACGGATCTGATGAACGCATCTAGTGTGGCGTCATTACCTGGGTTTGGTGTCCAGGTGCTGGCTGGTTTAAATTTATGTGACAGTTTGTCCATAAAATTGTTGGTGGGATTATCGGTTGGGATAATGGGTGTGTCTGATGTGGAAATATTTCCGTTTTCCCAGTAGGTGGGTGGGAACTGGAAATGTAGTTTTAATCTCAGTCTTCTAAAGAATCTGTTTAGATCTTTATGAAGTTGGCCCAGGTTGGGCTCAATGATGTTGGGACTGAAGCCCAGTCCTAGATCTAGGACGTCTCGTATCTCCTTGGAGATGGGTTTTGATGATAGATTGACAACAAAAGGTTTTTGAAGACTGGAGAATTTATTTTTATAATTTAGAAAAATATTAAAGTTACAGCAGTTATAGGCTGTGCCTTCATAAGTGATAGTGTTTACATTTATCTTACATTGTTGTGGCTTACCTAGTTGAGCAACCCTCTCCAGCCCACCCACCACCACCTTGAAAGCAATGGCTTCAAGTCATATTATTTTCAAAATATTTAAAAGAATATGCTTTAATTTGTAAAGAATTCCACCTGTATCAAAGAACTACCATTTTAATTGCCCCAAAAACAACAGGGGTTGAAATGTTTATAAAATTGTACCTGTGACCGGTAGATCTTTTTGTAACCGTTACCAAATATTTGTACTGGTACAAGCAGCGTACATTTCTAATATAAAACAATAACCCGCAAGTCCGCCACAATAAAAAGCGTAACCAGCTCTAAGGCATTTAGTAGATAGCTTGACCCTTTAAACTGACAATTTAGTGCAAATGCGATTTACTTGAAAATAAGAGTTACTACGCACCGGTTTTCCTGACATATAGTCCTGTTTTCTCGGTCGCTCCAAAGCAATGAACCACTTAAATATCGGGTGGTATTACTGTCAGAACCTTCCAATAATAATATATTGGGTCATATAACCCGTCAAAGTGGGCGCTAACATATTGCTTTACTGCGTTTAAAAGCGGCACAGTGACTAGATTTTTCGTTCGCCATTAGCCATCAATATTAATCGCGAGAGTCGCACAGAGATTGGTTGAAATAAATCATGTGCTTAATTCGTTATGAATGACAACTAGGCACTGATCAAAATTTTACTACGATAGTAATTTTCATTCATGCCTATTGAAATCGGATATCCTGCGAGCCAATCAGAAACTACGAGGCGCATTATCGATTGTTATTAACTACGACTGTGCAGTCACGCGAGACATTTCTCATTACCCGTGTATTAGCAGACCCCCCACTAGGCTGATTCGTGACATAATTTTTATTGTTGAAATTAGTAACCGGGATCGTGGCGTTCTGTAAGAATGGAATGTTTACGTTTTTGGAAGTGTTTATTTACGAGAATCCAGTTGGATTCCCGTATTTTTTAATTTCGGGAATATTAATAGAATCCCGTCGAATTTCGAGGCCTGACTTATTGTGTGTCATGGACAAATACACTCTGACACAGTAGCGAGGATCTATGAATGTAACAGTTTAATTTAACAGATAAATTCTTAAACAGCTGTCTCTACAAGCCGCATGCAACGGTTTATAATTGAACAGTCCATTGTTGATGCATAACGTGTAGCGAGACTAGTTCCCGGCCTATGTAGTAATGCTAGCGGAAATACAACGGAAGTGACACATGCACACTGTCGCTTATTTATAGAATTTGACAGACAGATGTTATCTATCTTTTAGATATTTGAAAATGCTAAATTCCATTGTAAATAGCATGCTTCATATCAAAAAGTTGTTGAAACTTTTCTGTTTTCCATTATCAGAGATAACTACCGTTCTGGGCTTTGTCACTTACGTGACCATTTTTTTGTTCACGGTAATTTTACTTCACGTAACCGACACGCGAACGAAACGATCGTTCGCGCCAAATTTTGAGGGCTGGACTAGAGCTGGGCGGTATACCGGTTTCACAACGTCTCACATTTTTTTATGGCGACGGTTTAAAAACCATTACGAAAATTTAAAAAATGAAAAACCGTCCGTAAGATCGCTATTGCGCAAAATCTGGTGACTGTCCTAAACTAGTTTGTTCTTGACTTGCAGTTTAATATTATCATCTAGTATAACCATTTCCTACTAGAGACATAAAATACAGTCATCTATAACTATTAGCCGTGGGAAAGCAAGGGTGTTGGTGAAATCCCAACAAATCGGCCGAGGACGACCCTCCGCAAATATGATTTGATTTGCCAGCAATGAATTTTACATGACGTAAGCTCTGCGGGTTCAATGTATGATTGAACAATTTGAAAATCTAAATTTCTTCTTTGCAACAAATAATCCTTTTTTCAATTCGAGTTTGTACTATGTTTAATTAGGATTCCAAATGTGACATGATACAAAAATATCAAGAAACGCGCTGCGAAAACAACGACGCTATACAATGAACTCCCAATCCAAACAAATCATTATTTCCCTTAGATTTCGACAAACATAAAATGTTCCATCACGGATTAAGACATACGAGACAAATTGCTTGAACGCCCGAGAAATGAAAATGATTAAGTCGCTTCTTACGTTGGCGGAGTAGTTACAAGTTAAATACACCTCTTAGCCTCTCAAATACGAGCAGGCGTAATGGGATTGGTTGTTAACTAATTCTTCCGCCGGGATATTCACTAATATCGATTTTATGAATGAAATTCGTAGTATTTTTTATCACGTGACTTTTCTGCTCGATAGGCATTAGAATCACATCGTTTTGTTTTACTGCCCGGTCTTTTTCGTCTTCGTATATCTTCAAGTACGGAGTGTTGATTTAAGTAGATTTAAGTTAGATTCACGAATCATTGCGTTTATGTTGTCAAATTATCACAATCTCTTTACTATATGACATATGAACTTCGAAAAATAGTCAAACACATTTTTGTGAGAATTCTTTAGGCGCGATTTCCGGGAAATGACGTGCTGAATGACATTCACCCGCTTGAACGACAGTTTATTGAGGAGTATTACTAAATACCGAGTACTCGAATACAAACACATGACTTACTAGACTATATCATACTGTCTCTAACCGTATGTGCGGTACTCTACTAGGAGCCTAAACTCGCTCTCATATCCGGGTTCCTACTTACACGCGTTAGATTTTACTACGCTTTTGAAAATAGTTACCTAATAACAATGTTGAAAATCAACATTTTAGTAGTTAGAATGTTATTTTCACGACATCACATGAACCAGACTTTATTTATTTTATTTATTTTAACTACTGTTTTGAGATAGATAGCGTCGAAGTGAGCAGTCGTACGTAGTTACCGTTCTAATTTTGTGGCAATTTACGTCACTTGTCAAATCGCAAAATACATGTAACTAATGACAACGGCGTATATTTCATATTTCAAATTATTTTCGATCATTTTAACCCCTTAAACCGGTATTTCGTTAAAACCGGTTTAATTACTGATACCGTCACCGGTTTTCATTTAGGCCAAACCGCCCAGCCCTATATAAGACATCTAACACAGTTCACATGCTGAACTTAGGTCGATTGATCAGCAAATGTGAAAATCTTTCCAAACTTCCACGGTATCCAAATTCAGAAACCCCATATCTGAATTCAGAAACCACAGGCGCTCATGTCGTTGCGTGTACATATGTGTATGGTAGAGTAGCTGACTATGACTAACGACACGTCGACTCACCCCCCCCCCCCACCATACTGATAATATATATACTTTATATATAGGGTCAGTGATCCAAACTCTGTGGTATACCAAACTCTGTGGTATACCAAACTCTGTGGCAAGGCTTCATTTTCAAGCTATAGTGACATATCACACATATAATAATAATGATGTTTTAATTTTTTGAATCTTCTTATCTGACAAATCTAATTATACCAAACACAGCTCAAATGTAATTTTTTAGTTTTCATTACAAATAATTGCATAACCATGTGTGAACCTGTAGTAAAAAATGGCTGCTTTTGAAAAACGCTCGAAAATGTTGACTGAGTTTCCAAAGGAAATTTTCACTTTTATAAGCAGCATTCATTCCTACTATTATCCTGGTATCTAGGTCACATTATCTAGTAACCAGATGAAAATTTCTGGAGTGCTGGCTGCTTGGATGGCTTCTCAGCATTGTTTCAATCACAATCACCCTACTCCCAAAAATTCTATTAAAATGTGACCTAATTCTGTGGTATTGCAGATTGCCCAATTAAAAATTAAACAACAGCTTTATCTTTCCTCCTAATCTTTATTTCATACAATTAAATGTTGGAATCACAATGATTTATGAATTTTGACGAATTCCATCACTTAATTCCTATATTTGAAGTGTATTTTTGTTAAAAGGGTAGTCTGAGCATTTCCAAAACTGGTCCTGTTTTAAATACCATTCTAACTTATCAGTGTTTTGTAATAAAACAGCCTCTGTGCCCATACTGTAACCCAAGAACACTAAATAAATGTGGAATGCATGATTTGTTTCATTTATTGACGTCTTAGGCATTTAGTATGCTATTTTGCGCATTGCCATGGAGTTCGGCAGCCTTGGCTTACCAGATAGTGTGGGTTCCAAACTTTATTGCCAGATACTAACAAGATTTTACATAAATTCCCTGCAAAACTTATATAAGCAGCAAGAGAATACTTAAACTAATCAATCTATGCATATACATTTTCACTGGTTGGTATGAGTTTGATGATTGGCCTAACGAACGTATACGGTTTAGCTAAATGCCATTGAGTTTGGCTGCCCCATCCTATATATTATCAGTATGGTGGGGGGGGGGCGGGGGTTGTTAGTCATAGTCGGCTACTCTACCATACACATATAACATGATAACAGTTTCTGAATTCTGAAACGTTTTTGAATTCTGAGATTTCCTGAATTGTTAGCACAGGGTCTTGTAAAGTTGGCGGGCGGACTTTACCTGACACTGACAGGATACTATCACCCTGTAGACTACTAGATTCAAGATTATTTATTCAGTAGCAAAATATATATATAAGTTATGGATTCAACTAGGCTGTCCGCCGAAGGCAATGCCTATTGTATTGGCGGACACCTTACACATATATACATACATCTATACAAATAAATTAAACAGGACAGTAGCATACAAACACAGGATGTAGACAAGTTAAATGAAATACTAATACATGTCTAAGTAGTAGTAGTTGTAGTGGTGATGTTACAATACAACAAACATTTATATTTTTGGTTGACTTTGATTATAGCGAATGTAGTGAGCGTATATAGATAACATGTACATATGTGTAATGAGGAAAAATCAACAGAATATGAGACAGGGAACCAGGCTAAAATACATATAACATGCGACTGAGAAAGCTTCGTTTCCGGTCGCGAGATTTTTTTGGCTTCCGGTTTCGGCTTATGATATAGCATTTGTGGTTTCTTCATGGGCCCCTGTTGCATTATGGGATATGGTCCATCATTATGCGTATGTTCCCCTAGTTATTTTAGGGAAACCTACTGCACATTTTCAATGTCCAAAATTTATGTGACATTGTTATCACGAAATAGCGTACATTTACTTCAGAATGTAAAATGGTTAAATCGTCTGATGCAGACCAGATACAGTACTGGAAAACATATTTGGGCACACAAGATACACATCATTATAACAAATATGCGCGTGTGAGAAATCAAGTAAAAGCACAATGTAAAAAGTCAGTCAGGCTCTTTGAAAGAAACATCGCGACTAACATTAAAAAGAACCCTAAATCATTTTACCGCTATGTCAATAATAAACTAAAAACAAAAGAAAGTGTGGGAGATCTGGAAGACATAAATGGTAACCTTACTGTAACAGACCAAGATAAAGCAGAATTATTAAATCAACTTTTTTCTAGTATATTTACCCAAGAAAATATAAATATTATTCCCATTATGAAATTTAAAACCAAAGCCAATGCATTGAGCAACATTAAAGTGAATCTGGATACTGTGAAAGAAAAACTAGGCAACTTAAAGCAAAACAAATCCCCAGGACCTGATGGTTTACATCCTCGGCTACTCAAAGAATTAAAGGATGTCATAGCAAGGCCCTTGACACTTATATACCAAAAATCATTAGACACAGGTTCAGTGCCGACAGATTGGAAATATGCCCATGTCATACCCATACATAAGGGGTCAAAAAGACAACCAAATAACTATAGACCGGTTAGCCTTACTTCCATTTCCTGTAAGGTACTGGAGAGCATTGTGAGGGACAAGGCAGTAGCCCACATGATAAATAACAGTTTTTTTACTGAATATCAACATGGTTTCATGGCTGGGTGATCTACAGTTACACAATTATTAGAAGTGTTAGAGGCCTGGACGACTGCTCTAGACAGGGGTGAAGATATAGATGTCCTGTATCTTGATTTCATGAAGGCATTTTACACAGTGCCTCATGAACGCCTTCTAAGTAAATTAAGCCAATACAAAATTTCAGGTAATCTACTAAACTGGCTAAGATCCTTTTTAACAAATCGCCAACAGAGGGTTGTAGTAAATGGAGACTTTTCGTCATGGACACCTGTTTTGAGTGGAGTTCCACAGGGCAGTGTACTCGGTCCAGTACTTTTCACTATTTTTATCAATGACATGCCATCTGTGATTGAATCTGCCATTTCTTTATTTGCGGATGATACTAAAGCTTATTATTATTATTATTATTATCGATAATACTGAACACAGGCCGTACAGGCCTCTATATTCAGGTGCATGAGTGACTCTAGGTTTTGAAATGGTTACTTCATGGTGACGGTGCCTCAGAGTTAAATTTAATTTGTGCATTGTCCCAGTATTTATCCAGTCGGTTTTTAAAGCTTTGAATGGTCGGGGCATTAACGATATGGTCAGTTAGGTAATTCCATACTTTTGCTATTCTGTAATAAAATGAAAACTTGGATATATTATATTTAGCTCGCTGGATAAATAATTTTTTACTATGACCCCTGTTACTATTTCTTGAAGCAAATTTTAATGTTGGTACTGTGTCTGGATCATAGGTATTCAAAACCTTATATGTTTCAACCATGTCCCCTCTCAGACGTCTGTATGTGAGTGTGGGGAGGTATAGAACCATAACACATGCAGATGATTGTAAAGAACTACAACAAGACCTTAACTCGCTGCAGCAGTGGTCAGAAACATGGCAGGTCCGATTTAATCCTCAAAAATGTTCTGTAATGCACATACAGGGCATAATCACTTTAATACTTCCTATCAAATGATAGATGATGGGAAAACCCTAAAATTACATGACGAAAATATAATAAATGACTTAGATAATGTAGCTCATTACCAAATTTATTGAATTAGCTGATAATAGGATACAATGTCCTAAAAAGCTGTACATGTTATGATTATGATTTATTTATTCCTATTTTAGTATTTATGCGTCTGTAAATGCAGTGTTTGGTTGACTGTCTCGTATTATTTTTAATGCTCTTGGTCGTGGAAAGTCGTTGTTGTCAATGTTGTATGTATTTAGGGCTGATAGAAGGAAATATAAGGCCGGGTACCACGCGATTCGCACCTGTGTGGAATAAATTATTCAAACAACAAGGTATTGTTTTTGTTTAGAAGTATTACAGGTCATCGCCGAGCTGTACTGTATTTGTGCAGTTGATAAAATGTTTACAGGATGCAGGATATATATGGTGCTAGTAGCCTGTCAGATAAATGCCGTCCAACCAACTTTACAAGACCCTATGGTCTGTAGTTGTAGATCACGCAATGTTGCACGAAAACTGGTAACTAACACAAATCATTCTATATATCCCAAATGTAATGGGTAGTGCTTTGGAATAATTTTTTAGAAGCATTTTCATTGCCGTGATATTTACCGGTGATTTAACAGATGAAAAGTGCAAATTGGACTCAAATGCCTAGAACTTCTTGAGTAATACGTCATTAAAACACAGTTATTCGTGACGTCACGTTAACGTTTACCGTATTTCACTAATTATGGGCGCATTGGCAAGGTCGGTTAAACCGCCGAGCCGCGCACGCTTGGAATTTCAATTCAAAGAATTGGCTTCAATACCGCATTCAGGCATGCGAGCTTGGTCTTGGACTTGGACTATTTCCTCATCTTACCTAGCTCTGTTCTGATTCCGTAAGTTCCTCCACCAGATTGGAGCACCCATGTAGAAGTGGTAAATACTCATGTCACATTATCACGCATGCAAATATTCCATCAACAGGAATAAAGTTCAGGACAACGAAAACGATCTCGGAGTAATCTTTGACTCGGCTCTCTCCTTTAATCACCACATTCAAAATAAAATCAATAAAGCCAACAGTATCATGGGCCTCATTAGACGGACCTACAAATATTTGGATAAAGAACACTTTTTGCTATTATATAAAGCTTTTGTGCGCCCCCACATTGAATTTGCACATGCAGTATGGAACCCACACCTTAAAAAACATACACCCTCTGTGGAAAATGTGCAGAGGCGTGCAACAAAGATTATCCCTGGATTTCGCAATCTCATTTCTGAGCATAAGGTATACGTTCTCTAAACCGCCCCACACTCACATTCAGACGTCTGAGAGGGGACATGGTTGAAACATATAAGGTTTTGAATACCTATGATCCTGACACAATACAAATATTAAAATTTGCTTCAAGAAATAGTAACAGGGGTCATAGTAAAAAAATAGTTATCCAGCGAGCTAAATATAATATATCCACGTTTTCATTTTATTACAGAATAGCAAAAGTATGGAATAGCCTAACAGACCATATCGTTAATTCCCCGACCATTCAAAGCTTTAAAAAACAACTGGATAAATACTGGGACAATGCACAAATTAAATTTAACTTCGAGGCACCGTCACCATGAAGTAACCATTTCAAAACCTAGCGTCACTCATGCACCTGAATATAGATGCCTGTACAGCCTGTGCTCAGTAGTATCGATAATAATAAAATTCATGAGAAGTAAATTAACTTATCTGCCTTTGATGGGCTGCCCAATTGTGATGTTTGTATATTGTATATTAAGCATGAAAGAAATAATCTTGAATCTTGAATCTTGAACTGTACATGGTTAGTTGCTGAGCATCAACCTTTGAATTGGACTGAGCAAGCCATACTACAACAAAAACACTGAGGCAATAACAAGCCAATGCCTTGTAAAATGATGATGATGATGATGATGATGATCAATGACGGGAGTTAATTGCCTGGACAAAGGTAATAATGAGAAGGTTCTACTATAGGATGCGTGTATCGCAGCCCAAGCTCCAGTAGTATCAACAATGACAAACTAATCAGCCACTTAAGTGATATTGACAAGGAAAATGCAACCCACTCTTTGATTATTGGAGACTTTAACTACCCTAACATAAACTGGGATACAGGTACCTCAATAGATCAGACCGGCCAATGCTTTGTAGACACTCTATACATGATAATCTCCTACAGCTATTTGTTGATAAACCCACTAGACACTGTGAACATCAAAAAGAAAGCATCCTTGACTTAGTGATTACCAACATGTAATGTCAATGTAATGATTGACATTTCACATGAAGCCCCTTTTTGTCAGAGTGACAATGCCACGCAGGGCAGTGTCACCGGCCCTGTACTTTGTGTTCTCTTTATAGATGATCTGCCTGATGTTATTGACTGTATCTGCACATTTTTTGCGGATGACATGAAGCTAATTGGGAATCCTGTACCAACAGACATACAGAAAAACATTGATTGGACATGTCAGTGGTCACTTGACTGGCAGCTTAGACTCAATTCGACAAAGATCCACAGGGGCAAAAATAACCCACTAATACAGAATAATATGACAGATTGTAAAAAAGATCTTGGAATTCACATTGGCAACGAGCTAAACTTTAGCTACAACATAAACACCATCGTCAATAAGGCAAACACTATACTAGGCATGATAAACAGAACATTTACCTACCTGGACTCGAAAACACTGATATCGCTATTTAAGACACTAGTCAAACCTGTATTAGAAGACTGCAACTCGGTGTAGGCACCCCACCGTCTGAGACAGCCATGGACACTAGAGAGAGTACAGTGCCGAGCGACGAAGCTACTCCCTGACATACAACACCTCATTAAATGTGTTCTTTCTGAAGTATTGCAGGGCAGATGGAGACCTGATTGAGGTGTACAAATTGATGCGAAACCTCTAAAATATTGATTCATTCAATCACTTCAGCTAACCCTCCACAAGCATCACCCATCATCACAGTTTCAAACTAGGGATGCAAAGCTGCAACACTAACCTAAGAAAGTACTTCTTTACAAAACTTACCCCACCAATCTGGAATCACATACCAGCACACATCGTGGAAGCCAAGAACAAGACGAATTCAAGGCCAAACTGGAGTCATACATGATATATACAGCATGCCCCTTCGACTAATTAATCGGAATTGGTGAAAACAGGAAACTAAATGAACCACAATTAACATACATAAAGTTTCAGAAAATTGTGTGTGCAAGCTGGTTTTGATGTGTAGGCAGCACACTGCAGCTGACGCTTAAACGAGTGTCTAGAAGCTGTAGGTGGCACACGGCAGCAAGCGGGTACTGGGCACACACCTACACGCACGCACGCACGCACGCACGCACGCACGCACGCACGCACGCACGCACGCACGCACGCACGCACGCACGCACGCACGCACGCACGCACGCACGCACGCACGCACGCACGCACGCACGCACGCACGCACGCACACAGATGGCTGCTGTGTATTAGAAACTTCATATATGGAGGATTATTTTAGGCATCCTAAATTTTATAATCACGATGCTGTATACACTGTTAATGCATCAACACCACCACAACACCAGACCACCACAACAGACTGTAACAAAACTGTGGAACCACCCAAGAACCTTGACAATGTACGAAATATAACTGAACAACTGTCTGGGGATATGGCCTCTGTCCAAAACTGGTGTGAAAATAATAAAATGATTCTAAATTCCGACAAAACCAAACTATTAATGATAAGCACTAAACACAAACTTAAGCGCATTAATGAGGGGGAAATTAAAATACCCATATATAACGGAGAATTAGGTATTGTAGACAATGTAAAACTTTTAGTCGTACATATAAACGGAAATTTATCTTGGCAACACCATGTAAACAAAATATGCAGCAAAATAGCCTCACTTATATATATGCTAAAGAAAAACAAACATTATATGAGTATCGATGAACGCAACTTGTTTTACAAAGCATACATATTATCGCATATAGATTATTGTAGTCTTGTCTATTATGTAGGTACTCCAACTCTATTAAGCAAATTAGAAAAATTACAAAAGCGTGCTGCAAGAATTATCCTAGACGTCCCATATAGAACTCCATCAAAACAACTATATACTACCCTAAGATGGACGTCGTTAACTCAGAGAATGGCTATAAAAAACCCATAATGACATACAAAGCACTAAACAACCTCACGCCAATATATATTACCAATATGTGTACACCCATGGATGAAGCACACACATTAAATCTGCGATCGAAAACTTATGGCCACTTAAAACCTCCAAAAATACGAACAGATTATGGTAAGAACAGCTATACACATTCAGCAACACAAATGTGGAACTCACTACCGAAAAGCATTACACAATCAACAACGCTTTCATCTTTCAAAACCCAACATATACACTCATCTAAACGTGGATTAATTACGAGGCCCAAAGTTGTGCCTCGCCACCACCACCACCATCCACCCGTTGGGTGGGGTGGTGGGGGGTTGCAGGACCGAGCATGCGGGAGTGGGTGAAGGAGCGAGCGAAGGGAGCGAGAAATTGTGGACTAGGTTCTGTATATTTACTTCATGAAGGATTCTTCTTAGCCCGTCGTTACACGAATTGTGTGTAACCACTATTTAATAAGCATTTTGTTGAGAATTTTGGAGCTATCCAGGCGGGACGATGTTGGTACCATAAGTTACAACAATGCCCGGCCAGGATAGTTTCAAAATATTCAACAAGTTACCTGCATAGTTACTCTCAAATTGATAGTCAGTTAGTGGGGTTAATCCGGGCATCATAATCTGCTATCGTGGAACAAAAATGCTCTTGGAAAGGGATAAGCAAATTAGGAATTAATTCTTTAATTATTGTAAGATATGTAGAAGCGTGTGCAGGCGTACGTGCCAATTTGTGGCTGAAAGAACTGTGTGTGATTTAAGGTGTATGTGCGACTTTCAAATAATAATAATAATAATAATAATAATAATAATAATAATAATAATAATGATAATAATAATCTGTCAGAATTTCTTTGTGTGTACATAGATGTAAAAATTTGTACAAATTGTAAATAATTTATGTATATATGTTAATGAGGGCCTCTGTTAGATCAGGCCGTGTACTTGAAGATTTACCCTCAATAAATAACGATTATTATTATTATTATTATTATTATTATTATTATTATTATTATTATTATTATTATTATTATTATTATTATTATTATTATCCACCAGCATTAGGCAGACAATGGTATAAACCTGTATTAAGCAGACAGAAATGTATACAAGTACATATAAAAACCAGGATTAAGCAGACAAATGTTAACAACCAGCATTAAGCAAACAGAAATGTATATAATTATATATACATGTACACCATGAAACCAGGATTAAGCAGACAAATGTATATATGTATAAACCAACATTAAGCAGACAGTGTTAAAAACCAGCATTAAGCAGACAGTGTTAAAAACCAGCATTAAGCAGACAGAAATGTATATAAGTGTATATAAACCACGAAACCAGGATTAAGCAGACACATGTATATATGTATAAAACAACATTAAGCAGACAGTGTTAAAACAGCATTAAGCAGACAGAAATGTATATAAGTGTATATAAACCACGAAACCAGGATTAAGCAGACACATGTATATATGTATAAACCAACATTAAGCAGACAGTGTTAAAACAGCATCAAGCAGACAGAAATGTATATAAGTGTATATAGACCATGAGATTAGGATTAAGCAGACAAATTTATATATGTATAAACGATCATTATGCTACGGTGTTCCATAATTGCCATTGCTACCGCGTCGCTCCCCCCCCCCCCACCCCCCCCACCCCCTCCAGGACGCGCGATGCGAACACCACGTCGCCCGTAGATAGGCCAGAACTTGATGTACTTTTAGGTTTGAATTTCCGGAACAGTGGAATACTTAGTGTCGGAATTACGTTGTGAATGTATATTCTCGATACCGTGAAAACACACCGGATTCAAATAAGGGGCAAAAGTAAGTATATTCCCAGCTCTTATTTATCGACCGATTCCCTTAAAATTTTCAAAGTTACCTAGTCTCAATAGGAAATCGTCGGACTATCGTAGAAAACCTATAGTGTTCCATCGAGATTTCGAGGGAGACCCCTCGGAAATACATCTCAAAATTGGGCAAAAAACAAGTTAATATAACATTCTATCATAGCTTCGTATATTTATATTTGACACCGCTATGAAGTATTGCTGCTGCGGTTATCCACATGCTATAGACCACGCCTACAATTGGTATATGGTCCCTGTTCCGACATGCAATTGGTAAATGGGCCTGCGCTTTGACCAACAGACTCGCCAATATACACTTGGTACATGGATCAGGTCCGTTAGCAACGTATCCGATTGGTTATTGGGGCGGTACACATACACGCGTGTTTAAAAAGCTCATTTGAATTTAGTGTTATTTTCATGATTGATTTATGTACTGGTCGAATTGCTTTATTCATCAATATTATGATTGGTTAAAATTAAACGCATTTGCCATTTGACTCCCCCCCCCCCCCCCCTTCCCCAATAAGATTATGAACGGGATATCGATGCTTCTAAATCTACTGTGTAAATAAGGAATTGGTTGATTTAATTTCGCAAAAATAAAAATATTCTTATTGGCTAAATGATTTGTATTTATCATCCAGTAAATAGCTAGAAACAAGTGTCCAAATATTGAGATTTAGTACAGTTTGAAAAATATACTATCTGATAATGACTAATCTCACAATAGCATTCAATCAACGTCAGCAACCGATTTTTATGATTTTGTCACAATTTTTGTTAGTGTCTAATTGATTGCTTAGCCGACTGAATGGCTGATTGATTCATTATCCGATCGATCGCTTGATTGATTATCTGATCGATTGTTTGATTGATTGCCTGACGGATTCATGCATTCATTCATTCATTCATTCATTCATTCATTCATTCATTCATTCATTCATTCTATGATTGATTGAATCGATCGATCAATCTACCTACTCACCTCTTACGACCTATCATATCCGTGTAAGTAGACAGCCATGTACAGTCCTTCATATTTACATGAGTATGTATGTGTGTATGTGCATTTTTACATGAATGTACGTCTGCATGCGCACATATCTTTGCACCTGCACATGCGTATTAGGTTCGGCCGGCCGTGCGTGCGTTAGTACACCCGTGCGTGTGTGTATATGTGTGTTTACATGCGAGTTTGCGTGCATTAAATTGTGTATATACGTGTCGTATCTGTGTGCATGCGTGCGCCTGTATGTGAGCCTGTGTATGTGTGCGTGTGTGTAAGCGTGTGTGTTCGTGTATGTGTGCGTGTGTGTGTGCGTGCGAATGTGTGAGTGTGTGTGTGTATGTACATGCATGTGTGCGTGCGCGTATGTATGTGCACGCGCGCGTACGTGTGTGTGTGTGTGGGGGGGGGGGGTCAATCCATTGTTTTTAGATTAGACAATTCTTCGCTTCTGGGTTTTCACATCTTCGGTTGTCCTTAACATGCGAGTTAGCCGGTTATTTCTGTCTGTACGCACGTGGTAATCCAGTTCTGACATTACCGTCATAACAGCTGATCCAGACGTGTTATACTGTTCTATAGGCCTATGCAGAGACACGTTGTTAACTAAACTTTACCAGTTGGGTGTGACGCGTCCGGCGTACACAGCTTCTCCGACAGCAACAATCTATCAAATCCACATTTTCAGTACTGATTTTGTTCGGGTGAGAGTATGTCCGGGATTCGATGCGCAAATTGATGGACGGGTAGAATGATGGATAGATGGATGGATGGTGAGTGTGTAGAATGATGGATGGATGGGTAGATGAACCCACCCACCCATCCCACTACCACTCATCCATCCATTCTCACTCAAAAATACCCCATCCATCCACCACTCCATCATTCCACCCACCCTCTCTAAACTACTCTACCACTCTATCCCTCCATCCATCTAAACTTACTTCCATCCATCCATCCATCTATCTATCCACCCATCCATCCACCAACCATATGCGTTCCCACTGTAAATGATAGTAATGTACATCGTTGTGCGCCTGAGTGGGTCTGAGTCGTCTCTATTTATGTAATATTTACTGCATAATAGTAGAGACTCATACTCTAAGAAGCATACTATTATGTAGTATTAGTATATATATATACACCTGTGCAAAAGTTAAGCACCACCCTATTTTTACGCACATGCGAGGATATATTCATGTGCTATGAAGAAAGCAATAGCATAAACATTTATGTACCCATCCATCTTAGTGCAAGAGGTAATAATGCAACTAGAGGAATGCTGATTATGATGGTGGGGAAACACTGTATGTTTTTGTTTGAACTTGAAAACGAGGCCTGAATATGGTTACGTTGACACAACTGACAACTATTGCCCTACAGTTGACACACGTGGCTAGATTGTCATTAATGGTGTCTGAAAACGAAGTTTAACATCTGTGCACGAGTTTGAGACTGTCATTATTAATACCGGGTATATCCACCTTGTGCCTGGATGACGGCCTGGACACGACGTCTCATGCTGGTCACCAACCGACTGATACGCCATTGTGGTATTCGTTGCCATTCAAGATGGAGTGCGTCTGTTAATTCCTGTAGGTTCTGCACAGGAGGATCCCTCCTTCTCACCATGTTTCCCAGATATGCTCAATAGGGTTCATGTCAGGGCTCCTTGCTGGCCATGGTAGGGTTTCGATGGCATTCTGGCGGAGGTATTCATGCACAGCTCTAGCACGATGTGGTCGGGCGTTGTCATCCATGAATATAGGGTGGGTTCCAGGTGCATGATTTACAAAATGAGGGACCACAACTCTATCCAGTATGGAATCTTGATATCTTTGTCCATTTAGTGTTCCAGGTACAGTCAACAGATCCAGATTACAATCAAATGAGATGCACCCCCATATCATAACGGAACCTCCACCAAATGGAACTTCTTCCATGATGTTACGTTGGTCGTACGCCGTGTGTCTGGACCTCCATACACGAGTTCGACCATCTGTGGCATGAAGCAGGAACCGACTTTCATCGGACCAGTGTACCCGTCTCCAGGATCTCATGTTCCAGTGTCTTCTTTCGCTGCACCACCTCAGACGCTCCTCTTTGTGGTGTGCAGTGAGGAGAGGACGTCTGACAGGTCTCCTAGCTTTCATGCCAGCAGCATACAGTCTCCTTTTGACGGTAGACATTGACACTCTATTGCGCGTTTCCCATTGATGGCTGAGCACTCTGCTGTTGGTGAATGGAGATCTCCTAACAAGGCGTACTTGGGCTCGATCATTACGGGCAGTAGTCTTCTTCGGTCTTCCAGATCTAGGCCTGTCGTTCACCTCGTTAGTTTGCCCATGTTTTGCAATCAAACGACTGATTACAGTATGGTTAATGTTCAGCTGTCTGCCAATCTCTCTGCATGACATACCAGTGGTATGCGTGCCTATGATTTGCCATTTCACACGATCACTTAACCTTCGTCTTGCCATAGCGGTTCACAATCAAGAGCTAATTCTCTCTGTACAAATAAACCACGGTCATGAACACAAAATTCCTAATCTTGTCGCCTAAATCTGTATGTAATGTTCTACATCTCAAACTGGACTTTTACATAACTGAACACGTGTGCTGTTTCCCGCCACGCACGGGCATCAAGCGGCGTGAAGTCATGCATGCATGTGCATTTCGTACTTGGAATTATGTCAGCTAACGCGGGGACAAAAAGTATGGCAGCCTAGTTGTACCATCATGTTTCTACGTTCTATTGTTTTTGCTGGTG
Organism: Chaetoderma sp. LZ-2023a; assembly: GCA_034401795.1. Lineage (NCBI taxonomy): Eukaryota > Metazoa > Mollusca > Caudofoveata > Chaetodermatida > Chaetodermatidae > Chaetoderma > Chaetoderma sp. LZ-2023a. The sequence continues at coordinate 61,774,063 of CM067365.1, forward strand.
CTTAACTTTTGCACAGGTGTATATATATGCCTATGCTTGGCATTGGTATGCCGTAGTCTGGATTATTGTACACCTTGGCTATGCCTTGGTAGGCCTTAGCTAAGCCGTGTGTTGGCCTATGGTATGCTTGAGCTATGCATCAAGTAGGTATTAGCTCGACCTTGGTAGGCCTTAGGCAGGCCAATTGTAGGCATAAGGCCGCAGCTATGCCCTCATAGGCCTTAGCTAGGCCTTGGTATGTCTTAGGTAGGCCCTAGCTAGGCCTAAGGTAGGCGTTATGTAGGCCTTAGCTATGCCTATGGTAGGCCCTAGCTAGGAATTGGTAGGCATTAGTTAGGCCTAAAGTAGGCTTTGGTAGGCCTTAGCTAGGCCTAAGGTATGCCTTAGCTATACATTGGGAGGGCTTAGCTAGGCCTTTGTAGACATTAGCGAGGCTAAGGTATGCCTCAGATAGTCCTTGAGGTTTGGGCAGACCTTAGCTAGGCCTACGGAAGGCCTTAGCTAGGCCATGGTAGGCCCTAGCTAGGCCTTGTAGGTCTTAATTATGCCTTAGCTAGGCCTAAGGTAGACTTTGGTAGGCCTTAGCTAGACCTACGCCTCGCTAGGCGTTATGTAGGACCTAAAGTAGGCCATAGCTAGGAATTGCTAGGCAGTAGGTAGGCATTAGTTAGGCCTTGGCCTAGGGTAGTCCTTAGCCATGTATTGGTAGTCCTTAGCTAGGCCTTGGTAGGCCTTAGCTTGGCCTAAGTTAGGCCTTATCTAGGCATTAGGTATGCCTTGGCTATGCCTTAATTATGTCTTAGCTAGGCCTAAGTTACACTTTGGTAGGCCATAGCTAGGCCTAAGGTATGCCTTAGCTAGACATTGATAGGTCTTAGCTAGGTCTGAGGTATGCCATAGCCTGGCCTTGCCAGGCCTTATGCAGACCTATGGTAAGCATTATCTAGGCCTAATGTAGCCCTTAGCTATGCATTTGGTGGCCTTATTTATGACTTGTCAGACCTTGGGTAGGCCATAACTAGACCTTAGCCATGCCTTGGTAGGCCTAACGTATGCCTTCGGAGAACTTAGCCATACCTATGGTGAGCCGCAGCTAGGCCTTGATAGGCCTTATATAGGCAGGTGCTAAGTCTTGGTAGCCCGTTGTTAGGCCTAACATGTTAGGCCTTGGGTCGGCCGTAGTTAGGCCTATGCTTGGCCTTGGTAACCCTTAGTCTGGATTATTGTACGCCGTGGCTATGACTTGTAGGCCATAGCTAAGCCTTGTGTTGCCCTATGGTATGCCTTCGCTAGGCATGAAGTCGGCCTTTGATAGGTCTTAGGTAAGTCTTTGGTAGACCTCAGGTACGCCTTAGCTATACACTGTTAGACCTTAGCTATGCCCTGGTGTGCCTCAGCTAGGCCTAAAGTATGACTTAGCTATGCCTTGGTATGTTTTAAGTGGGCCTAAGCTAGGCCTTGGTAGGACTTAGCTATGCCTTGCGGGCCGTATATATATATATATATAGCTAGACCTAATGTAGGCCTTGGATAAACAGTAGTAGGCATTAGCTATGTCTTGGTAGGCCTTGGCTAGGACTAAGGTAGGCCTTAGCTAGGCATTGCTAGGCCTTAGGTATGCATTAGCTAGACATTCGTAGGCTTGGGTAGGCCTTAGCTAGGCCTAAGATAGGCGTTATGTAGGCCTTAGCTACGCCTAAGGGAGGCCCTTGCTAGGAATTGGTAGACCTTATTTAGGCATTAATTGGACCTTGGTAGGAATTAAGTAGGAATAGGGTAGGCCTTAGCCATGCATTGGGAGGCCTTCGCTAGGCCTTTGTAGGCCGTAGTTAGGCCTAAGGCAAGCATTAGCTAAGCCTTATGTATGCATTAGCCTTGACTTGGTAGGCCTTAATTATGTATTAGCTAGGCCAAATGTAGGCCTTAGTAGGCCTAAGGTAGAACTTAGCTAGACATTGGTAGGCCTTAGTTAGGCCTAGGATTGACGATAAACTGGCCTTGCTAGGCCTTATGCAGACCTATGGTAGACCTATGGTATACATTATCTAGGCCTAAGTTAACCCTTAGCCATGCCTTGGCAGGCCTTATCTATGCCTTGGCAAACATTAGGTGCTAAGCCTTAGTAGGCCATTGGTAGGCCTTGGGTCGGCCGTAGTTAGGCCTATGCTTGGCCTCGGTAGGCCTTAATCTGGATTATGGTACGTCTTGGCTATGCCTTAGTAGGCCTTAGCTAAGCCTTGTGTTGGCCTATGGTATGCCCTCTCTAGGCCTGATGTCTGCCTTTGATAGGCCTTAGACAGGCCTAGGGTAGGCCTTAGCTATACATTGTTAGACCTTAGCTATGCCCTGATAGCCCTTAGATAGGCCTAAGTTATGTTATGCCTTGATATGTTTTAAGTGGGCCTTAGCTATGCCTTAATTATCTCTTAGCTAGGCCTAATATAGGCTTTTGTAGGCCATAGCTAGGCCTAAGGTAGAACTTAGCTAGGCATTGGTAGCCTTTAGCTAGGCCTCAGGTAGGTCATAGCCTGGCTTTGCTAGGCCTTATCCAGACCTATGTTAGGCATGTGGTAGGCATTATCCAGGCCTAAGGTAGCCCTTAGCTATGCTTTGGTAGGCCTTATCTATGCATTGGCAAGCATTATTTCGGCCATATCTAGGCCTTAGTCTTGCCTTGGTAGGCCGTGCTAGACTTTAGCCATACGTATGTTGAGCCGCAGCTAGGCTTTCGTAGGCCATATGTAGGCAAGTGCTAGGCATTGGTACCCCGTTGTTAGCCCTATGTTAGGCATTGTGTCGACCATATTTATGCATATGCTTGGCATTGGTAGGCCTTAGTCTGGATTATGGTACACCTTGGTACCTTGGTAGACCTTAGCTAAGCCTTGTGTTGGCCTATGGTATGCCTTAGCTAGGCCTGAGGTCGGCCTTTGGTAGACCTTAGCTATACCTTTGCTAGACCTTAGCTATCCCCTGGTAGACCTTAGCTATGCCTTATATGTTTTAGTTGGGCATTAGCTAGGCCTGAGGTAGGCCGTAGCTAGGACTTTGTATACCTTAGCTATGCATTCGCAGACATTAGCTAGGCCTACATTCGGCCTTGTCTAAACAGTAGCTAGGCCTAAGGTAGGCTTTGGTAGGCCATAGCTAGGCCTAAGGTATGCCTTAGCTAGACATTGCTAAGGCTTAGTTCTGTCTTACTATGCCTTAGCCAGTCCAAGGTATGCCTTAGATAGGCCTTGGTAGGTTTTAGGTAGGCCCTGGCCTACCAAGACCAACCAAGCATATGCCCAACTATGGCCAATCCAAGGCCTAACATAGGCCTACCAACGAACGGGCTACCAAGGTTTTGCAACTGCCTACATAAGGCCTAGCTGTGGCACACCATAGGTATGTCTAAGGTCCACCAAGGCATACCTTAGGCCTGCCAAAGCATGTCTAAGGTCTACTTCTGGCCTACCCAAGGCCTGCCAAGTCATAGATAACGCCTACCAATGCATAGCTGAAAACGCAGCAGTCATGCCAACCTGCATAGAGGGTTCAGTGCCAGAAGTTCTTGCATGCATGTGGCACACCATAACTGTGAGGGCAATTGCAATTTGGTGGGATCACACAGTTGCATCGCTAATCATGGCGAGCTGCTGGGAATTTTACTCTTTGAACATAGCTTACTTGCTTACTTGGTTGTCTATCCATCTTGGCCTAAGGGTACAGCTCTTAGTGTATTTTTTAATGTTTCCAGGGTGAGTGCAGTAACATCTTCTGGTTGCTTGTTCAAATTCCCCACTACTCTAGATGGAGACGTGTTTGCCCAGTTCTGTGTTAATCTGAAATTGTAAATCTTAAAGGAGCGTCGCAGAGGTCTCTGAGGTTGTTCGAATAGAGATGACGTATCCGTATTACAATGCCTGTTGAGGTATTTGTAGGTTTTTGTGAGGTCTATCCATTTTTTCCATGTGCTAGTGTAGTAGATGATGTCTACTTTATATAGTTTAAAATTTAGATTCTCATTTTCTCTAAAGGTTTAACATCTTTACAGGTACATAGTCAGGCAAATTGTTGCTGACATTTCTGCATGCTGCGGCATGGGGAACAAAGCTTTCCAGTCCTTCTAGAAGCTATGGATTCGTAGATCAAAGATGCCCTTGATAAAGAGGCTACGTTTATACAATGCAACCTGCGTATCCGTGATGTTGTATAACTGCAACAGCTGGCCAGCTCCAAAGCCAGCTCTAGACAAACTCGATGCCTGCCACTGCAAACATCTACACACCATCACTGGACACCGATGGCCAGACAGCATAATTTCCAACGATGCACTATACGTTGTGTAATATGTGTAATACGTTCCCGCTGTCTGTAAAAGTCGCCCAGCAAAGATGGTCCATGTTTGGCCATGTGCTAAGGATGCCAGAAGAGATGCCAGCACAGAGCCTTGGAATTCGCCCTACTCGGAGCCAGCAAATACAAAGCCAGAAGAGGACGTCATTGCATAAATCTGCTAAGCGTGCTACGAGGTGACCTCAAGAAAGCAGGACTCGGTACACTCAAGTCAAGAATGGACCTGAGGAAGCTAAGGATATCGGCTGAGGACAAGACACAGTGGGCAAAAGTGAAGAAGGACTGATTGCAGCTGTAAGATGTTTCTACTACTACAGCCGCAGAACACAGTAATCATACACACAGTCAGGCGAATACACTATCTCAGATTGGTCTCTAAGCTATATAACTCGGTTCGCCATTTAAATACAAGACCATCTGAGCATTTAACAACCAGTGAAACGATGTATTATCACCGTTCCAGCGATCGTCAAATACTGCATTTCAGCTTTGTCAATCGATGATTTAGCCATTCTGTATCTATATCGGTAACTCCAGCCTCGATGGGCTAACCTCTACTCCAGCAGGGTAAGTAGTGACGAATAAAGTCTGTATTTCAATGTCTATTTTAAATATATACGAATATTAAGCTGTTGAATGTGGGTGCTTCTATTTCATGACGTATGACTGTGTAGATATCAGCTAGATATGGCGCTCTTGTGTCCATTAACAGTGGACATGTCATTAAGAAATGAGTTCTGTCTTCTTTTGACAGCTTGCATAACTGGCATATGTCTGATACTGCATGCTGGTTGTAGCAGCTACGATTAGTTTGAAGGATGTATGTATCAATAGTCTTGCCTTGATTGTTGCTCTTTTGACATCTCTGGTTGTATTCTCCGCGGAGTTCCAACAGTGGTGTACTTGGTTTACTGTACACACTTTGACATTAAGGTATTTGAGAGTAGGTTTGGCAATAGCATCCTTTTGCCAGGCTGCGTGTATATTTTCATTGATATGCGAGTAAATAGTTGCCTTCCAGTGATCTTTATTAGGCATAGAGTGGATCAGCTGGTACATGCTAGGAAGGTAGTATTTGGCTAGCAATTGTTGACATTGTATGAACCAGCTATTACTTGTGGTGCTCTTTGCAGCTAATTGTCTCGCAGCTGTCTGATATTCTAGAGACTCTTTATCTCGGAGTATAAATTAACCACGCTTATGTAAATAACACACTATATAATTGCAAGTTTATAGTAATCTGTCATTACAGGCCAGCATAGCCTTCTCACAGGAAATAGAATGTGATTGATTGATTGATTGATTGATGACCATTTTGCTCGTCTTACCGAAAAACGGAAACGGAAGAGGGAATCAAACGCGCATCACGTGACGTTAATATCGGCCATTGTATTTCCGCATTTACTTTCGCTTTCGGTTTATCTTTTGTTAACGACTGATAGCCTGCTGCATAATTATGTAATCGACTGTATTTAACAGTCACAACTAGAAAATTCTCAAAAACATTTCAATAATTTTCTATTCCTAGAAATAACAATTGATTCGTGAATTGGTCCACATACTTATCGCACAGGTAATCTGATGTCATGGAAACTGATAACTCTTGACATATTGAAATTCTGCACTCGCGATTCCTACTTTAAACCACAGCCATTTGAAGTTTACCCTCTTTTTTCATAGTATTAGTATATTTCATATTACTACTATATATATATATATATATATATATATATATATATATATATATATATATATATATATATATATATATATATATATATATATATATAATATAGTAGTAATATGAAATATGCTAATAATATGAAATAGGAGGGTAAACTTCAAATGCGTGTGTTTAAACAAACGTTTAGCCATTTCTTTTGTTCCTGGGATTTAAGAAAATAATGAAGAGACAACTAAAAAGAGGCTGTCAGAATAGATTTAACTTTGTTAGCGTTGTAGCATTGAGGGCAGCAGCTGTCGTGATATGTGTATTGATAAGAACTGTGTAAATCAAGGGGCAATCCTCCAGCAGCGAAGCGTCTGAATACACTTATCCAGAGACTAATTGATCTATGCGTAAGTGTGCCAGATACATGTGGATGTTTCAGATTGATAGCTCAAACAAATAAAAACTAGATTGAGCGGTTCACAGTTTTGAACTTTAATTCACACCCCACCACCCCCACAACACGCCCGGGTGGGGGAGGGGTGGGGTGTGGTGTGGTGTGGAGCCAAATGTAAATGTCCTTTTGCACTCCACAATCATATGGGTAACTCATATATCAAATTTGGTTGAATTTCGTCCAACAGTGTCAGAGGAGTTGCATTACAACCATTTTCATAACCCTTTGACCCCCATTACCACCACTTGTGGATGGGGCCAAATCTAAATGTGCTCACTCACTCCACATTGATATGGGTAACTCACATACTAAATCTGGTTGAATTCCGTTCAATGGTTTCGGAAGAGTTGCATTACAATCAATTTTGCGACGTTTTGACCCACACACCCACCCACCCCTGGGACAGGGCTAAATACAAATGGGCTCATGTACTCCAGATTGATATGTGTATTTGCACATACCAAATTTGGTTGAATTCTGTCGCACAGTTTCGGATGAGATGCATTACAATGAATTTCTGCAGGTTAAAATTTGACCTTTGACTCAGCCCCTGCGGGCGGAGACAAATGTAAATAGCCGCTTGCACTCCGCAATCATATTGGTAAGTCACATATCAAATTTGGTTGAGTTCCGTGTAACCGTTTCAGAGATGTTGCGTTACAAGTGATTTGACCTTTGGACACCTGCCCTGCCACCGGGGTAGGGCGAGGTGGGGTGGGCATGGAGCCAAACCTAAATATCGTCTTGCAAAGCGGAATCACATGGGTAACCCACATAACAAATTTGGTTGAATTCCAACCAACGTTTTGTGAGAAGATAGCATGACGGACGGATTGACAGAAGAATGGAGGCGATTACAATATCCCGTTTCTTTAAAACGTGGGGATAATAACTACGCCATTCCCCGAAGCATTTATTTTGAAATTACAATACAAAATATTCCCACAGTGCCTGCATCGCCCACCTGGAACATAGATGCATTTGAACTAGAAAGGCCCTCACCTATAAGTAGAACTCGGTTTTGGCCAGATTTGCTACAAGAACAAGGTGTCCTGCCAAATTTGGTTAGAATCGGTTCAGCGGTGCTAAAGGAAACATGGTAAATTTCCCATTGCTTTACTCTGGGAGTTTTTGGTGGTGGAAATATTCAAGATGGCCACAGAACATTGTATCCAAGTTTCGAAAGTGGAAATTTTGAAATCGCCATACTCCCAAAAAACTAAACAAGACATCAGTGTTACACTGTGGCTGATGGGATATTGGTGAAAATCTTAGGTAATCATGTCTCCAAGTTTAGTCTCAATAGGGTGAACCCAGCCAAACAATTAGCTGTAATAAACAGTTTTTTACCAAGGTCACAGTGACCTTTAACTTTGATCTCATGACCTTCAATCTTCGTGTGCTCCATCCTCATCATATACAGAAGCATGTGGCCAAGTTTAATTGCTGAAACATTGGTGAGATATAAAGTTAACCGAGATTGTACACCGACAAACAGACAGACTAATAGAGCCCATTGATATATTGTCGAAAATTATAATGTTCGCCAATAATAAAACCAATTGTGGCTTCAAAATCCATCATATATGTCAATATGGCCGCCAACATGCAGAATTGTGATGGGGTTTTTTTTTTATCATACTAACCTTCCTTGGACAAACTTGAATCACCATTATTTCCTAATTATACTTCCAAAATTTCATCCTGATCCATTCCAGTATTCGGGAGAAATTATTTCCAGGAAAATTAGGTCATTCATGATGGCTGCTGAAAGATGTGACCAAATTCATGAGTTTCAATCGCCCAAGTGGTTTTTAGAGATTTTAATGACGTTTCTAAGAATCGACCAAACTCCAAGATGGGCACCGGCTACATTGGTCAATCTGCATACTTTGAACAAACTTGGATCCCGATGGCCCCAGGATTCTTTCTACCAAATTCGGTTAAATTCGGTCTGGTGGTTCTCGAGAACTTTTATATTTCTCATTGATTTAGTATAGATTTTCGTGGGGTGGGGGTGGGGTGGTGCAAGATGGCTGGCAAACAGTTAAATTCCAATATCATGAATATGGCGACCAATATGCTGAAATCTGCTTGGTTAATGGTGGCCATGTTTTAACACACTGACTTAGCTTTGAACAAACTAAGGGCCCTTAATCCCTAGTCATACTTCCCAAATTTTAGCCCGATCCTCTCAGCGATTCGGGAGGTTATTTTCACGAAATTTAGGTCAACCAAGATGGCCACGAAGCATTTGGCTCATCAAGCTTTCTCTAACACACTTTGTTCAGCTAGTACCCTACATGTTCTTTTTTTAATTTCGAATCAATCGCCCAAGCGGCTTCGGGGAGGCAATTTTTATCCCCTTAATTACCAAATTTGGTCAAGAAACGACGAATATTTGCTTATTGAATATCCATTTGCAGGCCCAGATAAGACTATTTTTGGAAATTTACCACTGGAATGACTGCCCTGGTTATCGATCCAGTCATTCCAGTGATACATTTTCAAAAACAGTCTTTTCTTGGCCTGTGAATGGACATTCCTCAAGACCATTGCATAGGCCGGCTTTGGCATGAAAGGGTTAAAGACGGTTCTATAAATCGGCCAAATATATATGTCGATGGGCTTCGTTTGAACAACCTTGTATCCCTATGGTCCAAGGACGGGTCCTATCAAATTTGGTTAAAATCGACCAATTGTTCCTTGAGAAGACATTAAACAATTTTAATTTATATTCAAGATAGCCACTGGTCGTAAGTGACAATATTAGATTTCGGGTGATCGCAGATTTTGATATGTTTCTTCCTCAGCCTTAGTCAAGATATCCTATGAACTTTAAAGTGGTCTGAAAAACAATAGCGAAGGTATCTTTTCAAGATAATAATGGCTGATGGTCATATTGGATTTTGGATCAGCGCCGATTTCAATCGGTTCCTTGTACATATCCAGCCCAGTCATCGTTTGAAGCTTCAAAGCGACCCAACAAACAGTAGCACAGTCATCGTACAGAAACTAATTTTCAAGATGATCAGCCCCAAATCCCACCCCCCACGTCGATTTTGATAACGTTTTCATCAGACCTAATCCAGTCATCAGCACCCACCCACACACCATCTCTCTGAGACACATCGCAAAATTTGATTCCCCTCTAGATGCTGTATTCTGGCTACATCACTGTGCCCGTCTATGGAGTCGCCAAACCCTCTAACATGTCTGAGAGCCATTTCTAAATAGTATGGACATAGTACCTGTAAAATACCTGCCGCCTCTTCAGTAACATCAACAGCGCCGATATGACAATTAAGACTGATGATAATAACCCTGATGATAGATACTGGATAAGCATAGTGATACATTATTCATCTAATGACAGCTTTAAAGAGAATTTAGAAGAGGACAGCGAAGTGGTCAGTGAGCCAAACTATATGGGTAGAAACTTTCCAGACAGACAGTTTCTTGTTTAATCATGTCTATTGCAATCATTTTCATTTTATCCGATTAACAAGTGGTTCGGTTTGCTACATTTCCACACATGTGATAGACGCGATCCTGATTGTGAAAGTAGTACACGTATGCCATGGCGTAATTTGTTATCAACAGATTCCTACATTTGTAAAGACGATTACCATCAACTGCTTTCATGTGCCTAGTTTCATGAACATCCAATTTATATCAAATATACATTTCTTTAACTATCACAAATTCTACTGTCATGGTGTACTTAGATCTGTATTGCTAAAACTGGGCTCAAAGGGGTAACATGCTCACCTGGACCAGCAAAATTTGGTGACTTGTACTCAGATATATTGCATGGACAGACAAACAAGACGGCACCAACCGCATTACTCACACCCGCCTTCAGTAGCATGAATAACAAGATTTAAGTTTTTAATGAATTCGCCACAGCTACAGATAGTTATGTCACAGAAACTGATTTTTGAAGATGGCTTCATATTAGCCATTTGGACCAATTTTTATAGATAACTCACATATTAGATCCATTTTACATGCAGACTTCCATAGTTTTACAATCGATGTTGCAGAAACTGATATACAAAACTGACTGCCTAGTAGGCTATTACATGTAGCTATTTTACATGTATTGTAAATCCAAGCTAATTACTCACGCGACCAACTGCCAGTGTGAGTATTGCTGGTGGAGCTGCCTGTTCGTTTGTCTGTTTTTCCAAGGCATATCTGCAGAAACTTTGATATAGAATAACCAAATTTGGCACATGAATTCATATTATAAGTGGCTAGAAAGAATTTTAGTTTGAGGTCAAATAGTCAAACATAAAGGTTAGTGCAGACAGGAATACACATTTTCCTCGATCATGTCGATAACTCTGCAATGCAAGAAGATAGAATTGCCATATCTGTAACAAACATTCATATATTGTGGTTGGATAGAAGCAAAATTTAGTTTTAGGTCAAAAGTTCAAATGTCAAGGCACATGGTTATTTAGTGCATATCGGAAAACACATTTTCGTCGATATTGTGGTTGGTTAGAAGCAAAATTTAGTCTGAAGTCAAAGGTTCAAATATTGAGGTCAGTTAGTGCATTTTCAAAACCGAGTGAAACTTTGGCATGAGTCAGCATCTCCATTGAGTGCATTCTAGTTTTATTTTACATAACATTGTACCACAATCCAAAGGCACTAATGATAGATGGTCTCTTACTATTGGTAAATTGCCATAATTAATGCTATTTTGGTTCAGAAGATAGTGATTCATCAAAACAAGCAGGTGTTACATGTAGATGTCTTGAGGAAACAAGTTCTAATCCAAAGGACAGATGTGTTCTTTATATTGCTGATGCAAAAGACAGATGTGGTCTTTACAGTTAGCTTTGACTGGAATTCATACTAGACATATTATTGTTGGGATAGATGATAATACTAAACTATTGAAAACTTGATACTTTATCTGGCTGATGCACCTTTATTTACATTTAAAATATATAAATAGTAATGATAATTGACAATAAGTTGTAGTCACCGAAGATAGAGTGTCTCTTACTCCAGTTACAGTGGAATGATGAAATAATCTTTTCATTCACAAGATTTGAAGGAAATTTCAATTTCCCTTTCTCCGAGATCTAACAATACTTACAATGTACCCTTACATTACTTATTGAATAACAGCTCATCTGAAGCTGTGCCCTAAGAATCTTCATATTTAGAAAGCTCTACCGGCTCATGGAACCGGGTACCCACCACCAATAAACTGGTACCCACCACCATAAGCCGACACATTGTTTGCATAGCTATCAAACAAGAGACAACTCATGGCTTGTCTCTGTGGGGATGGGAGGCAGGGTCCATAATGTAATGGTAAGTATTGTTAGATCTTGGAGAAAGGGAAATTGAAATTTCCTTCATTCTCCTTCGATCAATACTTACCATTACGTTACTTATTGATAACACCAGATTTAGTCAGTAATCTGGTGTGAAGGGGCAAGCCATGCAAAGCCTCTTTTGACCCTAGAGAAAGAACTTAGGGTTAAACTTGTCACACGGAGACCTAGAACGCCCGAGAAGTTTGGGACTGAATCACATTCGCATCACCACCCCACCCCCCTTTCTCCAAAAAGGGAAGAGAACTAACGAACATGCATCGCACCTGAAACACAAGTGTGCCAAGAGGGTTAACAGCTCTTAACACACATAAGCCTGGGAATGAGCATGAATATATAAGATGAATGAACATGATATATACACATAATACAAAAAACAGTCAAACATGAATTACCTCATTGAATTTTGCATCACACCATCACACTTTCGATCAAACGTGACAACGGGTTGAACTCCTCTCTCTTGACCATGTCTGTTCTTACTACTTCTGCTTTTTCAAAGTTACCAAAAGGAGATGAACACTGTGGCCACTAGACTATCGTTTCAAAACTGTTAAAGTGAGTGGATTGGCTGAGTCTGACATATTTCTCATATAGTAATCTGTGAAAGAGGACTCAGCGCCATTGTGCAACGGCCATGATGTCCTCTAACGGGACACCATTGAATAGGGTGGTCGAGGGGGCTATTCCTCTAACATCGTGAGCACTAGCACATTGCACCTGGTGACCAGTCGCAATCTCGTGGGTAGTCTCTGCTTCGAGCTCCACCATAAGGTTTTCGTACCAGCCATAGTCCTTTCTGCGGGTAATCCAATCCCGAACCCACAGTCTGATGGGCCCCTCTTCTCGTCGTTCCTGTCGTTCTTCTTCCTCCACTTGTCGCTGGACCTCTGCCACTGCCACGCCCATCTCAGCATTGACCACCTCGAGACCCATAGCCACGCCTAGCAGCATCGTGTCTTCCTCTTCAGCAGCCATCCCATACTTGTAGATGTTGTAGATGAAGATGATCGTAGAGATGTTCTCTCCTCAGCAGCAAGATGCAAAATGAGAGATGTCGGTGAAGATCGGGCTTTTTATAGCAAAAACGGACACCACGGATGGACCCGAGGGGCCAAAAACGAGATAACCACGAGAAGAGCACGTAATTGAAACGACGACGACGGGGACCACGTTATGACCACGACATTAAAACGTAATAAACCGTAATAAAAACGTACAGGTCGATGTGAGAACGTTTCCCACTTGATGAAAAACGGTGAGCACGCAATGAAATCGTAGTTGTCCCGAAGGGGACACGAGATAAAAACGTAATAGACGTACTGAGGTCGAAGTTGGACAGTCCGTGGTAGCTTTTTCCCGAAGTGGAAACGACATGTTGACGTAGTTGCCACGAGATAAACCTGTAGTACCATCGAGTACCGTGTAATGAAAACGGCCGTAAAACAGGCCAACAATCAATCCGGGGCCATCCCGTTAAATCCGATGTAACTTCAGCCCAACCTCGAGAACACTACGAGAGTACTTCGAATAAGCCGTATTGAACACGTTTCCAATTCGGCAATAAATTTCCGAAGTGCACACGTTTCAGTTTTTCAACATGTCCAAAAACTTTTTGGCCGATCTGTGCAGCATCCGTAAGAATTGGCCCACGGAAGGAATCGACACGTCCTTAATTCGTGGTTAGTTCGTGGCAACCCGTGAGATCCGATTCCATTTCGTGGTTACTTCGATTTTTAAACTTTTGCGCCCACGGACACGTCGAAGTGGCCACGAAATGGCTTCACGGATTGGTGTGAGAGGGGCATTAGCAATTTAAGCATAAAAAACCCGGTTAATCTACCTGGCAATCCGCAAGCAAACTAAAAATTATGAATCTTTTTATGAATGAATACAAAACAGAGTTCACACACATATACCGATCTACAAAGCATGAAACTAAGGAAAATGATGACCCACTTCGGCGGCGAACCATGGAAGAAAAGTACAATTCTGGGCTCACCGCTTTGCAGTACTGCTGCCATTGCTACACGCTGTGCCATGGGGAACTGAGCTTTCCAGTCCTTTTTGGATTCATAGATCAAAGATGCCCTTGGTAAAAAGACTATGTTTATACAATGCAACCTGTATATCCTTGGTGCTGTATAACTGTAACATCTGGACAGCTCCCAAGGCAGCTCTAGACAAACTCGACGCCTGCCACCGCAACCACCTACGCACCATCACTGGACACCGATGGCCAGACAGCGTACTTTCCAATGATGCACTATACAAGATCTTTAGGGTAATTAATGTTATTTATTGATTTATTCTTTTCTTTCACTATCTAGGGCTGGACATTCAAACAGATAGTGAAATGCGTCTCTTAGGACGTTCTGAGCACATATTGTGCACACTCGCTCGTTTCGAGGTAGTAAATGTTCATATTTTATGAGTACTCTCTGACTATTAATTTCCAGAAAACTATACAGGTACGCTGTTGAATATTTTGAAACTTATTTGGCTTGGTGCTGTTGCTGCCTATGGCAGCATGTTTATTAAATAGTGAAGACAATTCGTACAACAACGCCTATAGTCCGTCATCAATTAAGCGTTCGCGACGAACTTATCTACATCATTCATGACTTAATTCATTATGACGTCATCCTACTCCTGGCATAGTTGATTGTGATGTCATGTGATTGATGGATGAACTGGAAAGGTCCAATACTCAACCTATTCGCATATAACACATATGAAAGTGTAGAGGTCCGCACAAGCAGCATTTTGAGTTTTCAATTATTACTCAGCATCATCTACATCACGATATTATGTTCATTTCTTTTTTTCAGTTCCTCATAATTGCATTTTCAACTATTTTCCAATTGAATGTTCATTCTGTCAGTTGTCATAGTGACAACGTTTAAAAAGAATACTTAAGATTGTGTTTCTCCGTCACGTTGCAAGACGTTAACACCAACGTATTCCTTCATCAGCATAACACAGTTTCCAGATTGTAAGTCGGTGTGACCAGAATCGGTGACCTTTTGACTTTGATGACCTAATGGGCCTTTCCATCTTAGCTATGCCCCGCCCATCACTAGCTAAGCTCCACCCACACCTCGCTGTGTTGGGCTTGCCCGATCCCCGAATTCGATCCCCGAACCTACCTATCAATTTCCTGAAAACTATATAGGGAAGCTGTTGAATATTTTGTAACTAATTTCAAAATATTCAACAGAATATTTATTAAATAGTAAATATATACAATTTGTAGAACAACGCATAGACCGTCTTCAAATATGCATTCGTGACGTACTTATCGACGTCATTCATGACGTCATTCATTATGATGTCGTTCTACACATCACGTAGTTCATTGTGACGTCATATGATGAGCGGATATCCGGAAAGGTGATTTGCTCATAACATATATCAAATGGATAGAGGGAACTCGAAGCAGGATTCTTTTCTCGTGATGTCCTATTATGTTAAGCTTTTTAAAAATCCGCCCCTAAAATGGTGATAATATTTGCACAAGGGACCTTTCCGGTTTATCCATCCATCATATGACGTCATAATCAACTACGTGACGTGTATGTTGACGTCATTATCAATTACAGCATTAATAACCCGATTTAGTCCGTCTTAAGCGCTTAATAGTCCGACACATTGTACGAATTGTATCGTTCATATTTAATAAACATGCTGTTGAATATTTTGGAAAAAATTTGACTTGGCTCATTCAAATTAGTTTCAAACTGTTCAGCAGTTTACATGCATTTTTTTTTTAATTGCGATTCAGAGAGTGCAGTGATCGATTGATCCCAACATGGGCAATGCGTGGGTGGGGCGTAGCTAGAGATGGGCGGGGCATAGCAAAAACTGGAAAGGTGCATTATGGCGCTCCCGAGGTTATGCACACCCAAAAATCCGTATTACCACTGGATGCGTATATTACAGCATAGCACTATCAAACCTTTGGCAGCTGTCCAGTCAAAGTCTCATTCTTTCTGCACCAGGTCAGGGACTACATAGGTCAATATGCTGAACACGTGCATTAGTTTAGCACCGCGATTTTGAAATAAAATTCGATCAGATCAGAAAATATACAAAGGTGACCTTGTATTATTAACACTCTTTGTTACCCCACATTCCGTCAATTCGTCATCCACATCAGTGTTATCTGTGTGAATATATTAAAAATGATGTCCTTATCAGGTTTTGGAGACGTATCTGGTGAGCATTGGCTCGACCTGGAATGGATCCACGTTCTGACGTCACAGGAAAATAAGTCGCTAGAGGTGCATTTTGATCTTTGCGCATTTAATGGTGACGGTGGTTACGCGGTGTACGAGGCTCTTTATATCTCCGGTAAAAACGACGATTACCGGCTCTACTCAGGTACGTTTGCTGGAGGTAATATCAAGGATGAATTGACCTGGCACGACTGGAGCTCCTTCAAAACAAGAGGGATGTGCCCCCGTGCTTACAGAGGTGGATGGTGGTACAAATCTTGCATCCACGTTAACTTGAATGGTGGCATGTATAACGTTCGTTCTAATCAGGGTATTGTGTGGCGTGACTTTGGTGATTCCGGTATGCCTAGTTTGAGATCGTCAGAAATGAAGGTCCGCCCGGTAAATGTGACCAGAGACGCGACACGCCCATACATTTGCCCACCACAACACACATAGGCACACAGTCAAAACTATATAACGACCATCTGTGAGAGCGGCGAAACGTGGTCACCAAACGCAGGTGGTCTCATATTACGGGTAGTGATCCTTAATGAAAGTGCTTAACCATTTTAACCCTCAGATTTGTTCAATAAAATTAAAAAATTTCTCATGGAAAATGTCTATTTGTAGACCATACCTTTGAAAATGTATCACTGGAATGACTGGCTCGGTTATCGAGCCAGTCATTTCAGTGGTAAACTTTCAGAAATAGTCTTCTCTTGGTCTTCAAATGGACATTTCTCAAGTCTGACTGTAGAAGCCATTTTTTGCCAGAGTGAGTGTTATAAAATAATGAGTGTTCCTGAATCTCCAATTTCTCTTTCGAGCGCTTGGTTTTAGCACGTTTGTTTGAAAATGTTATATTCTGTGAAAACCTAGCCTTTATAGTTTCGCAAAACTTTGATTCCCGGTTCATTAAAAATACATGCATTCGTGTGACTGCTCTTTTAATCAATTAAAGCTGTATATTCACACCAAAATGCCTGAAATTTAAAAAAAAAAATACTTTTAGAGGCTTAGATTATGGGCCTATGTGTAATGAAACGAAGTAAATTTAACATATGATAATTCGAATTCACAAGTTAAACAAGAGTTTTCGCGAAACCCAACATGCGCCCGCAGGCATACTTGTTTGAGGAATGCTAAATGTGAACAGTTTGTTTTTGATAAATGACACTTCGTCTATCCGTAAAACATCTGCTGAACAAAAAATTGTGAGTGTATGTTAAAAACCTTCGAGATCTGGAGCGGACAAGAAAATTTTGACGAATTTTAGCTTTTAAAGGGAGGCGAATATGGGCGGATTTTGTCGAAACGAAACCACTGCAATTCGGCTATCCATAACACATCTGCTGAAAATATTTTTGAGTGTAGGTTCAAAACTCTTCGAGATCTGGTCCGGACAAGAAATCAGGTTGACGGACGGACGGCAAGATGGACGAACACAGGGACGGACGGACGGTGAGTGACCCCGCTTACGCTGGCGTATAACAATTATATTAATCTTAGCGTAATAAAATCATCATATGTTAAGATGTATTTCGGTTCGTTAAATCTAGGCCCACAATTTAAATCTCTAAAAGTATGCAATCTTTACAATTTTATTTCCAAGCAGTTTCCTGTGGCTATGCCCCTTTAATAATCAGGAATAATTTAAATATTTACTTAACTGAATATCCATGCATTTACAGGCCAAACAACGCGATTTTAGTTGCAGGAAGCAGCTTAATAAACCGCCACACCCTTCAGTTAGTCTGTCACAAAATTCTGATTCCGGGCTGTATCTAAAAAAACCCGAGTTATCCGATTTGGCTAGGGGATCGGTCCCTGATTATGTGCCTTGATTTATTATTCATATTGAGCGATTTGCTTTAACGTCATAATCTATAGACTAAGCCGGTAGATGGCGCAAGCATATGCCGATACCATTCAATGAGAGAACATACCATTTCTGTGATGACATTGAAGATGAGTATCATTTCATAATTGTATGTTCTGAATTACACAAAACGTTTATCAAAAGGTATTACTGAGACACCCAAGTGTTTAACAGCTATCGCAGCTTCTGAATTCCACAAACGGTATAGTTGTAAGACAACTTGCTGCTTTTATACAGGCGGCTTTCTCAAAGCGTAATGAACTCACAGAATAAGCATTTGCTCCAGAGTCAAGGGGAGACTATGTTGGTGGTTTTATTTGGATTTGGCAAACCCGATGGAGGAATCCATTTAAGCTTTGCTCATCCATTTTGGCTAAGCTTTTTCCATTTATTAGGTGTGTTGAAATCGATTCAAAGATGTGAAACAGGAATTTCTAGAATCAAATTTTCAAGCTAAATACATAGCCAAATACACAGGTGTTGGGCATTTGGAAACCGATTGACTGGGGCTGTTTTCCCCCAGTAAGGCTAGTTTGGAAATGGTCAACATAAAGTTCATTTAATTGTAACTTTTATCAAAATCTACAATTTGTACATGTGATGTTAGTTGGTGAAGGACTATCCCACGTTTACGTCAATCTTATTATGACGCCACCAAACGTAATTCACCTTTCCAGAGTATCCATCCATCATTAGACCTCGCATAATCAGCTCAGTGCTTGTATGATTACGTCATAATCAGTACGTCACAAAGGTTTCCATATCGACCGTCACCAAATCTCAAATGGTCCGACACGTTGTATGAATTTTTTGTTTTTGTAATTCTTTGCTATTTAATAAACATGCTGTTGAATATTTTGAAACTAATTTGACTGGGCGCTGTTGCTGCCTTAGGCAGCAACAGCACCCAGTCAAATTAGTTTCAATATATTCAACAGTGAACCTGTGTAGTTTTTTGGACATTGATAGTCAGGGTGTTCAGAGATCGATCGATCCCAACACGAGCGAGGTGTGGGTGGAGCTTAGCTAGAGATGGGCGGGGCATAGCTAAAACCGGAAAGGTCCATTGATTATGATGCCAGATATTTTGAGTGACATGTGTGATCCCTTTATAGCGATACCTGTACGAATGAACTTGACGTTTAGATCAGTATTGGACTATATGGCCAAGTTTTCTCTTAATAATAGATTTTTTTCTGTAAGGTGGTCAATATGATGTAAATACGACGTGTTGGAATCGATCTTAACACTCTTAACAACGAATTCCTAGAATCTAATTTCACGGTAATTATACGGATGAGCTGTTGAGCATTTTGAGAGTAAGTTGACTGAGCGCTGTTGCTGCGTAGGCAGTAACAGCGTCCGGTCAAGTTTGTCTCAAAATACTTAACATAATGTTTAGTAAATTGTAGATTCGCCATAGACATGCAATTCGTATATTAACGACGAAGCGTTACGTCATTTTGATTTTTTTTTATGACGTCAAATACTTGGGTCACAGATCGGATCTCTCCATTATCCACACAGTCGTACAAAGCATATGGTTTCATTTTGTCATTGAAATACAAGGAAAGTACTGATTCTGCTAGGAGAAATGTTCTATTTGTACTTATATAATTTGAACACTTATTTAATTTAATTTTGTTAATCTAAGGTATCCGCCAAGCATGTATGTTGTATAATGTACACTCAAGGGCATAAGACTCATTGTGAATAAATTATCTATTTTATTTATAGCGCCTTCAAATGTGTATTTTCGCAGCTCAGTTACTTTCTGACTATAGCGCGCATGTCACAAGGCAAAGAGATCCCTTGTAGTCTTTTTCACCATTTTATTGAGTTAATTATTCGAATAAAATATCAGATTAAAATAGCAAACCTAATTGATGAATCCAGTTTCTCAGTCAATCATATTACGTCATAGTCAACTATGCCAAGTGTAGGCTGACGTCATAATCAATTATATCATGAATAACGCGATTTAGTCCGTCTTAAGCGCTTGATAGTCCGTCAAGTTGTACGAATTGTAAGTTCCTAGAATCTAATTTCACGGTAATTATACAGATGAGCTGTTGAGCATTTTGAGAGTAAGTTGACTGAGCACTGTTGCTGCGTAGGCAGTAACAGCTTACCTGTACAGTTTTCTGCAAATTGAGATTCAGACTCTAACGCTTTTCACCATATCAATCGCCACACATATTGTTCTTACTGCGCATCTGATTTTCGAAAATTGTAAAATGTCTTTACTATTTAATAAACTTTCTGTTGAATATTTTGAAACTAATTTGTCTGTGCCACAGGCAGCAACAGCGACCTGGTAAATTAGTATCAAAATGTTCAACAGCTTACCTGTACAGTTTTCTGCAAATTGATATTTAGAGAGTGCAGCGATCGATTGACCAACAACATGAGCGAAGCGTGGCTGGATCTTAGCTAGAGATGGGCGGGGCATAGCTAAAAGTGCCTGCTGGGATACTTCAACATTGTAATATTGTGGTATGATTACTTTCAAACGTTCAAGTGACACATTTCATTGATGATTCTATATAACAACTTGTTGTTTGATCGTCCAGTGTGCACTAGTTACAAGTTTGATTGGTCGTCCGATGTAGACGAGTTACGGGTTCGATGCGATCTAGATACCCGATCATGCGCACTTGCATTTTACTGAACTGACGTCAGTGGCGATCAGGACAACTCGTTCTATAGTGAAGGGGTGCGGAATGTTCGATCAATACTATTCACATATGTGTTGTTTTGTCAAACGGGAAAATATGAGGCCACACGATGGCATTTCTATATACTGTATATGCATGTGGTCAGGCGGCCACCCGTCTTGAAAAATCACCATCTTTAGATGCCATAATCATTGGCTCTGCTAAGTAACTTCGCTTAAGAAACAACTAATCGTCAAAGAATAGGTACTACATTAGTAGTATAACAGTGACCCGCCCTCGGCTACAGCACACGACTACCACTTTAGGAGAACGGTATGATGCAGCCAACATCATTCAGCACGACAGATTCGGTGGCGCCAGTGTCATGGTGTGGGCTGGAATCGATGAAAATGGCAAAACAGATCTTATTGTGGTTCGCGGAAATTTAACGGCTCAACGTTACTGTGAAGAAGTTGTCGGCCCTGTTGTCATCCCTTTTATGCAGCATCATGCAGACTTTATGTTCCAGAAAGACAACGCCCGTCCTCATTCAGCTAGGGTCACCAGTGATTTCCTTGAGGCTAACAACGTTCCCGTGTTGGACTGGCCAGCGCGATCACCGGACCTGTCTCCTATCGAACACGTGTGGGACATCCTTGGCCGTATGGTGCGTATGGTGCGTTAGAACCATCCACATCTTCTCAACGTGCGGGAGCTGGAAGCTGCACTGCTCCAGGAATTGGATGCGATTCCTCTTCGTGACATCAGGTGCTTAATTCGAAGCATGAGAAATCAATGTACGGTAGTGGTTAATGCGCGCGGAGGTCACAGCCGGTATTGACAGCTCAGTGTCATTATTTAAATTGGACCCTTCCGTTGAATGATGCTGTGTTAAAGGCGCGACCCTAGCATTACAGCAACAAGAGACTGTTGTTCAAATTGGAAAATGACCTATCAACTAAATAATATATTTGAATCAATTTATTGTTTTTTGTTAAATAACATTTATACAGTAATATTCTCAGTGTTGCTAAACTTTTTTGGTTCAGTATATAAACTAGTATAGAACTATAGCCACTTACTATGCACTCATCGTGAACGCCAGAAGACGAATGAATAGCATTAGCGTTACGAGAATGGTTTTATACAAATAACTGCTACCCGGCGAAGACAATAGAAGCTAAAATAATGGCGCCTGTAAATAGCTATCTAAAATGGCGGCTATACTCCTAATTTGTTAAAGTGTCCATACTGTAACAAATAGTCCTCAATTTAGCCAGGATATGTATATTATATGAATAGATGAGAACTTTAAGATTTTAAAGTAGTTCTTCTTATAAAGTAGATTTTTCAGGACGGAAAAGATTCCGTTGCGGAATAGAACACATGCAACCCAGCAACGAACGGGTAATCCAAGTATTTAAAGCTGATGCATCGTCTAAAATTTTAAGACCTAATTTGTCGAAAAAATTAGGAAATCAGTAACATTATCATTACATGTTGTTAGATTAGGCCAATGTATCATTTTGAATCTAGTCGTTAGTATCCGGCCATTTTGGATCTACATCTCTCGCCTCCGTACA
Source organism: Chaetoderma sp. LZ-2023a (assembly GCA_034401795.1). Taxonomy (NCBI): domain Eukaryota; kingdom Metazoa; phylum Mollusca; class Caudofoveata; order Chaetodermatida; family Chaetodermatidae; genus Chaetoderma; species Chaetoderma sp. LZ-2023a. Next base: position 61,796,229 of record CM067365.1, read on the forward strand.
TACACATTTTGTAATAGTCTCAGTGGAAAGCTAGATATCAAAGTGTAAAATAATGCGTTGTCGTTTTTGAAAGATATTTGATAGAAATATCGCAATATCACCAATAAAAATGCGATAAAATAGCGCATTGATACCGCGTGCAGGTAAATGCTACACGCGATATTTTACCCGTTTTCCGCATACCTGCTTTCCGCTCCGCGTTCAGCATTCCGCACGCCGCGTGCCAGGTAAACGCGGCTTAAGAATGTAACGTTTGGAATAAATATATTATCATATAAACAAGCCTTCTAGCCCATTCCATATTTTTCGATTTGAGCGCAGGTGCCATATTCAACGGAGTATTTTCATTGGCTGTTGGGTGCGCAATCCATTTCAATCGACCAATTAAAACATCGATTGATGTGAGCGTGACCCGAAGGGATTACTACGCGGAACTGTTTTACTACGAATTGTTTACTACGATTTGTCATTCATGAAACATCATCGCAAAATGTCATCGTTTGACAGTTTATCAGTCGGTCGGCAGCGAAGTAACGATTGATGGCCGTGGCTCTGCGATAGTCTTAGAAGAAAAGTGTAGTTTATGGCTGACATCGACAGACTTTGTGTTTGTCACTATATTTTGCTGCGCATTCAGTATCTGTTATCAAGTAGTGGTGCGTCACAGCGGCAGTATCGATTTCGTGAAAATCAACAATGAGAAATCAGATAAAAGTCACATCAACAACTATTGGCAAATTTGTCAAAATTACAGTTTATATGATAAGTAAAATCTCAAACTCGGTCACTTTTCATATCAGTATAATGAACCTCGTTGAAAAGTCACGTTGATCAGATAAGCCTGGGTCCGAGTTTATTCCCCTTGGCCACTGTGTTTCGAGTTCTTTAATCCAAAATGATTCTCGAAGTTTTCTTTGTTTATCAGTGTCTTCTGCCGTATCTGAAAGGGGTGGCTGTTCAATTGGCATAATTTCAAAGTCACGAAGGACTAAATGGTCAGGAAGATTAAAATGTTCGGAAACATGTGTGTCTTCCTCTAGCCTAATATCTGAGAGGTGTCGAGTTGCCCGCCATCTTAAAGGACATTTGGTTTCGCCGACATACTGTTTTTGGCACAATTTGCATGAAATTAGATAAATAACATTTTCAGAGTCACAATCTAGATTAGACTGAAGTTGGAACTTGCTTTTGTTCTGAAAGCTCGTGAAAGTATTCTGGTTTGGGAGAAATTCATCTAACTTGCACCTTTTCTTTCCGCATTTGCGAGATTCGCCTACACCTATAATCGGACGATTGTGAGAAATGTTTGTAGGCCGCCGATTTGAGGCATTATCTGGAATGGTTTCCAAGCCGTCCAATGTTTCAGATTTGATTTTGCGCAAGAATCGTGAGGAGTAACCTCGTGGTTTGAGGGCTTTGAATAGGGTTGAGCACGCTTCTTCAAAGTTTTTCCTATCACTCGAATTCCTGTGAAAACGGATTATTTGTGATTTTACTATTCCTTTAAAAGTATGCGGTGGATGGAAAGATTTTTTGTGCAATAGCTGATGCGAATCGGTTGGTTTGAAATACACTTTGTAGTCTAAGTAGCCAGTTGTTTCATACTTTAGACCTTTATATACAGTTACATCCAGGAAATCTACAGACATCTCGTCAATGGTTGCTTTTAATTTGATATTCGGATCATGATTGTTCAGAATTTCGAAAAATTCATCAAACTCTGCCTTTGTGTGTTGCCAAATCATGAAAATGTCATCAAGGTACCTGCGATAAATGAGGGGCAGTTTTGGACACTTTTCTAATGCTTCCTCCTCCCACTCTGCTACGTAAATATTGGCAAAACATGGGCTAAAGCGCTTGCCCATCGCGCAGCCGCAAATTTGTTGGTAAATTTAGCCATCGAATTCAAAATTATTGCCTTTCAGACTCAGCTCTAATAGAGCTATTACTTCTCTGTCTGGCCTGTTGGCGTCTGGGTAGTTCACGAATGCTTTACGGATAGAATTTATACCCTTCTCGATGTCAATGTTTGTATACATAGCATCGATGTCAAGCGTGACCAAGAATGAATTTGGAGGTATCCAGGTCTCAGTGACCTGGTATAAGAAGTCTTCTGTGTTTTTTCAAGAAGCTGGGGTGTCTATTTGCTATTGGTTGTAGATGGTAATCGATGTATTCACTGATTCTGTAGCATTCTGAGCCACAATCAGAGATTATAGGTCGGCCAGGCGGTGACATTGGGTCCAACCACGAATCTATGGGTTTATGAATTTTTGGCAAAAGATAGAAAGTCCGTGGTTTTGACTCAAGTTTAGCAAAGAGATACTTATGTTGCTTTTCGGTGATCTTCTTGCTATTGAGCAATTTTTGAAGAATCTCATTAAATTTGCTGCAATTATTTTGCCTAAGTGGTTTGCTTAGTTTCTGGTAATGCTTTGGGTTACTAAGTTGTCGTTGTGCTTCACGTTTATAGTTATCTTTAAGCATTATTACAGTCGCCGACCCTTTATCTGCAGGTTTGATGACAATTTCGCTGTTTTTAGACAATTCAATTAAGGCCTGGCGTTCCTCATAGGGTAAATTTGGTTGATCATTAGGGAATGCAGAATTTTTAACACGTTCTGAAAAGAGTTCTATGCTTTCACCGATCGCTGGGTCCAGGATTTTTACGTTTGGTGCCCAGCCAGTTTTTTTCAATGAATGATGGAATGTTACTATTAGAGTGTCGAAAGAAGTCTGCTAACTTAATATGGTGACTAAATTCAGATGTTTCCATACAGCCATTATCTAAAAGAGCATCCAAACCTGTTTTAGGTTTTGGTGTTGGGACAAATGTAAGACCAAAATTGAGCAGTGACTGCTCTGCTTCACCTAATGGGGAGCCAGTTAGATTGACAATATTACTGCCCAGTCCTGTTTCCGGGCGGATGTTACCTTGGCCCTTGTCTAGTTTAAATTTAGGAATTTAAGCCAGGCAGAATACATAGAGTTAGCTGTCTTCTCAGTCCAATGAATGTTATCCTTAACAACACTAAATTCGGAGAGTCTGAGTGCAGGAATGGCAGTCACAGATTTTGATGATTCAGCCGTCGAATTGAGGGACTGAATTGCCAACCTCTGCTGAGCTGTCAACTGACTTGAATAGTTAATTTTTGCGAAGTAAATCGCAGTCTTTGGGAATTTGGACTTAATCGCACTGAGAAGCAGCATTAATCTATGTTTTGAACTAGAGATGGGTTCATTCATGTCATTAATGCCAATGTTAATCACTATTTTCTCTGGTTTAAATGATCCAGTGTACTTTTGAATTAGTCCTCTAGCATGACACAATTTAGCTCCTGGGTAGCAGGCAACTTGCGTTTCAGGGTGGGGCTCAATATTAATGCGACTCAGGTTCGAAGCTCCAAAGATGAGTACTTTGTTCATGAGAACAGGTAGTCGCCCGTCAATTTTGTTTTCGATTTCATGACGAAATTTCCAAAAAATGTTTCTCTCCAACATGGTTGGTTGTTTGGGTCTATTTGCAAAGTTAATGGGACGCACCTCCGGTGCATTACTTGGACCTGGAGTTGGAGAGAAGCTGGGCTGTGGCAGTTTCCCTGTTGGGGATGGGGTCTTGAGACCCGATGGTTGACTGCTCTGAGGGGATTTCTTAGAAGCGCCAGTCCGTGGACCAGATTTGCTACCATTAACCCTTTCCCTCTGTGGCAACGGCGGATATTCGTTTGGGTCATTTAGATTGCCTAGTGGAGAGTCAGGTAGTGGGATTAATGATGCTTCAAATAGCATATCTCTAGGGCCAGAATCTAATGGTAGCAATCGAGAGATTTTATTGTCTACTCGTTTTGTGACTGGCGGCGAAGTTTCAGGTGATCTGAGGCGTTTTTTCATTTGTGATTGTGGGGCCACAGTTGGTATCATGACCAGAGGCGTGGCTTGTGCGAGATTTTGAATTGGTTGCTGAGATGGATCTATCGGTCGCACAAAATCGTAAAAAGAACTAATCGCATTAATGTCGAGCTTTCTATTATAATTGTTTTTTGCCCAGCGGATAGCATTGGATTTAGCACGACCTAGGTCTAAATGTGGCATTGCCTGTGTGAGGACTACTTCAGTTCTAATACTACCAAGTTGTTCATTATAGTGATTTAACATGGCCTTAATGGTAGATTTAATCGGACCCTTAAGGACTTAATCCAGAAAGGGGTTAACAATGCTTCCCGTATGTGGGAGGACGAGTTGGGTGCGGCACTAACAGCTTACCGCCGTACTCGTCATTCCACTACTGGTTATACGCCATTTTATCTGACGTACGGTCGGCGGGCAAGACTGCCGTTTGCTATTCCTATAGACGCATCGCAGGCTTTGGGTGAGAGACTGACCTGTCTCAACAATGCCTTACTGCGTGCTCATATGGAAACGGCTAGGTCACGCGAGGTCCACCGTGAACAGATTGACAAGTGTGCAAATGCTGGCGTATTTAAGGTGGGTGATTCGGTGGTCGTAAAGGCAGAGGAACGGATGAAGTTGACCTCTCGCAGTGACCCCGAGTATGAGATCTTTAAGATCAACGGGCCTGTGGCTCATGTCCGGCATCAACGGTCTGGGAAGGTGCGCGTACTGAATATAGCTAAGTTACACGTGGTCGACTCGGAAATGTGCTGGGACAAGGTACGGCCACGCCCTGTTCGTAACCCTGCAAAGGGTACGAAAGATAGCCATCATCCCAGGGTGATGGTGCTCCACAGGTCCGAGGAAGGGCCAGAATCCGACCCCAAGGTAACCCCTGGTAGAGCTCGTAGGAAGCGACCAGCGTCTGATGACGAGCCAAGGGTGAGCAAGAGGGGTAGGATGGTTGATAACAACATCAGTCAACCTGGTACGAGTGAGACTCGAAACCATTAGTCACAGATGGAAACTCACGTGACTCCTCCGACAGTGGTGATGGACAGCTCGGAGGAGGTAACCGAGAGGGTGCCGGAACCAATGGAAATGCTGCCAGAGCCGCGCTACTTTTTGCGCAAGCGCAGGCACGCTCCTGAGGTCGAAACCGACGAAAAGCGACTCAGGATTGGCGCGTTTGGCCGCGCCCTATACGATGACTTCATCGATCGTATTGAGGCCGTTATAAGGCGACATGGCCGCCGATAGTTATCCTTTTGGCTAGTAGTCTGTACCAGTAAACATCGCAATAGTGTAGCATCATGTTTTTCGCGCACTTGTGTCTGTTGATAACGGTAGTGGCGGTAATTGAAAGAGTAACCGGTGTAGGTCGTGTATGTAAGGATGCTAGTGTACATCGGTTGCCCAATGGGGTTATGATTACCAAACCGGAAACTCTATCAGTTGTAAGAGCAGAATGGACGGTGATAGTGTCAATTGACCATCCGTATTTGCCGAAGGGATTTCTAGGACGATTGGCCCAAATGGCAAGTCTTGTTGCGGCTGTGGGTCGTAACGCATCCGTCTTAAGCAAGGCAGATATATTCGGGCTACAACATAGAATATAATAGACTCAGCCGAATATGTGGTCTATGACTACCAAAAGACGGCAGAGCAGTTTCATAGACAAACCGCGTCGCTGGAGTTAGGACGGCTGACCGAGGAGCTATTCGGCCCCGCTGATCTGACTTCAGTGTCTGGACACGTCAGAGTGGGAAATCAGCTGATACGTCCGTACCAGTGGTACCATCGAAATGTGGTAGTGTGTCCGTTGTGGAAGGAAGATGGCATGTTACACTACGTAGCGACATTGCCGTTGATTGACGATGGTAGTTACATAGAGTACTGGTTACATTCGTGGCCCGAACCGTTGGCCACCGAGGGTTATTACATGCAGGTAGAGGTAGGCCGTACCAGTATCGGTCTCGATACAAAGACCTGGTGGTACTTTACGGCATCGGGGTGTCGATGTACGGGGCCTAGGGTGTGTCAGGGTCAACTAAGGGTCTACAAGACCCACGTACCCTGCATAGTAAGCCTATTGACGAACACGACAGATAGTAACTGTAATATTCAACTATCGGAATCTAACATAACCGCTAGCAAATTATTTGCCAATAAGAAAATAGGTGTTGTGTTGCAAACCTTCGGTGAAACCATGGAAATACACTGCGACGGACGACTGACTGACCGGTGCGTGGTGAGTAATGGAGTGTATGCATTAATGTCTGGTGAGTGTGGCTATAGTGGAAAGGGCTGGCAATTCGAGCCTGTTGCGTCTTATAGTCCGACGTACACTCGGGTTAGCTTGACCATTGCGATGCCTCACTTGGATGTGACCGGGGTTCTGAACCAGTCCATGATTGTAAATCATTTAAAATTGCAACCCTGGAACCATTTACAAAAGTCCAAGTACATGCCGCTAGCACCGCTATCCGCGATCGACCCAGTGATGGTCGATGGCATTGGAATACGCTCTTTCGTGTCATATTCAGCGGGCTCCTCCGTTGTAGTGATTGTGATTGTGCTTATATTATACAAATGTGGTATTTTGAACCGCATGTGGATTTGGATCAAATGCAAGCCACCTGCGGCCCATAGTAGTGCGCCACGTCATATTCGCTCTCCTCGACCGCGGGGAACTGCAGCCCTGCCGGTAATGGTGGAGATGTCGGCCGGGTTGTCGCCTAACGCTATTGCCAGGACCAAGATCGACCCGACGGCTGACGACTGGATAGACGTGGAGCTATACAATGACATTGGTACGCCTAACGTGGATCTGAGTGACCGAGTGGACTCATCCCAATGACATTTTGGAGTTAACTTCGTATGTTGCGTATGGAACACTCAGTGGTAACAATTGACTTTTATACTATCGTAATAATTGAACATGATTTGTAATGGTATTTGCACTGTGGATTCTATATTGTTTCAATATTGTCATATTACGAATATTGTACTATATTTTATTATATTATATATATTAATGATGCTATTAATGTGTTGCCGGGGCGGTCAGTTGCGCTTGATATTCCGTATCCGGACACGTTTGTACTTTGTATAGAATTACGCTGTTGTCCTCTGTTTCCGGGGACGGGCGATTGCGCCTGATGTAGTTAACATTGTGCGTTGAGATATGATATTATTATGGTGTATGACATAGTCTGGAAGACTCTGGTATGTGTGGTTTAGGTTGTTGATAGTGCACAACGAGTTAATTATCGCTCGCTTAAAGGCCTTAAGCGAGGCGGCTATTTAACTTCGGTTGAGGGGCATGTGTAGATATGGGACTGTTTGGTGGGAAGTCATGACCCCCCCCCCCCACTGGACGTCTTATATGTGCGAGTAAGTCCCGAGTGAAATTCATGTTTTGAATACCAGGTGAGCTAATGGACTATGCCACAATGTATCTGTAGATGCACTGGGTGGCATCAAGCAGTTTCGCAGAAACGATGCGATCATAATTTATAATTAGCTGTGTTGCCAGCATTAGGTAACAGTCTATATTTGGATGCATTACCAGTAGATGCATCTTATTATTTGAATATATATTTAGCAGCACTGAATGACTGGCGGTGGTTACGTCAGCTACTGCGCAGTTACAGTTTCGACGAAACTGAATCGAAACTGAGGCATAATATCTAGAGTACAAGTTGAATTGATTAAAATAGGACAGGCGGTTCTGAACTGGTGGGTATCTGATAGTGATTAAGAGGAAAGTTGTTGCTGTCGGATCGGCACAAAACATTATAATATTCAGTATAATATTCAGCAGCTGTTTTGGCCAGTAATTTGGAAAATAGTAGTGGTAGAATAATAGCAGTTGGAATCGAAACTGAGTCATAATCATAGCACCCAAATTGATATCAATCAAGGGATTAGTTATGACAGACGGACTTAGTGAAGTTATGTAAACATCCGTGTTCTCACGGAGGCGTGTGACAACATAAGCCGAATATAATCCTGCTATGATGGATGGTAGCAGGTGTGCGAATTAACTCTAGTATTAGGCAATAAGCAAGACATGGACATTGTAGCGCCCGGTAGGCACTAGGTGCACAATCGAGAATAACATATCCATCATGTAGACAAGTTAATCCACAGTAATCCTCGAGCATTCGTCATTCTTGACAGGTCATTCGTCAGACCTGACAAGTTAAGCCAGCTGGAATCCGAAAATAAAGTTAGGAGGATGACAGATCCCATCACTCACAAACCAGCCAGACCGCAGGTGCTAGGTAAAAGGCACCCTCCATAAGAAGGAGGGTCGCTGTGGTGATTGGTCAAATCAAAGTCATAGTCCAATGAGAATAGGTTAAACCTCCGGCGGTGCGAAACCAAGATGGAGAAGAAGCGAGAATGAGAGTAGTATATAAAGGGCACGTTGGTCTTTTATCGGGAGTCAGGTTTTGAACTCGGTTAAAGTCGGTACTTGGAACTCTTGGTGTTAAGTCAGAGCTAGAAAAATAGAATAGCATAGCAGACCAGAGCCGCTGGGAGTAATGCTAGTTCGTTGAGATAAGAGTAGGAAACATTGCCTGAAATTATTATTGTTGTAAATACGTAAACCGGTGACAGTATACGTCGCCAAACTTTGTAGGTGTTATTGTACAGTTAACGGTGAAAATAAAACGATCACCTTGAGTGTAATCCAAGGCAAAAGTTTGGTGGCATCTGTTGTTGATAATTCTGGAGAACACGGAAGACCACCGTGTCGAACCGATCTTCCTGAAACGAGAAGTCAGATCAGGCCCAGGCACTATTATAAATATCGTTAGGTCTATTTACCTACGAGGCGAGCTAGTGTCGCGCTCCATCGTCATCGATAGGACCGGCTGTCGCAGCAGCCAAACATACAGGGTCGTATCGACGAGGGAGGAGCTCAAGAAATAGTAAGAAGAGGATCGGGAAATCTTCAACATGTCGTGTTAACGAATCTGTGACAATATTATGACAGAAATTATCTCCTTTGTTCAAAATACTGCGATGGTATTTTATTACGAGCCTTCGTGCTTACTATACTGCAAAATATGTAAGGGCAGTGGTGTACTAATGGGGGTCAGAGGGGTACAGATGCCCAGGCGCCAAGTTCAGTGTAATGTTGGTGTATGGGGAATGGGCGCCAAAATCCCATTGAGGCTACTTTTGCACCCCGGGCGCCAGTATTTGAGTATGATGGGGCCGCCAAAAGGCTGGTTTGCCCCGGGAGCCAGATACCCTCACTACGCCACTGCGTAAAAGCACATTAGAGGTACACAGAGACGTTCGGACATGATGGTAAACGTGTGGTTGGTTGCTTTGGCAATAAGATGTACAAATGGAAAATATTATTGATTGATTTTCCAAACACATAGATACATCTTTAGCTATGCTCCGCCCATCTCTAGCTAAGCTCCACCCACAATTTGCCCGCGTTGGGATCAATCGATCCATGCACTCTCTGAATCTCATTTTCCAGAAAACTATACAGATAGTTGGATATTTTGAAACTAATTTCTACGTCAGCAAAAGCACCTCGTCAAATTACTTTTAAAATATTCGACAGACTGTTTAATAAATATTAAAACATACACATCGTAAAACTTGACGGACTATTACGCATTTATGACGGACTAAATCGCGTCATTCATGACGTAATTGAGTATAACGTCAGCCTGCATCTGACGTAGTTGATTTTGATGCAATATGATTGACTGAGAGACTGAACTCCTATATTTTCTATAGGGATACATCTTTACCTATGATCAGCCCATTTCTAGCCGAGTTCCGCCTCAAATTGTACGTATGTCGATCTATACACTTTGAGCCGTGAACTCCCAAAATGCCAATTTTAGGGTAATTATACAACAGCTCCTACACAAACTAGTTTTAAAACTTTCAATGCTATAAAATTGTAAATTCACCATAGACGTACACTTGATATACACTTTCGTGACAGAATTGTCAATTTCCGTATCGGAGCTACGTTACTTTGATTGTGACGTCATTTAACATGTGACTTATTTAATTATTACTTCAGATTCTTGAGTGACAGATCTGACCCCACCCACCTTCCCTTATTGTCAATGTTGTGTACACAAAATGACTAGGATGTTGAACTGGGTTTGACAATTTCTTACAGTTTCCGTTTCAGTTTCTTTATTTACACCCGTCACCCAGGTAGCCACATTGCACATTACAGAGATCTCTGACTTTAAGCCGTGTTTTGCTAAATAGCTCTTATTTTTAGGCTTAATGATACAATGTGGGAATCCAGTTTTTGCTTTTCACCCCTCGCCCCAATCTCTATCTAAGCTACACACACATTTCGTCCATTTTGGGAATGGATCGAGCCATGAATTCACTGACTACCAATTTCCAGAAAAGTAAAGCGATCAGCTGTGAATATTTTGAAACTAATTTGACTGGTTGGTGTTGCTGCCTATGTCAGCGACGGTTGCTTGTTAAATTTGTTTCAAAATATTCAACATACTATTTATTAAACCTTTAAGGACCAAATTCGTCAAGAAAATCTAAATATTTGTTTATTGAATGTCCATTTACAGGCCAAAGGAACACTATTTTTGAAAGTTTACCACTGGAATGGCTGGCTCGGTTACTGAGCCAGTCATTCCAGTGGTAAATTTTTAAAAATAGTTTTCTATTGTCTTGCAAATGGGCATTACTCAATATCACTGCAGAGGGGTGAGGGTGGGGTGGGGGGGGGTTGTAGGGGGTGGGGTGGGGGTGGATGGGTGGGGGTTGGGGTGGCCAGATTGGTCGGTCATGAAAGAGTTAAATGGTAAAGACATACAATCAATTAGTCCAGCATCAATTCGTGACGAACTTATCTCTGCCATTCCTGACGTATTTAATTATGACGTCATCCAACACGACACGTAGTTGATTATGACGTCACGTGATTGATGGATAAACTGGAAAGGTCCATTCTAATCACAAAGTTCTTTGCAAATTGTGTATATTCAAGACAGGTTTTCAAAAAGCAATTTCAGTTAATACCTTTAGTTACGTCTGTGTAATATTTGTTCGATGTAGCAGAAGAATTAAACAATACAGTATTCACAATGGATTTAGCCAATATAATTAGGTCAGGTATCTCAATATGGTAGTTCAATATCGTGGTTAAATATATACTGGTTCAATATGGCCGTGCAAAATGGCAGTTAGCTATGGTGACTCAACATGGCGTTTCAATATGCCAGCGTACTATCACAAACCTCTATGGTGATTTAATATGGTGACTGAATATGTAAGTTCAATATTGTAGTCCAATATAGCTATTCGATATGTCTGTTCGCCATGGATGGTTAAATATGGCGAATCAATGTGGCGATTCGATATGATGATTCAATATGATGGATCGATATGACGGTAAATATGTTGGTTAAATGTGGTGGTTCAGTATGGTTGTTTAATAGGGCAGTTCAACATGGCACTTGAATATGAATGTTCAACAGCTTACCTGTATAGTTATACCGTCCAATACCATTATACCACCAATACTGTTCAATGCAATCAATATCTTTCTATAAGATTCAATACAGTTCATACGGGTCAATACAATTCAAGTGCGCAGGCAAATGTTTTTCATCTGTCGTTCTTCATGCTACAATTAAAATAAGTAGTATGTATTAAATTAAGTGATTTATTGCAATTTAAGTCGGTCAATTCAATTAAGTGGTAATATCAATCGAGTATTCCAATTCAATTAAGTATGTATGATTACTGTATTCTGCGACTGTAGTAGTAGAAACAACCTACAGCTTCAATCAGTCCATCTTCTCTTTTGACCACAGTGTCTTGTCCTCAACCAAAATCTTTAGCTGACTCAGGTTCGTTCTTGATTTGAGTGTAACGAGTCCTGCTTTCTTGATGTCACCTCGTAGCACGCTTAACAGATTCTCCTGACTTTATTTTCAATTAAGTAGCTTGATTCAATAAAGTGGTTAACTCAAAAAGTGCGTGTGGCAATTAACCTAATTACACGCTTCAAATAACTGATTCACTTAAGTGCTTTTGATCATGTTGTTTGGTCAGATGGATAGATGGAGTGGTTCAATTAAGTGGTGGAGACCAAGTTGTTCAGCTACGTTAATGAATCACGCCTTTCAGCAGCGGTTCCATCGAGTGTTTACCGTAGTGGTTCTGATCAAGTAGCCCAGATCAGACGGTCCAATCAAGTTGTTCAAACAAGTTGTTCAAACAGAATGGCTCAATAAAATGGCACAATAGGAAGCGAATTTTGTTCAACCACGTGATGTAATAAAATTGTTAAATAACGTGTTTTCAGACATGTCTTTCATATGCGGTATCCACACGTGGTTTCCATACGTGGTTATTATGGTTACCACATGTGGTTGTGCTTTTAAAATATGGTTTCAAACGTGGATTTCTTATAATCGATCCAGTCATTCCATTGGTAAATTTTCAAAAGTAGTTTTCTCTTAGCCTGCAAATGGACAGTCCTCAAGATAACTGTAGCTGAAGTATTGGCCGGTTTTACCATTATAAACCACAAGGTGACAAGGCTTAACCAACGATGTAATGGACCGTTCCAGTTTTAGCTATGCCCCGCCCATCTCTAGCTAAGCTCCACCCACACCTCGCTCGTGTTGGGATCGATCGATTTCAGAACACCCTGACTATGAATTTCCAAAAAACTACACAGGTAAGCTGTTGAATATTTTGAAACTAATTTGACTAGGTGCTGTTGCGGCCTAAGCCTCAACAGCGCCAAGTCAAATTAGTTTCAAAATATTCAACCCCATATTTATTAAATAGCAAATAATTACAAAGACATACAATTTATACAACGTGGCGGACTGTTTGAGATTTTATGATGGCCTAAATGGAACCATTTGTGGCGTAATGATTGTGACGTCATCATACACGCGCTGTGCTGATTACGACATCATACGAGGTCAGATGATGGAGGGATACTCTGGAAAGGTGAATTTTAGTCAGATTCTGCCATTTCTGATGGTGTCTGACAATTATTTCATCATTGCTATCAGTAAGACCGCGCCATTGTTTTTCTCGCTTACTTTTAACCGAGATTGTTTTTTCACCAATATAAATTCGATTTATTAACCTCTCTTGTCTCAAGAGCGCCTCAAAGCGCTCAAACGGCTACTTATATTATATTAATTAAGCACTGAATTTTGAAATTTTTGCTCAGTAAATGCAATCAACTTGCAGGCCAGAGATTTTTTTAAACAGTTTGTCAATAGAATTTAGAAAAAAAAAATTTCTTTTATCCTGAAAACTGAAGCTGTTCTGGACATCTTAAACATTAAAAGGTCAAGAAAATTCTAATTTTTTGATTAGCCAGTGTCCATTTGAAGGCCAAGAGAAGAGTATTTTTGAAAATTTATCACTGGAATGGCTATACCTATGAGTAATTCACTGATTCTGTTTAGCTGCAAATAGATAGCGGGACATTATTAACACTCTAACCTTCAAATTTCTTCAAGAAAATTTCAATTGTCTCATAGAAAATGTCAATTTGCAGACCAAGCGAAGACTAGTTTTGAAAATTTATCACTGAAATGACTGGCTCGGTTACCTTCTCTTCTCTTGGCCTGCAAATAGACATGCCTCAAGACTACTGCATCGTTGTTATTGGTTGGTTTGAACTAGAAGGTTTGAATTTCGAAGGGTTAAGTTGACACAAGATGGGCTGAAGATGATCAATTCTGCACAGTAACACATTCACAACCGTTTTGGTCAGTTTTGAATCCGCCTGCGCACTTTATTACGGGCTTTAGCAAATTCAATACCTTCTCGTTATTTGCTGTTATCGGACCTCTTCACGAGATTGATGAATCCCGCATCTCTGTCAATCACATGGCGTCTAATGAACTATGTTACATGTAGGCTAACGTCACAGTCAATGACCCTATCCGGTTTCAGCTATGCCACGCCCATCTCTAGCTAAGCTCCACCCACACCTCGCTCGTAGTGGGGTCGATCGATCTCTGATCACCCTGACTATCAATTTCCAAAAAAACTACACAGGTAAGCTGTTGAAAATTTTAAAACTAATTTGACTGGGTGTTGTTGCTGCCTAAGTGGTAGAAGTATTAAATAGCAAAGGATTACAAAGACATACAATTCATACAACGTGTCTGACCATTTGAGATTTGATGACGGTCTATATGGAACCCTTTGTGACGTAATGATTGTGACGTCATCATACATGCGCTGAGATGATTATGAGGTCATACAAGGTCAGATGATGGATGGATACTCTGGAAAGGTGAATTACATCACGAATGACGCGGTAGAGTTCGTCACAAATACTTAATAGTCTGTCAAGTTGTACGAATTTTATGTCTTAATTTTTAATGAACATTATGTTGAAAACTTTGAAACTAATTTGACTAATAGGCAGCGAGAGAACCCAGTCAAATTTGCTTCGGAATATTCAACAGCTTACCTGTATAGTTTTCTGGAAATTGAGATTCAGGGAGTGCATGGATCGATCGATCCCAATACGGGCAAAATGCGGAAGATGCTTAGCTAGAGATAGGCGGGGCATAGCTAAACCTGGATCCCTTCATTAACATACGTACACTTGAAACAAATTCACAACGCGAATTCAGGAAACTACCGTGTCTCGCTATCCATTGTATTTTACCTTTGACCTCTTGACATAAGACCACTATAGCACTTCGGGACACCTGGGGAAAATAGGCGCCAAGGGGTAGTTAAGATCCCTTCAGTTGAACTGTTTACCTTTTCGATGACCTGGCCATTAGAGCATTTGCCCCAAACACCACCGCCCTCCACCACCCCCTCCACCACCTGCACTCCACCCTCACCCCACCTTACCCTACCACACCCCCTAAGTCCCCATCACCACCACAACCTAGAAAAATCGAGAAACAACTTTTCAGATGGGACAACAGTAATGGCCATTTATCCATCAATAATATGACGTTATAATCAACTACGGGGCGTGTAGGATGGCATCATAATCAATGACGTCATGATTTACGTAGTTAAGTTCGTCACTCTTAATTGATGACGGACTAAGCGTTGTTGTACGAATTGTATGTCTTTATTATTTAATAAACATTCCGTTGAATATTTTGAAACTAATTTGACTGGGCGCTGTTGTTGCCATAGCGTTCTTGACGCCATTCATGACGCAATTGATTATGACTTCATACTACACGTTACGTAGTTGATTATGACGCCATATGTTTGATTGATATAGTTTTCTGGAAATTGATTGTAAAGGAGTTCAGTGATCGATCCCAATATGGGCGAAGTGTGGGTGAAGCTTAGATAAAGATGGGCTGGGCATAGCTAAAACTGGATTCCTCCTTTGGTGTGAACAGATGATGTCCTATAACATAAACACGAGGAGTCAGAGATCACATAGATTTAACTTCCCATCTTTCTAACATTGAAAAATTTGTTTCGAATGTTTTCAGATTTTCGGTCGTTTCAGGATTTTTTTCGGATCACGCCCAAAATTCAAAAATCCTAGTGTATTGCCTTTCTTGCGTTGTAATTTGAGCTAAATCAGAGGAGTAGTGTTCTAAATAGCACAGACATGCAAACCCAAATGCAATATCCTCCTTCGCCTGAATCCTCCAAATTTTTTCAGGAAAATATTAAATTTTCTCAGAGAAAATGTCTAGATGTAGACCAGGCGATTTTTTTTAATTTACCACAGAAATGACTGGCGTGGTTATCGATCCAGTCATTCCAGTGGTAAATTTTTTAAATAATTTTTTCTTCAAAAAGGATCCTTTCCAAGACCGTTGCAGAAGCCGCTTGAGGGTTAAAGTGTTACGGGCGACAATAAAAAAAATACTGAGAAAAGCCCCACATCACGCTGTCTACAGTAAAACCTGCCGTATCTTCCTTGAGGAGGTAGTCATACATTCACTATGCCAAAATGTTTGTGAAATCGCAGACGAGTGGATGCCATGCAATGGTCATGATGTCACCCAGTTGCACGGCCATCGAGCTAACAATCAGTCCTTTTTCGAGAAGAAGTAATACATCACCAATAAAAGGTTATCAGACGCATACTGTAATGCATTGATTGCCAAGGATGCAACTCTCTAACCCACCCCAATACAGAAAGACCCTGTCAGGTTGGACTGGTTGGGTTGACCACATTCAGGTATGCGTAACGCGTCTACATCGCCACACGTCAACACAAAACTGAGAGAAGCAAGTACGTGTCTGCAAACGCAATGAGATGCCATGCACAGACGCATACATAATTATAGATGAGAGGTGCACAATACAAAGTTCCATCAAGCGGATGATGTTGATGATGATGATGATGATGATGGATGATGATGACGATGATGATGATGATGATGATGCCGATGATTTGGGTGATTTTGTGGTATTCTTATTTGTACTTCAAAATAATTAGATGTCATTAGAAACTGGTGTTTTAGAACATCCCAACGGCGAAGTGTGGGTGGAGCTTAGCTAGAGGTGGGTGGGGTATAGCTAAACTAGAAAGGGCCATTATTTTATACAGACAGATATGTCCATATGAGCGATTTCCTTGATATTACTAGACTGTTGTGATTTGGTGTAGCCGTGAGTCTAGACCCTAGCATTGGGAACTAGCATATAAACGCCTTAAATATTACAACACATTTGGTGTAGTGACAAGGATATGTTAATATGCGTGGTCTAGTTCGCGGGGTATCAACGCTGTTTGCTTAACCAACCAGGAGATATTATTAGTTACACCAGTGTTTTGGCGGGGGTACAGGCTGTTACCACACGCGCAAACGTTATAATTTCCCGAGCGCGGTGAAGGAAATACATTTTATATAATATAAAATATATTTGTTTGCACGTGCGGTAACAGCCTGTACCCTCGACAAAACACTGGTGTAACGAATATATTACCCATCAGACGCCAGCGAGAGAGAGAGAGAGAGAGAGAGAGAATTGTATCTTATACGAAATATTGCCAATTTTCAACACTTTATTACGCTGAGTAATATGACGTCATTTTCAGAATGCGTCAACACTTATGACGTCATGACCTTCGTCAGAGGCTATTGTTACGTCATAATTAATCGGCGCATTAAGACGAAAACACGATGTTCGCGCGGGGGTGGGGTGGGGGTTACCGCGTATTATTGCCCTCGCGTGAGGGAAATACCAGCTCATACATCACTGATCTAACAGCATATGGTCATGAGGGGTAATAAGTGAACTTAGCAGATCTCACTGCATTGACAATCTTGAGGTTCACTCAAATACACTATCGCAGAATTACATCAAAATTACAAAAACACTTCATAATTTCTATGAAATTAGTGTGATTTATTACATTATGTAACTTATAGGAGGTTTTACGGAATTCCCTTATGACGTCTTTTTCACGCGTGCGCAGATGACTGGCCGTCAAGCGCACGGCCAGCTGATCACTGTTTTGTTAGTAAACAACATTACACTGCCGCGTTTGAGGCAACTCATACCCATGGAAATTGCAATTTTTACGTCAACTCTACCTGTAAAGTTGGCCGAATTGACAATTCTAACATCAAATACTATTTTACTATGCATTTTTAGAAATGTATTATTGATTCCATGCACATTAGAAGGCAAATACTACCGCAATGATATGTCAGAAACGCCCCCAAACCATCAGTGCATCAGTGGATAATGGTAGGCTATAGTACCAATACAAGCGGCTGCCCGACAGATGTTTACGAACGCGGCCAATATATATATATATATATATATATATATATATATATATATATATATATATATATATATATATATACACCTGTGCAAAAGTTAAGCACCAGCAAAAACAATAGAACGTAGAAACATGATGGTACAACTAGGCTGCCATACTTTTTGTCCCCGCGTTAGCTGACATAATTCCAAGTACGAAATGCACATGCATGCATGACTTCACGCCGCTTGATGTCCGTGCGTGGCGGGAAACAGCACACGTGTTCAGTTATGTAAAAGTCCAGTTTGAGGTGTAGAACATTACATACAGATTTAGGCGACAAGATTAGAAATTTTGTGTTCATGACCGTGGTTTATTTGTACAGAGAGAATTAGCTCTTGATTGTGAACCGCTATGGCAAGACGAAGGTTACGTGATCGTGTGAAATGGCAAATCATAGGCATGCATACCACTGGTATGGCATGCAGAGAGATTGGCAGACAGCTGAACATTAACCATACTGTAATCAGTCGTTTGATTGCAAAACATGGGCAAACTAACGAGGTGAAGGACAGGCCTAGATCTGGAAGACCGAAGAAGACCACTGCCCGTGATGATCGAGCCCTAGTACGCCTTGTTAGGAGATCTCCATTCACCAACAGCAGAGTGCTCAGCCAGCAATGGGAAACGCGCAATAGAGTGTCAATGTCTACCGTCAAAAGGAGACTGTATGCTGCTGGCATGAAAGCTAGGAGACCTGTCAGACGTCCTCTCCTCACTGCACACCACAAAGAGGAGCGTCTGAGGTGGTGCAACGAAAGAAGACACTGGAACATGAGATCCTGGAGACGGGTACACTGGTCCGATGAAAGTCGGTTCCTGCTTCATGCCACAGATGGTCGAACTCGTGTATGGAGGTCCAGACGCACGGCGTACGACCAACGTAACATCATGGAAGAAGTTCCATTTGGTGGAGGTTCCGTTATGATATGGGGGTGCATCTCATTTGATTGTAAGCTGGATCTGTTGACTGTACCTGGAACACTAAATGGACAAAGATATCAAGATTCCATACTGGATAGAGTTGTGGTCCCTCATTTTGTAAATCATGCACCTGGAACCCACCCTATATTCATGGATGACAACGCCCGACCACATCGTGCTAGAGCTGTGCATGAATACCTCCGCCAGAATGCCATCGAAACCCTACCATGGCCAGCAAGGAGCCCTGACATGAACCCTATTGAGCATATCTGGGACATTCTGGGAAACATGGTGAGAAGGAGGGATCCTCCTGTGCAGAACCTACAGGAATTAACAGACGCACTCCATCTTGAATGGCAACGAATACCACAATGGCGTATCAGTCGGTTGGTGACCAGCATGAGACGTCGTGTCCAGGCCGTCATCCAGGCACAAGCTGGATATACCCGGTATTTCTAATAATAGTCTCAAACTCGTGCACAGATGTTAAACTTCGTTTTCAGACACCATTAATGACAATCTAGCCACGTGTGTCAACTGTAGGGCAATAGTTGTCAGTTGTGTCAACGTAACCATATTCAGGCCTCGTTTTCAAGTTCAAACACAAACATACAGTGTTTCCTCACCATCATAATCAGCATTCCTCTAGTTGCATTATTACTTCTTGCACTAAGATGGATGGGTACATAAATGTTTATGCTATTGCTTTCTTCATAGCACATGAATATACCCTCGCATGTGCGTGAAAATAGGGTGGTGCTTAACTTTTGCACAGGTGTATATATATATGCCCTACTGTCATAATGATTATCCGTGTGTGCATAGGCGAATAGCGAGAGAGAAAGTTGGGGGGGTGGGTGGTAGGTGTGTAAGTGTGTGTCTGTCTGTCTGTCTGTCTGTGTGAGGTAACCCCCCATATTTAGGTTGACTTTGCACCCCCTCCCCACACAACCCCACCCTTAGATTTGTGGTTGGTGGGGGTGGAAGGTGGAGGGTGGTGGTGGTGGGCACCTACAATTCCCACACGCATCCCAGTAAATAAGCAATGATTAATTTCAATTTGATTATGAATTAATTAATCAATATGCAGGAAATTACTTCTCAGAGCATTTCATTTTCCAATTATTATAGGGGAAGGGGCATGACACCCCTCCCTACCCCCACCACCATTGGGAACCCCACCCAGACCATATAACTGCTAGGTTGGATACACCCCATAATAGAATCTTAAATCCACCATGCCACGTTGGTGAATTTATTATTAAACTCTCCAGACTTATGAGTGTTATTTTCACAAATTGTGTGTTTTGTGGGGTTAGTTACAGAAACAGAGGGTGGGGGTAGGGAGCATTAGACCCCTAAATGTTTTAGATGTTGTGTGGAGGGGTAGAGGGAGGGTGGTGGTTAATACAATTTCTTTTCCTGTCAGCAACCTTGAGAATGTATAATAATCAGTAAATAAAATAATACTAAATACAGTCATACACAGATAGTTGATCAGGACAGTATATTTTAATATTCAACTGGAAAACATCTGAAATTTACAGAGTGAACATGGTGAGGCCATATGCAGTGGACCAGTGGCTGTGGGACCTGGCTCTAGGGCTATCTGTTCAGCATTATCCCTTTAATGTTGAGGATTGGCAAATGATATTTGAATTTTTGCTTAGTGAATGGCCATTTGTAGGTCAAGGGAAGATTTTTTTTACTTTACTTTATTTTACTGCCCCAGTAAAAAAGCCAGCCATTCATTTTTCAGAAAGTAATCTTTCCTTGGCTTACAAATGGACATCTTCCAAGACATACCACCATACAAGCAATTTTTGGCAAAGATGACAATTTTCGCATTAAAGGTCAAATTTCATTAAGAAAATTTCCCCTTTTTTCCCACAAAATGTAAATTTACACTTTGGAGTTCAAAAGAAGGCAGTTTTTAAAATTTACAACTGAAATGGCTGGCTTGATTATGGAGCCAGGCATCTCAAGATCAATACAAATGCCGATTTTGGACAATTTGGCTTTTAGAGGGTCGAAACCTACTCACTTTGTTATATTACATATGTTATACTATGTTAGGAGACACAACTGTTGATAAAATTATAAAATGATTGAAAGGAAATTGAGAATTAGTCATTCTTGGGGTAAAGTAATTTCAATTAGCAATTCCAACTCCTAAAAATTTACCAATTTATCCAATGTGGTAACTGAATTAGTACAACTTCCAATTACCACCAGTACTGGTCATTGTTAAATTGAATCTGCTATCTAGAGCCTATAAATTTCCCTGTACAGGCAGAGTTACGCCCCTGTCTATCAGGAACTTACTTCCACATATCTAATTTTCAGCAATTCCTGAGTGAATAATGCATGGCTAGATACTCATACACCACAAGTCTACTCCATTCCTATTTAAAAGACAAATTGGTTTCTATGCTTGGGCAGATGTGGGGTGGGGGTGGGAGGGGTGGGGGGGGGGGGGGGGGGTGGGGGGGGGGCAAATGTTCAGCAATGCTTTAACATGGAGTGAGTGATTCAACACTGGCAATGCTACCTAATTTATCTGAACCAATTCATGGCATGGCACTTGCAGATGCACATATCTGATTATCAAATGCCAAAACATTTTGTAGAACTTGCACTGTTTGCATAAGCTGAGATAAACATTGATTGTTCTTTCTATACTATCTATCTTATCAAGCATATCTCATCAGTCACCCATATATTAAATGATGTAATTATTTTAAAAATTGTGTTATTAAATGTAGATTGCTAATGCAGAATTTGAAGTGGATGTGAGGCTCTACATGGTTGGTTCTCAGTTATTTTAACTACATACACATAATTTATGCAATAGCAGTTGGTATCATGTCTTGAGGCCCAATAAAATATTAACCCAATCACATGCCACTAGCAATTGAGGTAGGTAAATGTAGAGAATTATCTTTCATGGTGAAGGTTAGGGTTTCTTTTACTATGTTTTGCTAAGCACAGCAAAATAAAGATAGGAAAATAATAAAACTATGAAAATTCAATCAATTTTACAATCAGTCCAGTCTTATATAGGAATATAAATATTGCAATATTTTAGGGAGCAGGTAAATTGTATCCATTGTTGCAGGTACATGTAGGTAATGAATCATAGACATCCATATGCTTTAACCCTTAAGGGCATGTAGCTATTCATTAACCATTTATCCCGCTGAATTCCCCATGTCTCATTTTCAATGCTACCATCCAGGAAAACTTTTGAATATTTTGAAATTAATTTGACTGGCAGTTGTTGGCTTCCAGTCAAATTAATTTAAGAATATTCAACAGAATACGTTTTATATCATAAAGAATATACTTTTTCAGGGATTTGTTGGTGAAATGGTTAACTAAATACACAATTAAACATGATCAACATATATTCAAAGTTAGTTAAGCTTATTTACTTTATGCATATAGTAACAGTGACTTCCTCTTACAATCAGTGAGGTTGCCCTTAGCTGGCCTAGCACTTGAAACGCAGGAGAAAACTCCTTTCCATCGCACTCGCCCCAACCCCAGCACATATGCACCTCCAAATCAGCTCCTGCATCTCAAAATCCGACACACCCAGCTGGTTATCATATTATATCTCCTGCCAGCCATGGATAATTAAACTGACTTTAAAGAATAACAACACCGCTGAATATTTTCACATGAACTTAGACTAACATCCATTTTGCT
The DNA here is from genome assembly GCA_034401795.1 of Chaetoderma sp. LZ-2023a. Classification (NCBI taxonomy): domain Eukaryota; kingdom Metazoa; phylum Mollusca; class Caudofoveata; order Chaetodermatida; family Chaetodermatidae; genus Chaetoderma; species Chaetoderma sp. LZ-2023a. Next base: position 61,818,544 of record CM067365.1, read on the forward strand.
ATCATCCCCCCACCCCACCCCCACAGCCCACAACCCAACCAAACATGTATACAGTTATCGCCTCTCTCAGTCGTCTAGAGGTATAATTTATCACCATTCATACCATCATACACTTATTTGAGCATGAACAGCAAAAATGTCGCCATTCACATACACAATGAGCAAGCCATTTGATGCACGAATACTGGTTCCAACACGGTATGAAAGCAGTAAATAAATCATTGCTCTCAATATTGTACACAAATAAAGTGTTAATTGAATACATTCCGCCAAAACTATTATTATTTAGAGGACTAATGAGGTGTAAGATAAGATTTACGGCCAGCAAGATCTGTTTACTTTATCACGCCAGTGGCCGGTTGACAGCCAGGCTTCCCCGGTTATAAAAATAATGACGTAATGACGTCACGAAAAAACCTACTATGGGCTTGTTAAGCATGACGTCACTGCGCGTGATTCGCAACCCGGAAGTGTGTATTCTTCTTTATTACATAATAAGTGCGTGTTTATGGCGTCATCATTTGTTGTTAAACAAAACCATTGTCTTGTGTATTTAACAATCGAGCTGAACCCGGAAATACGTCATCACTTAACAAGCCCAAATTCTGGTAAAATGGAGCTAGGTGAACAGAAAGATTTATATTTATATCAACGTGGTTACACCGTTGTCTTAGAAATCTTGGATGTAGGAGCTGAAAAGAAAAATTATCTGATCTGCTCCATATCCGCGCCTCTGTTGGCTGACGCCACGCCACCGTAGGCCTACTCGATAATTAAAGGGACCCATTTCTAGCTGTGACTGCCCATTTCTTGCTAAGGTACTCCTACACTTAATGTATGCTGGGGCCCAATTTAAATACTTTGAATCCTGAATTCCCAGAATCTCATTTCAAGGTAACTGTAAAGGTAAGATGTTCAATATTTTGAAACTAATTTGACTGGGTTCACCAGTCTCATTTACTCTAGGATAGTATGACTTCAGCCCAGTTCTTATGAAGTAATCATCAATGATATTGATCGAGATGAATTGACACCCACTCCCAGATCGATGTTCACTGAGGTTGCAGACACTTTTTGTCACTGTCATGCTGGCCTGTTACTACCACGTGTTCATCAAATTCAGGGTTTGTAGTCCGTCTCTATCCTATTCACCAGCAATGATACGCTTTGTACATACCTTACGCTCATCCATGTGGCAGTTTTGAACACACAGCACCCATATCAGCAAATAATAATAATAATAATAATAATAATAATAATAATAATAATAATAATAATAAAAATAATACCGTGTAAATGTATGTATTAATGGACCCCATACGCCACATTGTGGCCTGGGTGTAAATAAAGCGAATTGAATTGAATTGAATTGTTAGACTCAAGACAACCGCAGATCTGCATATTTTGTACAAAAAAACCATAATAATCAACGAACGTTACTGGCCCTGTATCGGCCCAATACCAGACCAGTAAAAATAGGGGTTGCGGTGGGTGGGTTTGGAGGTGTCTAGAGTGTTTTATGCCAATGATACCACCTTAGTGGGATGGGTGGGGTGGAGGCGGAGAGAGCCATGTCAATGGAGGGATCCGAGATGTTAATCAGGAGTCAGACTTTATAATTAGATACGTCACCTGTTAGCTGACGTCACAATCAAAATGGCGTAGGAACATCACGAAAGTGCCAATGGTCCGTTACGAAAGTTTCTGAATTGGATATCGTTGATCAATTTGTCATTTAGTAAACATTCTGTTGAATATATTAAAACAAATTTATTGGGCAGCTGTTGCTTCTAAAACGCAGATGAGGGTTGGTAATCGTATCGACAACTACCACGAGAACTTCCCTCTCAAGAATTAACAAGATCCGTTCGGCAATAACGGTGGAGTAGTGATTTAAATCTTTAAGGGCGGGACACCCTTCTTAAACCCACAATGAGGCGTATCGAATGTCGTGTTGCAGAGTTAGTCATAGAACGTCCCTAGCGAGTTTTCTTTATCTCCGCTTATCAATAGCGGAGGAGTAGGGAGTGTAACCACTCTTGTTTCAACTTAACTCTGTAATCGCCAAGCCGTTCAAAAACGGACCATGTGCAGTGATCATGAGGCTATGCTTGTCCATTTGCATGCCGAGAGAAGAGAATTTTTGGTACAGTAACTAAGCCAGTCATTCCAGTGATAAATTTTCAAAAATACTTTTCTCTCGGCATGCAAATTAACACTGGCTAATAGAAAACTGGAGTTTCTTTATCACTACCGATTTGATGGACGGTATCTGCAGTGATCTAGAGAAGTGTCTATTTTCAGGCCAACAGAAAACTATTATTGTAAATTTAAAAAGAAATGTTCTCCTTAGCCCGTACCGAATCAGTCATTCCAGTGGTAAATTTTCAAAAATAGTCTTCTCTTGGTCTACAAATGCATATTTTCTAGAGAAATTTGAATTTTTAAAAAACAAATTTGATGGTTACAGGTTTAAGAACGTAATCTAGGACTGCTGAAGACAATACAAAACATAAAGACACAGCGGAGAAGGGTGACGAAAAACTGATTGCTGTTGAAAGAAGTTTTCACACCTTTAGCTGCAGAACACAGTCACTCATCATCGTCGTCGTCGTCGTCGTCGTCGTCGTCGTCGTCGTCGTCGTCATCATATGAAGGAAAGTCATAATAAATTTAACCTGATAGGCTGATATGCCTGTGAACATCTCCACAACTAATGGATCTTTCCAGTTTTAGCTCTACCCCGTCCACCTCTAGTTAAGCTCCACCCACAATTCGCTGTGTTTGGATTGATCGATCCCCGAATTCCCTAACTATCAATTTCCTGAAAACCATACAGGTAAGCTGTTGAATATTTTGTAACTACTTTGACTGGGTGATGTTGCTGCCTATGGCAGCAACAGCGACCAGTCAAATTAGTTTCAAAATATTCAACAGAATACATATTAAATGGTAAAGACATACAATTCGTACAACAACGCATAGTCCGTCTTCAAATATGTATTCATGATGTTGTTCATTATGATGTCATTCTACACGTCGCGTAGTTGATTATGACGTCATAGGATGGGTCGATAAAGTGGAAAGGTCTATTGTACCTACATTTATATATTTTATATCATTGGATCAGCAATTCATCTACATGTAGTACGCTTCAATTTTTCAATAATAATTTGAAAAATATCTTTGGAATTGTTATGGGTGACTTCATCCTATTTATCTTATTATTTGTCAGATTAAGAATGTACAAAACAAAAGTATTTAACTACTCTTTGTGGTTGCTACAAATGTTGATACTTTGTCAGCAACGGCTTCCAGTGAAATTAGACGCTTGGCATTAAAATTACGGGGGCTTAAGCCCTTGATTGGTCCAGGTGACCAAGAAAATGCGTGTGCAGTGGTCTTGTGGAATACCCATTTTCGGGCGAAGAGAAGACGATCTTTGAAAATTTATCTTTGGAACGGTATATAACTTGCTCGATTAACTCAGCCAGTCAACCCAGTGATAATGTTTCAGAAATAGTGTTCTCTTTACCTTCAAATGAACTTTCACTAGGTAAACAATTTGATTTCCTTTATCAATCTTGACCGTTAAATAATAAGGAATAGATACATGTACAACGTCATCTGTAATGAACCTTTCTGGTTTTAGCTATGCCCCGCCCATCTCTAGCTAAGCTCCACCCACACCTCACTCGTGTTGGGATCGATCGATCGCTCTCTGAACACCCTGACTATAATTCCAAAAAACTACACAGTTAAACTGTTGAATATTTTGAAACTGATTTGACTGAGTGCTGTTGCTGCCTAAGGCAGCAACAGCGCCCAGTCAAATTGGTTTCAAAATATTCAACAACATGTTTATTAAATAGCAAAGAATTACAAAGACATACAATTTGTACAACTGGGGGACTCTTTGAGATTTGATGACGGTCTATATGAAATCCTTTGTGATGTAATGATTGTGACGTCATCAAAACGCGCTGAGCTAATTATGACGTCATACGAGGTCAGATGATGGATGGATAAGCTGGAAAGGTGAATTCTCATACTGTAGAAAGTCTAATATTTTTTAACCATCCTCTGCAGTAATCTTGAGGAATGTCCATTTTCAGGCCAAGGGAAGACTATTTTTGACAATTCATCCATGGAATATATGGCTTAATAACCAAATTGTCAAAAATTGTCTTCTCTTGACCTGCAAATGGACTTTCAATGAGCAAATATATAACTTTTCTTGAGAAATTTTGACCAGTAAAACTATTAATTGATTTACGCCTCCATTTGAGCGTTTTGAGGCGCTATTGACACAAGAGGGTTTAAGATTTAAGGGTACGGCGCCCAGTTACAACCACGCATGGCAGTTAATTAAAAAATAAGCTTCATTACGATGTTGGTACTTACTCCTAGAATAGGCCTGTGAAGTTTCAGCGAGATCAGATGATAACTATATGATGAGAAGTAAAAGAAACAAAATGTCAACAACAACAACAACAACAGCAACAGCAGCAACAACAACAACAACAACAACAACAACAACAACACGAGCAAGCTTTTGAGGTCCATTGCAAATCTTAATAAATGTTCAGAAAGCACCTATAAAACGGTATCTTAGTTGGCCGGCCAATTTGTTGAAATGTGCTTAAAAAGGTTTTTTTGGCTTCGTAAAAGAGTCGTCTACATTGAAGGGGTGCATGACAATCTCAATTTTGCATTTCTCCGGAGATATTGGTCAGTCTTAACCACAGGGTGTTAAAAGTGAAAAAATGTTATCGTCCAGTGATCTATATATCTCGAGGGCCTTCAGGAAGCACACAAGTTCAGTATATTTTTTGTAAGAATAACATCACAATCCATCATCCCATATCGCAATTTAAATGATAATACATACAAATTACAAACGTGTAATTTTGGTTTTCTTTTTCTTTATTATATACATTGGATAAACCATTTTTTGAGTTAGAAATACATCAACTATTGCTTTGATAATGAATGCCATTATTGTAAATATGCAGTCTAGTAATAACACAACTGCGTTAAATTATACTGAAGTAATATGTCCAACACATAGTTATATTCCACAACAATTTTACATTTACTGACATATACCAAGTTCACTTGGTGTTTTACAGCCCGTCATCTACGCTAAGCGCATTGTAACGTTGCCTCATGGTGGATACTACAATGGATCTTTCCATTTTTAGCGATGCCCCACCCATCACTAGCTAAGCTCCACACACACCTCGTTCGTGCTGGGATCGATCGATCTCTGAACACCCTCACTATCAATTCCCCCCAAAAAACTACACAGGTAAGCTGTTGAATTTTTTGAAACTAATTTGACTGGGTGTTTTGCTGCCTAAGGCAGCAACAATGCCCCGTCAAATTAGTTTCAAAATATTCAACAGCATATTTATTAAATAGCAAAGAATTACAAAGACATACAATTTAAACAACGTGTCGGACTCTGAGATTTGATGAGGTCTATACGGAACCCTTTGTGACGTAATTATTGAGACGTCATCATACACGCGCTGAGCTGATTATGACGTCATACGAGGTCAGATGATGGATGGATGCTCTGGAAAGGTGAATTATATATGGATATTTATCTCAACTGCTGCTTTATACGTAATGTTGAGATGACCTTAGGTGTGCGCGTGTATGTGTGCACGTACGCGCCCACGCGCACGACACGCGTGCGTGTTGGTCAGGTACATGGTATTTTACATAGGTTTTGCATCTATAACACCAGTGTCTTTAAAACATAGGGAATTCTATCAACATCTCCATTAACTTTACATGAGAATAATAATAATTAGGTCATGGATCAATTACAAACAATAATTAGGATTGTTGCCGAGTTCGCTAAGCATAGCGAATGTTATGTCCATCATCCAGTATAAAACAATCTATTTTTATAATACATCATAGGTTACTCAGAATCTGATCCATCTCTAAGTTGTCCCGATGGGCTGGAACAGTCTTAAACGGATGCTAATCTCATCTCAAATCTTGTATTTTACCGATAGATTATGGTTTATAGATTCCATATCATTCATATCATGTCACATTCCCTTATCTGTATCGCAATTATCTGCTTTGTAATATCGCGTAAACGTTGAACAGTGATCAGCACCATTTTGTCTCCTCAAGCGATAGTGTGTGATGTCATGTATGTGCCAATGCATTACATTCTTTATTATCTAATACTCATTCCGTTGAATATTTTGAAACTAATTTGACTGGAAGTTATTTATGCCATAGGCAGCAACAACTTCCAGTTAAATTAGTTTCAAAATATTCAACAGCTTACCTGTATGGTTGCCTTTATACCACAGGGCCAAACTATAGCTGGCACCTCTATGACTGAGAGTATATACCGAGGCAGACCCGCTAGGTTTTTCTGATTGGTTGAAAAGAAAATCATGACAGTCACCATAGGCTGTAGAAATGTATCAGCATTTAGCTACTAAAACCTGACGATCTTTCGTTTTTGGCAAGATAAAAAGCTAAAATGTCAGGGGAGGATTATGGGTGGCAAATCTTATCACATGAATGGCTTGTATAAGATACGGAGAGATGATTTCCTTTAAGCATTACAACCACAAGCAGTGTTATACAACTGCCGCGATACATAGCATTTACAGTTTGGCCGGTTGAATTTTCTTTTACACCCACATGCAATTATTTATGTACACACTTGAGGGATTCTGGGAATACGTGTCCAAACAACCTGCATCCCACTTGATTCATTAGTCCATTCACCGCCCGATGACGGTGTCACCATGATCATGGTTGGTGTGTCTGCATGTAGCGAGATACTTGCCTTGTAGTTTGAAGACCGTTTCCAATGCAGCCATAGAAATCCATGGATGGTGGTAACCTTTCGCAAAAGTATCCTTCTTTGGCAAATGCACCTGACCATTGTCGCAAACATTAAACACAACGGTCTCATCCCAAGAGTTTGTGTCACCAGTATGCCTATCCATAGTAATTTCGTGATCTATGGACTTACAAGATTTGATTTGGTGACCTAAAAAAATATAAGTCTATACAATGAGTTTACCTAACCAATTGAAAAATATGCCAGATAAAACTACAATAAGAGCATGCGAAAATACAAGACATAGCGGCAGGTAGATGAATTTTTAAACATGGGACTTCCGGAGGTACCACACAGACTCGTAGGTCCGCAGAGGTATCCTCGTAAGGGAGGCTCCCGTACACGAGACATAGCTTTTTAACTTAATATATGTTATTATACCTCTAAGCTAAAAGGAAGAAAGCTATCTCAGACGTAAAAGTGATGTGCCTCGCGCTGGCACTACTCCTAGTGCTAATTTGGGTGAGGAGTATTATCCTGGCATGGACCGTCGTCACTGAATCCTTGCGAGAGGCAAGTGCCTCGCACGGGCCTCCGTCTCGGGAAGGTGTCGCCACAGCTTAAAGTGGGAGAAGAATAGTAAGCAGAAATGGGCCCACTCTAATATTTCAAACAAAAATGCTGCAGAAAGAAAGGACCATACCTAGTGAAATTTTGTCTATATGAGTGCATACTGTTTCACGTGAAGACGGAACGGACGGTTCCCGATGGATTCCTTCGTTACCATCTTATGTGATTGCTAATATGCTGAATTAGTAGTTGCCGCTTTATTTCTGCGGACCTTCTGCTTTGCTTAATCACTTGTAGTTGTTTTCAGAACAAGAATTAGTTTAGGCCACAACTGGCCGATATCTACCTAGCTATTAGACACGTCTGTCACGGAGAACAGATGCCCGAGGACATCAATACTGTAGACAGTGCTCATACATGTTACATAGTGGGACCTCCGAACTGGGTGTGAATCCGGACATTCTGCTTCGCAACCACATGAAACATTACAGGACATGGTTTACATTTCATGGAAGCATTATTAGGCCATATCTCCTATCGTTATATTGGGGGTAAGAGAGACGAATGCACACCGTAAATATCCTTCCCGTAAGGGCGTGGCAGATTGGAATATCATGCCCAGACATGTTAACAGAATTCGGTGAAAATACATATCTCGCCCGTCACTAGGTCCTATGGAACCAACCGTTTAACCTGTCGTTAGGTTTATATACAAGTTGCCAGTTTTGCACTGCGGTGCGGGAGGGTTGTCAGGAAATAAAAAAATAATTAATACATATGTTTTCGCAGTGCTTTCCTACATTGGCTTAAAGTACTATCTACTATGTATCCGAAGATACACGGGAATGTGTATGTGATACCGCACCCTAGCCATCACCGCTCGGAAACCCCAATAGTTTCCCAGAGTCGGATCAGCCCATGGTGCTGATAGGGACGTCCAAACAATTAAGAAGCCACAAGGCTAAGAGGAATCTGAAGAGAGACAAAATCTTGGAGTTATGAGTCTTACCGGAGTGCGGGGCTAGATTATTGCACTGCCGGAAGAGAAGAATATATTACAGTATGTAATGAAGAAAGTGTCTCTAATCATTTTGAACCTATCCTATCGAGCTGAATAGAAAAGGTTTTAGTTGGTAGCATGCTGGGATAAACAGAGTTATAGTACAGACAGCGACCTCCGTGAAAAATTGTTGGTGGCGGGAGAAAATGCTGCATATATAAATGTTGCTGTATAGTGTTTCCTACGTGCACTGCATTCCTATATTTCCTATAACTTAAGCAAAACATTTTAACGGATGGCCACTGGCCATATACCTACGGAATCTAACCAGAACAAACAATGCGGTGGCAATGATTAAGATATATATAGTAATACAGGTTGACGAACCTACTATAGTGCGGTTAGCAACATATTGAGGAAAATGAGAATAACTATTTAACAAATACAGAAATTATAACTATTGGTCCTAAGACCATTACAGTTCCTTTTAGTCATCGGAACCATTAATACGGATACGAGATAATTAACAAAACCTATATAGAGAAATAATTAAACGGTGAAGTATAGTTACTTGAATACTCGGTAATCATTCCCAAGTTAGGCTACCATGTTACTGAAATTGAGACATAGATCTGTAGTCGACGTGGGATGACGCGCTCTCCAGAAGCTGGAAAGTTCCCACAGGGTGGTTCCCGCAAGCGGTTTTCCGCAAACAAGAGTTCCACAAGAACACTCATGGGAGGAGTGCATCGCTTAGTGCTGTAGGCCTAATAGAATGTCTAACGAGCAGTCAGTAAAAGATACGATAGTACTATATAGTGAAGAAGGTTCCCATACACCGATGGCACGGATGGAAGGTGTAAACAACCCGTCACAAGCGGTGGTGGTCAGAGGCAAATAAAGATACAAAACAAAGCTTCACGGTGCTGGGTATGTCAACCAGCTCTGAAGACGCACTGGGCAGAGTTTACTTGTTGCGGTCGAAAGTCGAAAGAACCAACAAGATGTGTGCGGCGGCAATTGAAATACCACTTTTAGGCATGGCCGGCAGATCTGGCGAGTCATCCATCAAAGAACATCCTGCCTGTACATCTGTAGACTCACATATTCAGGCCGCAAGGGCCTCACCGCAAGTTTGTGTTCCGAATGTGGATGTAGTATTCGTGAACGATTATCGAAAGTTCCAAATTACTCCCGCAGATGGGGAGTTACAAAATTCCTTTTACTGCGGTGCATTGGCTACTGGTAGCTACGGAAACCTGACGGAAACTGAAGTCATATGCGTAATATCTGTCGATCGCAGCTAGTACAGGTCCAACCTGTTCGGCCCCTGGCCGAGGATGCTCTCGATCACTGGATCACCTCTCCTTTTATACTCTCCATGACGTCACAGGCGGGGTTCCCTTCCTGATTGCTGGATCAGAAAGGCGAGGAGGCGGATGCTGAATAACACGGGTCAGAGTTATGCTGATTGTCACAGGCTGCGAGGGTCCCAGTCCTTCGTCTATGGTAAGCTCCAGTGGAGATGGAGACTGCGAATAACTGGGAATGTCTATCCCTGCAGGTGTCGTAATCACCACTGAGATTGGCTGACTGGCTGTCGCTGTCTGTGCTTCTATGGTGGAGGGTGTGGTAACCGTAGCGGACTGGCTAGTAACTGGTGCGGGAGCTGTCGCACTGGATTTTATGGGAGATTTCTGTTTCCTACTATGCTTCAGGACCGGTGTGGATGAAGTGATAGGTACCGGCATAACATTTCCAGACGCGACTGTGGGCAGAATTGCACGTCTGGCTGTCGGTAAATTACTTGCTGTAGCCACGGGAAGACGATGTCCAATGGGATATCTACGCATGGTGATTTTCGTGTGGGCCATTTTCTCAGTCGCTATCACCTTGACCGGGAGCTGAGATTCGAAGCGCGTGGCTAGAACGGTACGGTGCTCGTTTTCTTCCCCAGGAACTAACGTCACTTCCAACACACGATGATGATGCCGAAGCACTTGAGTGATCCTGTAGGGAGTAGCAGTGTAGAAGTACTGGCACGTCACACAAAGGGCTGATTGAAAGAGATGATCCTTATTAATATGAAGGGTGCGGTCGGATTTCCTAGTGAAAGTTCTGGTAGATGACTCTCCGCTAGTCAACAATGAGTTACACGGGACCCGCTTCGGAACTGGCACCGATTCTTCTTCTTCGGAATCCGACAACGCGAGATCTTCAAGAAGTGACATCTCGTTCCCGCATGGTAGTTAGTTGTGGGAACTTTATTCAAAACCTAATGCCCTATCTCTTCATGGTTTATAACTTTTCAGGCCAAATATAATAACAAAAGACAGTTTCAGAGCGCGCTTCCTCCTTTTATACTATTTGGTGACGTCACAGGTGGCGTATGACCACACCTAAAAAGTTTTACAGGTGATTCGGTCATTCTTATGTGAATATTTTCTTGCTTTTCGCATGGACGTGTTAGCAGTAATTCCTCCCATATGAGGGGAGTAGTTTTAACTATAGGAAGAATGGCTCGTTAAACTTGTCTTTATTTCACACATTTAACAGCCTCTGATCAACATAGAAACGCAGTACTACTTTGTCCTTGCGGTGCCTCACCTTTTAATCAGCGTGAGGCGGTTTTCCAGGTTGGATGCTTATAAACTTGCCTATTCGAATTTTAGGCTGGAGTGCCTGATGGGGTGCGTGGGAGCCAAGTGACGTCAGTCGTAATCTCCCAGACTCACCCTCGCCACTCCCCCATCGCGCTGTGGTAGTTGAGTTTTTGGGCGGCTCTTTTGTTTAAAGCGTTTGATCCAACTCACTGGAAATAGTAGTAAATGTCATGTGGCTCTAAAAAGCACATGGGTGATCGGAAACGTGCATGCTGTCTATGGCGATGGCCAAAATGCTGTTGCTGAGATGTAGTCTGTTGCAGAGGCGAGAGATAAAAATATATATTTTACATCAAGATCTTTATAATGTCCCGTATTTGCGCGAGTTCTTTAACATGCATCTTGGTAGGTGTCTGTAATAGGTAGTTCTCAGTCCGTGTTGATTATAGACTGGAACGCACGGGAGAGAATTTTTGAAATTCTCTCTGTGATTTTACTGCAGGATTTTTTATGCTGCTTTACCGGCCCATGCGCTAATGATTTGTAGCATGGTAGAGCAGTTGTGCTCCTAATCAAAGATTTAACAGTAAAGTCGCAAGTAATTTTTATGAGTGGATTAAACAGTTCTATTCATGCGGTAAATCAACGTTGCTGATCCCGTCAAGATAGCTGTGTTTTCCAAGCGGGAGGGCTGGCCAAACATTCTCCTCGATGTGTAGAATTAGCTCCGTCACGGCTTAGACCAAACACATTTGTACCATTATTAGTAATGGCTAAATTACAGTACAACTCGCAAACATGTGTGACACAATTTTTATGATTACAATGCCGTCGTTCGGAGATTGTGAATACAGTCAACCTGAGTGTCTGTGTTTCTGTCACGTTGGTGATTTGAATCTGTTATGCGTGACTGGTTCTCTGCGGATGGTACTTGCGCTGTGGTGAGGGTGACGCGTTTATGGCCGCCGGGTGCTGGAGGTGGGAGGGAGAGGCGGCATGAATGTCAACTTTATCGAACCCTGAGGGTATTTCACTCTGTAATGGCCGAGCCTGTGGGCGGGACAGAGTTACTTTAGAGCGAAGATGACATGTTGGATGCTGTCATGACTTTGATCAAACCATTGTCGAATTCAACTTTTTGGTAGCAAAATCCTACTCGTGACTGACGACAATTCGGGCATCTTGCTCTCTTAATAATATTGACTGTTATTACGTGTAGATGAAGTATGTAGTTTAGCTGTTTCCGTACAACGTTGGGAGAAAGGGGCAGGGGAGGACGCTGGACAAGCGTCTCTCCGTGATGCGTACTGTAGATGGCTGTGGTGCATTCCTGATATCCATATGATCATTTCGCCCGTAACTGGATAAGAAGGTGTGTGCGGGAGATTTGTTGGCTGCTGTCTGTTGATGATAATGCTGTTGTCGGGATGTCCGGGCTGCTGTATGATGCTAATGTTATAGGCGAAGGGGGCGCATTCCAGTTTTCCACACTGGTGAATGTCAAGTCTGTTGCTATTTACGGGAGATGTAGTCTGTGGGAGGTATTACTCCTCCCGCAGTTCTGTGTGGGAGGAATTTGTCGCGGGAACATTTATGTCTTTATCGGTAACTAATTAAGACCGGTAGGTGCTGCTAAATGCTGTTGTTGCCAATGTTGAATGTCTCTGTTATGCTGAGTATAACTGAGCAAGTCTGTGATGTAGGCGCAATGATGAATTGACGTATCCAGTCCTGAAGGCAGGTGTGTTCTTTGTAAGTGTTGACGTTCTGTCTGTTGTGTGCTGTTCTGACTGCACATGGGGGAGTATGGTAGGCCTATTGGATGGGGCGGACTTTGGATAGGGGGATGTGGTCATCTCCCATTACACGACGGTTGGTGTCCTGTCATAGTTTTTAGACACTGGGAAAATTCGAGCCGAGAGTCTGCTGAACAGGCTGCTTCCCTGCCCACCACGGGGGATAATGTTGTCGGTGCAGTGCGGAATGCCACCTCCTCTGTTACAGCAGTCTCTCTCGTACCTGAAGATTTACGGTCAACAGATGATGAGTGGAGTGTGAACTGGACTGGGCTGGTGATGTACGAACTTGGTGTGTAGATAAATGACGTGAATTGGAGTGGTGGCGTGGGTGATACTTTCGGAGAGGGCGTCCATTGGGGGGATTGTGATTTTGGGAATTGGTCGGGTACACCTTGTTGTATGGTTCTGCAGTTCTAGACACGCCAAGGCTTCATCCAGCCTCTTCACTTCCATGCTACTCACCACATGTTCCACAGGAAGCATGGCTTGGGTCAGCCTCAGCTTCTGCTTGTGGTAACTCTTTGATGGGGGCATAGCATGAAGTGGGTGGGAGTTGGACGAGATCGGAGGAACGACTTTTCCATCCGGTCCTTTGGACAAAACAAACACAAAATTCTTCAGATACGACTTCCTAGATCTAGTAGACCCACGCTGAGGAGGGAGAGGGCGAGTACGAATCTCGTCATCGTCGTCAGTGTTAGCTGCTTGTTCATCCACGTTCTAATGGTGCGGCGACGACGATGTAATGCTACCACTAAATGCTTACTCTGCTACCATTACGAAGATGACTACCAAAATGTTGTGGCGACGACGATGTAATGCTACCACTAAATGCTTACTCTGCTACCATTACGAAGATGTTGCTGTATTGTTATTTCTTTTTAAACTTACTTGCTTTACTTGATGATATTCACTTAGTATCCGGTTATCCAACAGTGGGAAATATAATCCAAAAAGAATGGTTCACAAATAAACGGATGATTAAATGTATCCAATAATGAAGTGACAAGCGAACGAACGAATAACACATATACATGTACATGTAGTCCGAGTATAGATATGTCCATATATATTTAGGCCGATTGTGACCGATTATGTCACAACACTGCTACGAAATTCAGCAGTCAATCTATTTCTTAGCTATGACGGTTGTACTGGCACTGTCCTATAACGATAATAACCTGACCAAGTCTAAAAACAACTTCAACTCTCGCTAGCTGATTCTATCTGAGTTCTAAACTTCTCTCTCCTCTCCATCTCCAAAATTAATGCCTGGCCCAGGTGTAGGGTCACTGTAATTCTATAGCCGTGGGTTGACCAGAAACAGCTATAAATTTCCTTTATGGTGAGAACTCCTATCAGAGAGGCAAAGTTTATGAGGTGCCAAGCATGTGAAAGCTTGACAGGCCGAATCGAGGAATTTTAGAGGCAAATGTATTCTCCAAAACATTCTCCCCTTTCTCGATAAGTCCCAGCTTATCGAAACTAGTAAGCAAATGTTAATGTGTATCCAGGTTGTCAACTTGCAAATTTAGTCCATAGTCACGAAGCAACAAATATTATATATACACCAGTTCGATTCTATTTACATGAGTTGTCCCTTGGTATTAGGTGTCCACAATGAATGGCGCACTACTAGTCTCAATAGCACATAGTCTGGAAATAGGGCGCACAAATGTGTTCTTTCCGATCTGAACTTTGGCCACACGTACATGACCGTCTTTCCCAGGATATGTTTCCAAAACACGGCCTAATGGCCATTGACAACGAGGAGAATCTGGAGATATGACTAGGACGACATCACCGATTTCGAAATCCTTCTCCGATCGTTGCCATTTTCTCCTTACATTAAGACCAGGAAGCCACTCCCGTAGCCATCGATGCCAGAAGTGCTTCACAAGTTCCTGAATCCGTCTCCACCGCTTACGTGGATTAAAATGTGTGTAGTCAACCGATGTTGGAGCGAACTGACCTCCAACTTGTCCATGCAAAAAATGGTTGGGAGTCAAAGGAGTGTCATCCACTGGGTTAGCCGTTTGATATGTCAATGGTCTGGAATTTATAAGTGCTTCGGCTCCTGTAAACGCTGTCATTAACTCTTCATCTGTGACATCAGCATTTCCCAATATGGCATAAATTGCCCTTTTGGCTGACTTTATCATTGACTCATGTACACCACCGAAATGTGGTGCCAGTGGAGGATTAAAATGCCATCGTATACCTTGATTTGCTGTGCATTCCTCTAGCTTGTTAGCATCAAGTGCAGCAACTAATCCACGAAGTTCTTTAATTGCTCCAATGAAGTTTGTACCATTATCGGATATTACTTCTAAAGGCAGTCCTCTGCGATTCACCATCCGATAAAATGCATTTAGAAAGGAATCTGTATCCAGTCCAAAGGCTACCTCAAGGTGAACGGCTCTCGATACAAGACATGTGAACAGACAGAGGTAGCGTTTTAGGCGATGCTTACCTCGTCCTTGCTTGGTAATGAACGGCCCTCCGAAATCAACTGCAACTCGAGCAAAGGCATGTAACGGAGTTTCTAGCCGTACTCGTGGGAGTGGTGCCATGATCTGCGTACTAACTTTAGCTTTCCGTCGTCGACATCCACTACATTCTTTTTCCCACTCTCGAATCTCTTCCCGACCAGAAATAATCCAATATCGTGATGATAAATCAGCCAGCACCTGATTTGTTCCACCATGCTGCTGCTTCTCATGATGGTATTTGACGATGAGTTTTGTTACGTGATTCTTTCGTGGTAATATTACTGGGAATCGTACATCATGTGATAAGAACTCAGCATGTTTCAACCTCCCATCACACCTCATAAGACCATCTTCATCGATCCGAGGATTCAATGGAAGCAGCTTACTGCTGTGACTAAGTCCTCTTCAATGTACAAGATCTTTGTACTCATCAGGAAATGCATGCTGTTGAATTGTCTTTATAATCTGTATCTCTGCATCGATATTCTCTGCTGGAGTCAGTTCACCAGATTTCCGATCAGACTTATGTGCATGACAGTTATCGATGAAGCGAGTCACCCATGCAGTTACCCGTACGAGGCGCAACCAACCTGAATAACGAAGAGGGTTCAAGCGGCTATCTTCTAATTTCTGAATTGTCATAAGTGACACAGCTCAGTATGGTCCATCTGCTACTATTGATGACTGACATCTTTTAGATTCATCGTTTACATGTGCCCCCTTCTCCACACGATTCTGAGGCCAATCTTGTTCCGTTTTCAGAAGGAACTTTGGTCCTGTCCACCACATGTCATCAGTCGACAGTTTCATTACTGATACCCCTCGTGAAGCCTGGTCAGCAGGATTCTTCTGTGTGGGAACATAGCGCCACTGCTCCGGTGATGTCAAACTTTGGATTTCGCCAACACGATTTGCTACAAATGGTTTCAAGTTCCTACTTCGACTTCGAATCCACCACAATACATTCATGCTATCAGACCAGAATATAACATTCTTCATGGAGATCTCTAGGGCAGCAGTCACAGATGCTGTCAGCCGTAAACCTAGAATAGCGGCCATCATCTCTAGGCGTGGTATGCTTGTCGATGTCAATGGAGCAACACGTGTCTTCGATGCAACAATACGACATGATATTTGTCCATTGATATAAACCGATCTGTAGTAAACGACAGCTCCATATGCATCCTGAGACGCGTCAACAAATGTGTGTAACATTGCCTCAGTCACCTCTGCTCCAACAGTCATCTGCAGACATCTAGGGACTCGAATATTGGCTAGCTTGTCCAACTCCATGAACCACGTCTGAGACTTGATAGTAAGGCTGTCATTAAGCATGTCATCCCAGTCCAAACCAGCTGACCACATTTCTTGCAACATGATCTTTGCACGAATTGTGAATGGCGATAGAAAGCCCAACGGATCAAACAGCGATGCAATCTTTTTCAGGAAGTTTCTTTTAGTATACTGAAACTTGTCGTCAACTGTACTAAAGCGAAAGCCAAACACGTCATCTTCTGCTTGCCACATTACTCCAAGAGTTTTGATCGATGGTAGATGATTGTCCAGATCCATCTCTGATGCTCTGTTTTCGATTGGTATTTTTTCTAGCACAGCCACTGAGTTAGATAACCATTTATGTGCCTTCATTCCTGCACTGGCCCATAATTCTGATAACTGATGGTACAGCTCAATTCCCTGGCTGGCACTCATAACTGAGTCCATGCTGTCGTCCATGTATGTCGATTTCAATACCGTGTCAGCTGCCATGGGATATTTCTCTCTATTTGATTTTGCATGTTCTTGAGTTACAAATTGGGCTAGAAATGGCGAAGAATTGATCCCAAATACGATGCGATTGAATTCATATTCATCTGGAGGCTGGTGTTGACATAAGTCTCTCCATAGAAATCTATGAAAAGGCCGATCGTCTGGCGCTATTTCGATCTGCAGATACATTTCAGAAATGTCACATACCAATGCTATTGGTTTCTTCCGGAAACGAAGTAGGACATCTATAAGATCTCGCTGTAACTTTGGGCCTTGATGGATAACATCGTTGAGCGAAACGTCGGCCGATTTTGCAGATGCATCAAAGACAATGCGTACCTTCGTTGTCTCCTTGTCCGGTCTAACAACTGCGAAGTGTGGTATGTAGCACATGTTTGTCGGTTTCTCCTCTGTTTTTGCGACTTTACGAACATAGCCTTTCTCTATTTATTTGCTAATTGTGTTGGCATATGCTGTTCCAACATCTCGTACCTTTAGCAGACGTTTCTCAGTATTTTCAAGTCGCTGCAGTGCCATTTTGTAGTTTGGCTGCAAGGTTGGTGCACCATCTACCCAAGGTATTCCAATTTGATAACGCATATTCTTGTATTGTAGCGAGCTTTTCACCTTCTCGAGCACAGCCTTGTCCTCCAGTGTAACTGCATTGGCATCAGAAACAACTCCACTTGATTCAGTTTCCCAAAACCTCTGTAGAGTCTCATTCAGACCTCGATCGTCAATGAAGTATGTTTGAATAAAATTGGTACGAATAACTGACCCGATCTTTCCATCCGGACTCCCGATGCATGTCCATCCTAACGGAGTCAACCGTGCCACTGGTTCTCCTGGCTGTCCACGAATATCTCTATACGAATAATGTAAGTCCAGGTGGTCTATGCCAATTAATATGTCGATTGTAGGTTTCTGTCCACGAACTGGAAACATGATGCCTTTTAGGTGATTCCACTCACGACCGTACTTGCTCCAGTCGATTGCTTGCAAGTTTCCTGTTACTTGACTGGTTGTAAATGCACTTATCTTCGCTTTCACCTGTCCATTGACACTTTCTAAATCGAATTCTACTGGCATTGTCTCGAATGTTTCTGTTTTTCCATTTATGACATTAATGTTTACCTTCTGAAACTGTCCTTGAAGTCCTAATTCAGCAGCAACATCTGAATTCAAGTAAGTCTTTGTACTGGCATCGTCCAGTAAGGCATTAACCTTTACACTGCGATTACCGTTTTTCAAAATCACCGGTACGGTACGAAGTGTTACATAATCATGCAGTGTATTTACTTCTGCAGCCATTGTTGTGGTATGTGACCTTTCACTAGATTTGCGAAGCTCCCCTTTCGTGGCAGACGTGTCCATGTTGATTCTATCACGATCTTGATCGATATGCGATTGTTCATTGTTATCTTTGCTATTTGCTGATGGATGTGAATTCAGACTACTCTTCTTTTGATGAAGCAAACGATTATGCGTCTGCGGGCATGAGTCAATGTCACATGTTCTCGATCGTGTACATGTTTGTCCTCGATGGTCATCTCCAAGACAACGAAAGCACAGACCATGTTGTTTAGCAGCCACCCAACGTTGTGAAACGTCCATCTCTCGAAACTGCTGACATCTCCAAACTCCATGATCATCTTGGCAGACTCGGCATGCACGTCTAGCATTAATATTTCTCTTTGAGTTGCTGCCAGCATTAAACAATGTCCTTGGTTTTCGTGTCCAATTAGGAGTACTAGTACGACTTGGAACCGATGCCATCATGCCACTCAGACCTCTAACAGTTTCCGACGCAACAGTAGAAAATTCTGCTTCTTGAATAATCCACTTGCGCAATGGCTCTATCGATTCTGGCTTGTTGTTTTCAAAGGCCCATCGCTGATATCGAATGATCATTTGTTCAGGCAACTTTTTCAAAAATGCAGTAAAAAGCAATGTATTATCTATTGTCTCAAATTGGTTCAAGTCAGTGAAGTTTATTATCATTACATCTAAGAGATCTTCAAATTTCTCAATGTCCTCTACATTTCCAAGTCTAACTGGATGAAATTGTTCTAGTTCTTCCAGCTGTCGAGAAACTTGACGACGTTTCCCGCCAAATTTTCTATCTAACCGGTCCTTGGCGGCTTGATAAGCATATGCTGAAAAGCCCAATTTCTCAACTGCCTTAAGAGCATCACCAGATAGATACTGACGCAATTGTAGCAACTTATATTCTGATGTTGCCGGTACTTGGTCTATACACGCCATGAATGCCGCTTTCCAATTCTCATACACCTGCTTATCACCGTTAAATATAGGAATTGAAACACGTTTTAGTTGCTTTCCGATGTCATGTCCCAAAGCGGTTAAATATGGATTCATTTTCTCTGGTGGAGACGGCAGTGGATCCGGTAGTGAATGTGGAGGTACGGCTGGCTGTGGTCCCGGTATTGGTGGTTGCGATGCGGGATGCGATGGCCTGAAAGTGGGGACGTCTGGCAGTCTATTATCGGCTGGTACTATCTTATTTCGTTCTGCTATTTCGCTTGGTGAAACTGAACTTAATACATCTCTTTTGATGTCTAGAAAATTCTGCATGCGATTGGTTATCTCTGTATATTCAGCTTCAACAACCTCTAGCTCATTGTTGGTTTTAAGTTTGTTTTCTTGATCAGCTATCTTGCGAAACTCATCTGACAATGTATCCATTGTTTCGATAACATGTTCCTGAGCTGCATCAAGCTTTTTAGAGGCTTCACGAATTAAATGTCGCGATGGCGCATTGTCAGTGTCATCATCGATTAATAAGTGTAATTGGTTTTTACAGCGAGTAAATGATGATTGGGCTTTGATTTTCTCCTTCTTTAAATCATCAATCCGATTGTAATTCTCTGTCAAAATGCTTGCAGCTGCTTCAATACTATTAGCCATTTTGACACATATAACAGGTGGTCTTTTAATACAGGTGCAAGAATCACTCACATTAATCGATGTTCAAATCGGGTTTTTTCTATGGCGATTGTTCACCGAGTCAAATTGTTGTAACCCGACGATTTGCTCAATAACTGTCTTGCTTGTTAAGGTAAAACGACGAATTACTAAGTTTGTGAATAAGCAATTGAATAAGTTAGTCCGATTATGTAATTCTGTTAAATATTCACTTTATATAAGAAGGGCAATATCAAGCTTATGCGTGATAACACGAGGCAGTCCTCTCTGGATTATGATTAAAATAACTGTTATTGATCAATCACGTTATTGTTTAACCACGATATTGTCTGACCACAATATTATCCAACCATGATATGGTCCAACCACGATATTATCCAAACACGATATTGTTCAACCACGATATTGTCCAAACACGATATTGTCCGGCCACGATATTGTCCAACCACGATACTGAACCACGCTAATGTCCAACTATGCTATTGTTCATTGGCACTCTTGAACCACGCTATTGAACCACGCTATTGAACCACGCTCTGCTACCAAAATGTTGCAGCGACGACGATGTAATGCTACCACTAAATGCTTACTCTGCTACCATTACGAAGATGACTACCAAAATGTTGTGGCGACGACGATGTAATGCTACCACTAAATGCTTACTCTGCTACCATTACGAAGATGTTGCTGTATTGTTATTTCTTTTTAAACTTACTTGCTTTACTTGATGATATTCACTTAGTATCCGGTTATCCAACAGTGGGAAATATAATCCAAAAAGAATGGTTCACAAATAAACGGATGAGTAAATGTATCCAATAATGAAGTGACAAGCGAACGAACGAATAACACATATACATGTACATGTAGTCCGAGTATAGATATGTCCATATATATTTAGGCCGATTGTGACCGATTATGTCACAACACTGCTACGAAATTCAGCAGTCAATCTATTTCTTAGCTATGACGGTTGTACTGGCACTGTCCTATAACGATAATAACCTGACCAAGTCTAAAAACAACTTCAACTCTCCTAGCTGATTCTATCTGAGTTCTAAACTTCTCTCTCCTCTCCATCTCCAAAATTAATGCCTGGCCCAGGTGTAGGGTCACTGTAATTCTATAGCCGTGGGTTGACCAGAAACAGCTATAAATTTCCTTTATGGTGAGAACTCCTATCAGAGAGGCAAAGTTTATGAGGTGCCAAGCATGTGAAAGCTTGACAGGCCGAATCGAGGAATTTTAGAGGCAAATGTATTCTCCAAAACATTCTGGCTTGGGAGAACTGGGGCTGAACTAGCACTGCAGTGCTCTGCGCTAACCATGGGAATACTAATTTCCGTAGAAATATCTGTCTGGGTACCGGTGTCATGAGAAATGCCCAGTCCGAGCTCTGGTGCTGGGTCATCACTGACACAAGGTTTAAGTCGATCGAAGTGGATGATGGAGGTCAGGCCATCCGGAGCACGGATGCGGTAGGTCACCTCCGACGTCTTACCTACTACCACAAAGGGGCCTCTCCACTGGTAACTCAGTTTACTTGGCTTCCCAAAGAATCACTTTTCATGATCTCTGATCATGGGCGGCATGGCATGGCTCGCAATACAAATGCTTACCATGGCCTGACTGTACATTGAGACATCTTGATCCGATGTATAGACTTGATCAAGACGACCGGCCGGTGACCCAGTTGATAGCGATCACCATCTGAGCTCACGCTCAGGGGCAACCGATGGTCTGATCCATACCTATCTGCCAACAGAATACAAATTTTGACCGTTTTCCCTGGCCTTGCCTGCAGGCCATTTCTAGCAAACACAGCGAACTTCTAGTCTGCTAGCGATGTCCTGGGTGTGGACGGTCATCCACGTAGTACGCATGTCCACTTGATGAGACAGGATGAACCAAAATTCTCAGTATCCTGAACAATACGCCGACTAGACGGTACCACAGTAGGATGTTAATTCATCCTTCATTAGACACGGAGTCCTTCAGTATCTCCTCAGCCCTATACAAATGATTTTACGTACCTCCAGACCATGGCGGGCCTACTGTCGGCTGTTTGAGGCAACCATTTGAGGAGCCTATCCATCTCTGGTACCTCAATTCCGGGAACTCCGGAGATGGCTGTGTTGACTGTGTCATGGTGTCGGCCTCTTCGTGTTCAGCCTCTGCGCCGATTCTGCTAAGGGCATCGGAATTTCCATGCAATTGGCCGGGACGGTGAACAACATTAAAGTTATAGGCCTGCATGGATTCCTACCATCTCGCTACCTGGCCCTCCAGATTTTTTAAGTCCCTGAGCCACCGTAGTGAGGCATGGTCTGTAAGGAGTGTAAAAGGGCGCCCGCACAGAAGGTGTTTATAATATTTGATGCAATGGACCGCCGCCAATAATTCTCACTTGGTGGTTGCATATCTCTTCTCCATTTTATTCAGAGTACGCAAACCATAACCCACCACCTGCTCTGTTCCATCTTCGGTGACGTGATATAGAACTGCGCCGATAGCGAAAGCTGATGCATCAGTGTCTAAGATGAAATCGAGGTTTGGATTAGGGTGCGCAAGAATCAGGGCAGTCGTCAAGAGTTCCTTCAGCACCTTGAAGGAGCCTTCACACTCACTCGTCCACTCAAAGGGTCGATCTTTCTTGGTGATCTGGTAGAGGGGTGAAGCAATCTCGCTGAAATGGTGGATATAACGGCTATAGTACTGGCATAAGCCAAGGAAACTCCGCATCTCCGTAACTGAAGAGGGTCGTGGGCACTCTGCTACTGCCTTAGATTTTGATGGCTGTGTAGCCACTCCATCACCGGATATGACGTGTCCCAGGAACTCGACACTCTGTCTGAAGAGATGACATTTCTTTGGTTTGAGTTTCAAATTAGCCGTGCGGAATCTTGATAGCATGGTATCTAAATTGACTAAGGTTTGCTCAAACGTGGGTCCGAAGATGATTACGTCATCGATATAACAGAGACACATCTCCCATAGCAGGGTAGTCAATACCTGCTCAATGAGTCGTTCAAAAGTTCCGGGGGCGTTGCACAACCCATAGGGCATCTTGCGGAATTGGAAAAGACCGTCCCTACAAACGAATGCAATCTTTTCCATATCAGCTTCATCCCTGGCTACTTGCCAGTAACCGCTAGCTAAATCAAGGGTATAAAACCACTTGGCTCCGGACAATGAATCCATGGCCTGATCTATCCGTTGTAATGGATAAGCATCTTTAACACTAAGATCATTAAGGCGGCGGTAGTCAATGCAAAACCGCGAGGTTCCGTCCTTTTTGCCTGCTAGCACTATAGGGCTAGCCCATGGAGAAGCTGATGGTTCGATAATACCCGTTCACAACATGTCATTTACTTGTTGGTGTGCTTCCGCTTCTTTGTGAACGGGAAGACGTCATACCGGTTGTCGTATGGGGTGATTATTGCCTGTATCAATGGAGTGTCGTACGAGATGAGTCTCTCCGAGATCCATATCTCCGGAGGAAAAACTATCGCGATATTTATGTAATAATTTCCGAATTTCTCGTTTTTGTGATTGCAATAATCCAATAGTGGCACGTAGATATAAATCGTGCACATGTTCGGGTAAATCATCAGTCATCGGTGGTGTTGTGTCAGAAAGTGCAGGTGTTTCCAGTGAAATTATGTCCACTAAATGGCCGCAGCGTACTCATGGTTCAAGGGTGATGGGATCTGCGGTACCATTGAACACTGTAAAGGGTATCTTCCCTTTATCAGTGGTGTCCACTATTATGCGGGGACCTGCGCATTGTGAGGTGATCATATAATCAGGGTCGGGTTCCAGCATGGCGATGTGTGTGTTGCTCCCTAACTGTGGTGCGGAGGCCCATCGGATCCGTTCCTGTCCCGGATCAACCATGGCAGTACTTGATAGTATTACTGCACACATATCGTATAATGATGAGGCTGGTCCGAGAGGTATCCGTCGGCCATGTATGTCGAGTTCCTGTTGTCTGCAGTGTATGATGGCTTCGCTGGCACTGAGGAAATCATAGCCAAGTAGGGTGTCGTTATGAATGGAGGCGATGACAACTCTCTGAATGAATTGCATTTCCTCTATTTGAATGATTAGATTAACCACACCGGCCATGGGTACATCTGCTCCCATAGCCGTCTGTAGGTAAATATTTGTAGGCTTAAGGGGTGGGGGGAGCTTTTTATGAGGTGGGATGCTCTCATGGAAGCGCTGGTTAAAAATGGTAATAGAAGCTCCGGTGTCGACGGTGGCCCTTGTAGAAACGCCACTAAACAGACAGGCACATTTGTAGATTACCTTACGATGATCCTGCGGAAGAGTTTCCAATGATGCTGTCCGCAATAATGGCGGGGGAGCAGCATCACTCTGTATATATTCCGACTGTCTCCTTATTGCTTCTCACAATGTTGCAGGTGGCTGAGTGAGGAATTGGCCAGTTCGTCATCTCCACTGGGGTGTAGGCTGCGGTGAAGACGGAGCTGGTGGTAGCAATGGTGGTGGCGTTGTTGTTGTTTCTGTGTGGGCAGTATTAGTATAGACAGCAGCGCATGTGGGATGACAGAAAAGTTCTACCTGTGCAAGCCATTTCTGACAACGCTTCATAGGATGTTTTGTTGAAACACAAAAGAAACAGTGTGGTTTGCATGGACGTGCGTTCTTCCATCCATGTCGCCACTTGCGAATCCATGAGGCGGAATGAATCATCTCTCCCGAATCGCTACTGTCTGTGGATGCGGAAGATGCTGCTGATTGGGGTGGTGTTCTACATACCACCAGGGGGCACCGAGAATCTGGTGTCTTGGTGGCGGGACGTGGTGCTTTCAGAAATGTTGTTTCAGCAGAGGTACTACAACCAACTACTGCTGTTTTACATAGGAAAGAAGGTTTGTCATGTGTGGAAATAGAAGGGGATGTCCTTGCTGCAGATGGGGGAGGCAACGTAGGCACAGACATATTGGAAGCCGTGTATTTTGGTGTTGGTGTGAAAGCTGATTTCTGTAGATGATGGTTAGTCACTGAACGTTATTGCGTGAAAGCCGCAGTTGAGCCGGGAGAAGGATACAGGCACCGAAGTGGCTCCATGTAATTCGGTACCCTTGGGAGTTTGACTGTTTCTCTGGTTGCGGTGTGCTGCGGTCTGGAGCAGGTCTTGTGGAGGGAGGTCGGTTAGAACACCGCTCCCTCCAATGTTCCGGCTGATCACATCCGAAACAGGTGTTCGGTGGCGGTGCAGTGCTGGTAGTGTTTGCTGTTCTAACTGTGTGGTGGCGAGGTTAGTGCTGAGTGTGGTTACCAAATTGGTGATTGCGGAGATCTGTTTATTAATCTCGTCTATCAGTTCTCTCATGTTGCCGTTGTTGTTGTTGTTGTTGTTGTTGTTGCACTGGTTTCCCCACTTTGGAGCTCTACAGTACCCTACTCTGTGGGCACGGGCCCTACCTCCAGGCGCTTGATTCTTGCTGGTCTTCTGCATTTCTGATGGTGGTGGTGTCTGTGCTGTTGTTGTTGCTGAGCTGGGGGGAGCACTACTGGCCGGGGCGATAGCTGCACCCTCTATCTCATTGATAGGATGGAGTTGGCGCTGGTTATGTTTCTCCCACTCTAGAAAGTTCTCGATACGAACCGCGGTTACCGTTATTTGGGCCAAACTTCCGTGGTCGCCGAGAAATAGTTTTTCTTTCAGAGCGGGTTCACCGCTTAATGCATCGATGAAAGTATCGAGATGCCAGTGAAGTACGCCCTCCGTATTGGTGCTCGGATATGTGCGGGTAACTAGCCTTCGAATTCGGCTAGCTAACCCAGGAAGAGTTTCTCCCGTGCGCCGTCGAAGATTTTTCAATTGCAGACAACTAGTTTCTCCGATAGCTGTGTCGCCAAATCGCTCCGTGAGTGCTCGTTCCAGTTGGGTGTAGGTCAGTGTAAAATCCGTTCCCAGATCCGCAAGAACTTGCAGGGCTTTTCCCGAAAGTTTTGCTGCAAGATACTCACCCATCTGTCTATCATTCCAGTGGTTAGTCCGACTTATTATTTCGAACTGGATTTTATAGTTGGTCCAGTCGTTCTCCCCGCTAAATTCGGGATGGATGATGACTCGGTCAAAACGATGGGAAGAGTGAAGTGGTTGAAATACGAGTGGTGCGGGTATCTGAGAAAGTGAGGATTGTACTGTAGTCGGTCATGGTGCTGGTGGTGCTAGTGTTGGTGTCTCCCGTCGATGCCAATGCCAATGGGCTAGGACATGCGTACTCCAATTTATTGAGTCCGCCCCGTTGGTTGAGCCATAGACTGGCATGGGTCTATGAATGGAAGGCAGATTGCAGTGGAGAGTGTGCGGTCGTTCTGCCCACGGTGATGGCTGTTGTTCCTCATATGGCGGTGGCACAAGTGGCTGATGGTTATGATATGTGGCATGACTAATATACTGGCGAAACGGTGGTGCCGATTCCTCCCAATGACCCCGTGGTGTTCCCGCGGTGTTCCCCTTGAATATAGCATTTCGCTAGAAGGGGGCGGTGTGGGGGGTTGTCTATGTGGTGGATTATCACACGGCCATACTGTCTCCGTAGATGACATGGGTGAACGATAGTAGGCTGAAGGGCTGTATATATGCCCGTAGTCGGGTCTTTGTCAGAGTCATCCACGATTCGGCCCTGTTGGAGTTGGCCTGTCACAAACGTCCGAAATAGTTCTAAACTCTGGTTCAGCCGGTGAGGCATCTCAAAAGGTGGCATCGCTAAAAGGCTAAAGCAGGTTATAGTACGGAGTTGTTGATTCTGCAGAATTTCTGGCATAGTTGGTTAGCATGTGTGCTGAGAATCCGTCGTATGAGGCTACCTCTTGATCGAGGGGGTCCTCGCTGAACGGAGATGGTATTGAACTAAGCTCACTACATGGTGTGGGTGTGTGTTCGCTGCACGTTATTACTGTTGTTCTTCGAGCCCCACATCGGATGCCACTTGTAGCTCGCCGGGTGGTGTCGGGCCATTCCGATGTCTCATGTCGACTTGCTGCGCCGTAAGTGCACGATGAGTGATGACGCTGGTTAGCATCCAGTCTCGGGGTGACAGACCTTGAACAAGACCGCCCGGCGGGAAACAAAAACCAGCTCCTAAGGCCGTTGGAACTCAATCGTTCTGGTGGGACCATGCGACCATTGTCGTGAACATTAAACACAACTGTCTCATCCCAAGAGGTTTATTTCACTAAACTGAACTACTCTCAACATCTAACTGCACAGCAGAAAAGGACCTTGGCATTTATCAATTCATCTGTAGAATCCCTGTGTAGAAAGGTCTCAGTCATCCCTAGTCTACCAATTGCTGAGTTTGAAGTAGTCCAGGATAATATCCATTGGAGTGAAAAAAATGCTAATGCATTGTATTATAGCTGGTTAACTTTTCTTAATTTAAACTAACTGAGGGTCAGGGTACTAACCACCCCGGTATCGGGCTGGGTAGTGATATCTTTAATTTCACTGGCGCTACATTAACTGAAGCAGAAAAATCAATACTCAATCGTGGCCTAACATTTCTACCAACTCGTAGGCCCAAATTAGGCATAGATGCACTTTTAGATAATGGCTCAATGGAAGTTCTTGAATTTTCCAACCGTGTCAAATTAGCCGACTTTTCGAAAGTCAAAAAGGAATATTCTGCTATTCGTTGAAAGAACTGGATGGGCACCAGACTCAAAGTTAGTCGACCCAGCGATTTCTGACAGTATAAAAATTGTAAAAGAACGTATTGAAAATGTTGACTTTCCGAAAAATCATAAAAATTTGTCATATGAGGAACGTCAATCCTTAACAGGATTGCGTAAAAACAATGACATTGTCATTAAACCTGCTGATAAGGGATCTGCTGCTGTAATAATGCTTAAAAAACAACTACATTCGTGAAGCGCATCGTCAACTCAGTAATCCAAAACATTACCAAAAATTAGACGAACCACTCTGGCAAAATAATTTTAATGAAATTCTCCAAAATATGGTTAATAACAAGAGTTTAACACAGAAACAGTTTAAATACCTCGTTGCGAAACGAGACTCAAAACCATGTACATTTTATCTGTTACCCAAAATTCATAAGGCCAATTGATTCTTGGTCAGATCCTATGATATCACCAGGACGACCTATAATATCGGATTGTGGTTCTGAATCCTATAGGATCAGTGAAATCATTGATTATCACCTACAACCAATTGCGAATAGACATTTTAGCTTCTTGAAAAATACTGAAGACTTTCTGTCGCAGGTCTCTGAGATCTCGATACCTCCAAATTCATTTTTGATTACGCTCGACATCGATGCAATGTAGACAAACATTGACATCGAAAGGGATTGAGTTCTGTCTGTAAAGCGTTTGAAAAATACCTTGATAACAATAGGCCCATTGGCGAAATATTAGCTCTCTTAGAGCTAAGCTTAAAGGGCAATGATTTTGAATTCACGGGTGAAACATACCAACAAATTTGGGGCTGCGCAATGGGTAAACGCTTCAGTCCGAGTTTTGCCAACATCTATGTAGCAGAGTGGGAGGAGGATGCGCTTAGCAAATGTCTGAAACAGCGTCTCTTTTATCGCAGGTACCTCGATGATATTTTCATTATTTGGCATCATGCAAAGGAAGAATTTAATGAATTTTTCACCATTTTGAACAATCATGACCCGAATATCAAGCTAAAAGCCAACATTGACCAAATGTCCGTAGACTTTTTAGATGTAACGCTATACAAAGGTGTAATGTATGACACAACGAGACTCCTTGATTTTAAAGTATATTTTAAGTCCACAGATTCTCATCAACTACTTCATAAGAAATCTTTCCATCCACCTCATACCTTTAAAGGAATTGTAAAATCACAAATCATCCGTTTTCATAGAAATTCGAGCGATAGAAAAAACTTTGAATCTGCATGCTCTCTCTTATTCAAAGCCCTCAAGCCGAGAGGCTATTCGTCTAGATTTTTGCGCAAAATTATATCTGAAACTTTACAGGATTTGGAAACTATCCCTGATAATGCTGCGGATCACAGGCCTACCAAGATTCGTCACAATCGTCCAATCACAGGCGCAGGAGGATCTCGGAAATGTGGAAAGAAAAGGTGTAAATTAGACCTACTTCCTCCAAATCAAAAAACTTTTATGAGCTTTCAGAACAAAAACAAATTTCAAATTCAGTCTAATTTAGATTGCGATTCCGAAAACGTGATTTATGTAATATCTTGTAAATTGTGCCAAAAGCAATATGTCGGTGAAACCAAATGCCCTTTAAGATGGCGAGCTACTAGACACCTTTGCGATATTAGACATGAAAAAGACACGCATGTCGCTGAACACTTTAACCTTCATGGCCATTCAGTCGCTTGGGACTTCGAAATTATACCCATTGAACAACCACCTCTCTCTAATACCACTGACGAAACTGATAAACAACGGAAACTTAGAGAATCATTTTGGATTAAGCAATTAGAAACAGAATGGCCGAGGGGCATAAATGTGGACCCCGGTCTTGCTGATCAGCGTGAAATAATTCCATTCACTCTGACATATAATCGAAAAAATGTAGAAATTTCCAAAATTTTGAAAGATGAATTTCATAAATTACAGAATAATTTAAGACAGCCTCTCAATTTGCGCCCAGTAATAGCATTTAGGAAAAATCCGAATCTACGTGACATATTGGTAAAATCCAAATTAACTGGACAAACTGTAGGTAGGTAGGTAGGTAGGTAGGTAGGTAGGTAGGTAGGCCTACATAATAAGGCTATAAAAAAATATTTCCACATCTCGCTCAGCCCTACACAATAATTGTGGTAAATCGGCAACATTACAGCAGGGCTAATGAACTGGCATGAGCTTCTTCAGAGAAATACAAAGATGTTATTCCACTTCTTGGGGTAGCCATTCACACCAGGTGAGCTGATAATATATATTAGATTATTTGATAAAATATTTAAAAAATTTGCGTAAACTAACTTAAAATTGTTAAGCCAGGAAAATCGCTTTTATGTGTTAAGGATTTCCATGTATTTGGATATAATTGTGTGAATATATTGCACGATTATGACGGTGAAACTATTCCAGTTACTATGTTCCTTGTATTTTTTGAAGGCCATCTTAGCGGAGATTACAGTACAGAGGAAAACGAAAGTTCGTCACATTTGACCCCTAGTGACCAAGACTGACCATTATTTCCGTAGAAATGTAAAAATATGATTGTCATCCACCTACACGTTGTGGAGGACCATTTTGAGAATTAATTCAACATAGGTGACTGCTTCTAAAAATGTCATGTAAAGTAATTTTGTGTATTTGGCCGAGCCCACTATTTTGAAAAACCAGGATTCGGAAGGCCATAGCAATAGAGCCCATGTCATGGGCAAAGTCACATGTTTATGTATCAGTACCATGTCTATCTTAAGCCACATGTATAAGGTAATAGGTCATCCAATCACAGATTTCAGTGATTATTTTGAGGAATCTTTCACCTATAGATGAAAATGTGTATGTACAACATTTATCACAGCGCTTGTATACTTAGATTATATGCTGCCGATAGAAATAGCACAACACAACACATTGTATTGCAAATTGTGTCACATTAAAACTGAAGGGCTGTTCGAGCTTACTAGTAGATAAAGATGCGCAAACCTTTTACACTCCTCAAAATCCTTTTATATTATAAATATATGTATTATTTTACATAAATTATCACACTGAGAAGATATTTTCAAAACAGTTCTCTTCGCACAAGAAATGACATACTCTCGCGGCACAAAGCATAACATGAACCTGTCCAATTTATCCATCCATCATTGTCATCCTGATCAAATACATGACGCGTATAATGCCATAATTAATGACGTGGTGAATGAAGTAGATAAGTTCGTCACGAACGCTTAATCGAAGTCGAACTAAAATCTGTTGTACGAATTGTATGTCGTTACCGTTTAATAAACATGCTGTTGAATATTTGATTATAATTTGCGTGGGCGGTGTTGCTGCTACAGGCAAAATATTCAACAGCTTACCTGTATAGTTCTATGGAAATTGATAGTCACGGACTTCAGGGATCGATGGACCCCAACACGGCGAAGTTGTTGGTGAAGCTTAGCTAAAATGGACGGCGCATGGCTAACACTAGATTCCTCCATTACTTAAGATGTGGCACACCCGAGATGAAAAATTAATACCACGTTGTTCATTCTTGGCATGTATGCTTTTCTTATTCTTTTAATGTTTGTTTACTGACATTTTTCTTCGAGACCACATGAAATATACAATATCACATCTTATTGACATAGCGGCCAACACATACACGATTGGATTCAAACAGCTATTATAGGCTATCGCATAACATAATGTCAGAAGCAGTTTGTCTTGGTATTCACCATCCCCACGAGCCCAGGTGTGAGTTACTGCATATATATTTACCGGGAACCATGATATGAAGAAATTATCACTAGTGAAACAACATGTGCATCTGCATTTTGTCTCTCCTGTTGCACGACTACTGTTTTTGCGTGGCACACTAGGCGGATGTATTTAAGAACATGCATAATTATTATCGTGCCACTTGGAATAACAGTGTTTACAATCAGATAACACCAATTTTTTGTCGAAACATTTCCCACAAATGCACACACCAATACTTCACGCTCATTGTAAATAACTCTAATTGATTCATAGTGGATTGTAATTGTGATATTTATAAAAAAAACTTGACAAGCCATATTGCAAGGCATATTTTAAAGATTAGGCTAGCTGTTACCTTGGCACGTGCATGTAATGGAAAACAGAGTTGGTAGTATCGAAGAACTGAGAAAAACATCAAATGATAGCAGCTCGCAGCGGCACCGAGGTTCCCCAGGAACAATGTCATTTTGCATATCAAAGATGGGTGTGGCAAAATAACGGAGGGGAAAATTAATCTGGCCCAACTAGCACACCCAATACAAGATAGGGTATCTGAAATTGTTAGACTGGCAATAAAAGTAAATAACGGAGATTGGCATTTTCTTGAAGCGATGAGATAATAAAATAAGATAAGGTTAGGGATGGCACCAATCAGAAGAAACGTGATAGGAAATTCCTTGTAAAGAAAGCGTGCTATATAGTCATTACTTCCTAGGTATATGGCCAATGGAACCTCGTCAGTTTCATTCCAGTCATTTATAGCAGCTTCTGAGTAAGCGACTGGCACAATTCTAAACTGTGATTTCGACTGCAAATGTAGTAGTTAATGAAAATAAGATAGCTAATTTCAAAGCAATTGATTAATTTTCGAAGACAGTCCCCTATAGCCAGCCACCCTAATAAATAGACAGGAATTATGATGGAAGGACAGATTTGTTCTCAAGGCTCTGAAGAAGGGTATTATTAACCGAATCCGGTCAGCCAAGCACGACGGTATCATAAAAGTGTGAGTTATATATTATTTGCTATTATTGTATTGATTGTATGTTTTAATATTAAAATGCTACTAATCCTTCATCTTCCATTTCAGGTATAGTTAAATTGTGTAGGCTTGTAAACCTAGTAGGCTTGTAGTTCTATGTAGGCTTGTAGATTTAATTATTCATCACTCAAGATTCAGGTTTTAATTTTTAGATCAGCCCTTTAATTTAAACTAGACAATTGTTGGTTAGAGCGTGATTATCTCCCTTGCTTAAATTTGTTGACTGGCCCAGTTGTTATCAAATTTGTGGGTTTTTGATCATTTATTAAAGTGTAATATCACCATGGCTAGAACGAGCAAGGGCAAGAGACGGAATGTCAACCATGAGGACAGCAGTCCGTCTCCTTCCCAGGCTCGACTAGTCAAGTGCTATTATATGATAATACAATGTTTTCACCACATATGTGTCCTAACCAACTATTTGAACACCACCACCCTGCCAACCGGTCTGAGCAGGAAGGTGAGCGAACTCTGCCATTTCATTAAGCCAGCTATGCCCAATATCGAGGTAGTAACTGACATCAAGAAAGTTAACTTTGTTTGGGCAAATTCCGTCATTCGTGCTATGATAGATCATTACAATTTCAGTTTAGGCACCGCCATGTCAGAAATTATCATAGCTCAGACCGCACCAAACCTTAATTTAGGTAAGGCAAAATCAATGGCCATTAGATGGGCAAAAGCCAACTATGGCAAGAAACTTCACGTCAAATCAATCGAGGCATTCTATCAATTCATTAGGCCTCTTGACACCCACTTTCAGCAGAAAGAGCAAAAGTGCCAAGTTAACACCCCTACTGCAAGGTCATCCGAGACCATACCAGTCATTCCACCACCCTCAGAACTTAGAAAACGACTCAGGTCACCGACCGATAGCACCCCCCCCCCCCACCAGTAAAGAGAACGGATACTCGGTCATCACCGATATTCATATTAGACTCTCCTGTGGACCCTCCTCAGATTCCTCTAACTGACTTCCCACCACCCTTGTCTCCAGAGGAGTTACCTCCCCTTCCACGGAGAGTGGATGCTAACCAGAAATCTGGTCCAAGGACCAAATCAACTCCTGTGGACCATAGTAAGATACCTGTACCTGATACCTCGCCTCCACTGTCTTCAGGGGAATTACCTCCCCTTCCGCATAGAGCAAAGGATGACAGAAAATCCTGTCTAAGGACCAGATCAACACCTTTGACTCAAAAGCGTCTCAGTACCCCAGTGCCAGTGGCCAAACTACCTCAACCAAAGTTCACCACTACACCGTGTAGAAACAGCATCAATCCTCAAAATAAACCCAAGAAAACTACACACTTAGAAGCTAATTCTTTCTGGAAATTTCGGTATGAGGTAGATCACAAAAATGAATGGCGAGTCCCTGTCTTGACGAAAAAAATGTTGATCCTTGGCACCTCCAATCTAAGCCGTATAAATGTGAAACCCCATTCAGACACCCAGATAGCTTGCTATCCAAGGGCAAAATTGTGCAACGCTTGGACTATTGTCAAAAAATACATGGACTCCTATCAGCCAGAGAAAATCATCATAAATATTGGCATAAATGACAAGGACGAACCTATGTTTGTAACTGCTCAACGATTCCAACTCCTATTCAGTACCATTCGTTCAAAATTTCCAGATGCAAAGGTTTATTTCACTAAACTGAACTAATCTCAACATCTAACTGCACAGCAGAAAAGGACCTTAGCATTTATCAATTCATCTGTGGAATCCCTGCATATAAAGGTCTCAGTCATCCCTAGTCAGCAATTTCTGAGTTTGAAGTAGTCCAGGATAATATCCATTGGAGTGAAAAAACTGCTAATGCATTGTATTATAGATTGTTAAGTTTTCTTAATTTAAACTAACTGAGGGTCAGGGTACTAACCACCCTGGTATCGGGCTGGGTAGTGATATTGTTAATCTCACTGGCGCTACATTAACTGAACCAGAAAAATCAATATTCAATCGTGGCCTAACATTTCTACCAACTCCTAGGCCCAAATTAGGCATAGATGCACTTTTAGACAATGCCTCAATGGAGGTTCTTGAATTTTCCCACCTTGTCAAATTAGCCGACTTTTTTCGAAACTCGAAAAGTAATATTCTGCCATTCGTTGAAAGAAGTGGCTGGGCACCAGACTGAAAATTAGTCGACCCAGCGATCTCTGACAGTATAAACATTGTAAAAGAACGTATTGAAAATGTTGAATTTCTGAAAAATCATAAAAATTTGTCATATGAGGAACGTCAATCCTTAACAGGATTGCGTAAAAACAATGACATTGTCATTAAACATGCTGATAAGGGATCTGCTGCTGTAATAATGCTTAAAGACAACTACATTGGTGAAGCACATCATCAACTCAGTAATCCAAAACATTACCAAAAATTAGACGAACCACTGTGGCAAAATAACTGCGACAATTTTAATGAAATTCTCCAAAATATGGTTGATAACAAGAGTTTAACGCATAAACAGTTTAAATACCTCGTTGCGAAACGAGACTCAAAACCATGTACATTTTATCTGTTACCCAAAATTCATAAGGCCAATTGATTCTTGGTCAGATCCTATGATATCACCAGGACGACCTATAATATCGGATTGTGGTTCTGAATCCTATAGGATCAGTGAAATCATTGATTATCACCTACAACCAATTGCGAATAGACATTTTAGCTTCTTGAAAAATACTGAAGACTTTCTGTCGCAGGTCTCTGAGATCTCGATACCTCCAAATTCATTTTTGATTACGCTCGACATCGATGCAATGTAGACAAACATTGACATCGAAAGGGATTGAGTTCTGTCTGTAAAGCGTTTGAAAAATACCTTGATAACAATAGGCCCATTGGCGAAATATTAGCTCTCTTAGAGCTAAGCTTAAAGGGCAATGATTTTGAATTCGCGGGTGAAACATACCAACAAATTTGGGGCTGCGCAATGGGTAAACGCTTCAGTCCGAGTTTTGCCAACATCTATGTAGCAGAGTGGGAGGAGGATGCGCTTAGCAAATGTCTGAAACAGCGTCTCTTTTATCGCAGGTACCTGGATGATATTTTCATTATTTGGCATCATGCAAAGGAAGAATTTAATGAATTTTTCACCATTTTGAACAATCATGACCCGAATATCAAGCTAAAAGCCAACATTGACCAAATGTCCGTAGACTTTTTAGATGTAACGCTATACAAAGGTGTAATGTATGACACAACGAGACTCCTTGATTTTAAAGTATATTTTAAGTCCACAGATTCTCATCAACTACTTCATAAGAAATCTTTCCATCCACCTCATACCTTTAAAGGAATTGTAAAATCACAAATCATCCGTTTTCATAGAAATTCGAGCGATAGAAAAAACTTTGAATCTGCATGCTCTCTCTTATTCAAAGCCCTCAAGCCGAGAGGCTATTCGTCTAGATTTTTGCGCAAAATTATATCTGAAACTTTACAGGATTTGGAAACTATCCCTGATAATGCTGCGGATCACAGGCCTACCAAGATTCGTCACAATCGTCCAATCACAGGCGCAGGAGGATCTCGGAAATGTGGAAAGAAAAGGTGTAAATTAGACCTACTTCTTCCAAATCAAAAAACATTTATGAGCTTTCAGAACAAAAACAAAATTCAAATTCAGTCTAATTTAGATTGCGATTCCGAAAACGTGATTTATGTAATATCTTGTAAATTGTGCCAAAAGCAATATGTCAGTGAAACCAAATGCCCTTTAAGATGGCGAGCTACTAGACACCTTTGCGATATTAGACATGAAAAAGACACGCATGTCGCTGAACACTTTAACCTTCATGGCCATTCAGTCGCTCGGGACTTCGAAATTATACCCATTGAACAACCACCTCTCTCTAATACCACTGACGAAACTGATAAACAACGGAAACTTAGAGAATCATTTTGGATTAAGCAATTAGAAACAGAATGGCCGAGGGGCCTAAATGTGGACCCCGGTCTTGCTGATCAGCGTGAAATAATTCCATTCACTCTGACATATAATCGAAAAAATGTAGAAATTTCCAAAATTTTGAAAGATGAATTTCATAAATTACAGAATAATTTAAGACAGCCTCTCAATTTGCGCCCAGTAATAGCATTTAGGAAAAATCCGAATCTACGTGACATATTGGTAAAATCCAAATTAACTGGACAAACTGTAGGTAGGTAGGTAGGTAGGTAGGTAGGTAGGCCTACATAATAAGGCTATAAAAAAATATTTCCACATCTCGCTCAGCCCTACACAATAATTGTGGTAAATCGGCAACATTACAGCAGGGCTAATGAACTGGCATGAGCTTCTTCAGAGAAATACAAAGATGTTATTCCACTTCTTGGGGTAACCATTCACGCCAGGTGAGCTAATAATATATATTAGATTATTTGATAAAAAAATTTCAAAAAATTTGCGTAAACTAACTTAAAATTGTTAAGCCAGGAAAATCGCTTTTATGTGTTAAGGATTTCCATGTATTTTGAGATAATTGTGTGAATATATTGCACGATTATGATGGTGAAACTATTCCAGTTACTATGTTCCTTGTATTTTTTGAAGGCCATCTTAGCTGAGATTACAGTACAGAGGAAAATCTAAGCAAAGTTCGTCGCATTTGACCCCTAGTGACCAAGACTGACCATTATTTCCGTAGAAATGTAAAAATATGATTGTCATCCACCTACACGTTGTAGAGGACCATTTTGAGAATTAATTCAACATAGGTGACTGCTTCTAAAAAATGTCATGTAAAGTAATTTTGTGTATTTGGCCGAGCCCACTATTTTGAAAAACCAGGATTCGGAAGGCCATAGCAATAGAGCCCATGTCATGGGCAAAGTCACATGTTTATGTATCAGTACCATGTCTATCTTAAGCCACATGTATAAGGTAATAGGTCACCCCTGTTTAAGACTATATGCTCGGCCTCAACGTGGCGCAGGGGTGTAACCCACTGGGTGTCAATCCAGACATTTGGAGGGGCTAACCAGAGCATTATGCACAACGCTAATGAAATTACACTTGGAGATCGAATCAATCGAAATGGTGCTCGCCCTGTGAGGATCCGCCAGGCAGGTGCAGCGCCGGGCTCCATGCCTCGAAGGAGCCCACCCTCAGCTACTGGAGGTCCCATCAACTCGTCTTGTGGAGCCAGGGGACGAGGATGGAGAGCTACTGGCCAACGGAAAGAGAAGACCAAACCCAAAGAGAACCCCAGTATCAACATCATGCACTGGAATGCAGAAGGGGTTACCAACAAGAAATCAGAGCTCGAACAGTTCCTGTACGAAAACAACATTGATATCTGCTGCATTCAAGAGACACACCTGCAAGAAGGAAAACCATTTAAGATCAGAGGTTACCAGATTTTCCGGTGTGATCGAAGAGGTAGAAAGAAAGGTGGGGTGATGACCTTGGTCCGAAACAGCGTGAACGCCAGCCAGATCAAAACCTTTATGGAAGAGGCAGAATATATCAAGATCAAGGTAACAACCAGCAACTCTGTAATTGAAATTGTCAATTATTACTGCCCTAATGACAAGAATCTCTCACTTGACACAATCCAGGTCCCGGACTACCACTTCCTCATTGCGGGAGACTTTAATAGCCAGTCCCAGAGCTGGGGATACAGAACACTTGATAAACGAGGAGAAGACATTGAAGCATGGCAAGATGAAAAGCACCTTTTACTTGTCAACGATCCCACAGATCAGCCTACCTTCTACTCGCGCCGATGGCACTCGACAACAACGCCGGACTTGGCATTTTGTACAGAAGACATTCACAGAAACCTCAGTAGAGTGGTCGGATCGCAGTTAGGAGGAAGCGACCACCGCCCAGTCCTCCTCTCTCTTTCTGGAAGTATTTCGACCAGTTCACCTCAACATCCAAGGTGGAACTACAAAAAGGCAAATTGGAGTCTGTTCGGCATTCGTTCCAATGAGCTTACCCATAATATAGCAGTAGAAGGGAGAAACATCAACAATGTGGTCAAGGAATTTAATTCAAGTATCCTCAAGGCTGCCAATGAAGTGATTCCTCGAGGGTTCAGGAAAAACTACCGCCCCTACTGGACAACAGAACTGCAAGCAGCACATGATAAACTAGACAAGGCCAGAGAAGATGCAGAGGGTAATCCCTGTCATGAAAACCACTTCACGCTACAACAAACTAAAGCCAGGTATCTAAAGACCAAGCTGGTGGCCAAAAGAAGAAGCTGGAGGGAAAAGACGGCAGGGTTTAATTTAGAGAGAGACACCACAAAACTATGGAGACTGACTAAAGCACTCAATGATGAGGGTGTCAGGGGAGAGAAGATTACTCTTGAAGAAGATGGACAAACACTGACAGGAAAGATGGCAGCAGATGCCTTTGCGAAGGCATATGCAAAAGAAAGCAACATTTCTATACCACGAATGCGTCAAAGGGAGGTTAGAAAAGAGCAAAAGGAAAGAACAGACACCAACACTCACGATGCAATGAAAGTTGACATTAGTTTAACAGAACTGAAGAAGGCTATCCGCCAACTGAAAAAGAAGAAATCTCCCGGGCCAGATGGCATTACGAATGAAATGATCCAACAACTTGGTAATGCATCTCTTCGCAAGTTGCTAGACATCTTTAATCTCAGTTGGACCAATGGAGAGGTTCCTCAGTGCTGGAAGGAAGCCAGAATGACTCCTATTCTGAAAAAAGGAAAGAACAAGACGAAAGTGCTGAGCTACCGTCCTATCAGTCTTACAAGCTGCATATGCAAGACCATGGAGCGCATCATCAACCAGCGGTTGCAGTGGTACCTGGAGTCAGAGAACATTATAGTTTCAGAGCAGGCCGAATTCAGAAGATACAGGAGCACAGAAGATCAAACAACACATCTTGCACAGGTCATAGAGGACACTTTTCAAGCCAAGAAGGTGATGCTAGCTGCCTTTATCGATCTGCAGAAAGCATTTGACAAGGTGTGGAAGGATGGCCTCCTCGTGAAGCTCTGGCGCACAGGCATCGGTGGCAACATGTTCCGATGGACCAAGTCATACCTACACAATCGCAGAGCTAGGGTGCTGGTGGATGGACAATCTGGACAGAATGTATTGCTGAGACAAGGGGTGCCACAAGGCGGAGTATTATCACCTACTCTGTTCATACTCTTCATCAATGACATTGTAGCAGAGCTGCCCAATGGGATCCAAGCAGCCCTCTATGCAGATGACCTCGTAATCTGGTGCACTGAGGAGTACACAACGACTGCCACGTACAGAATGCAGCTCGCCTTGGACAGAATTACAGCTTGGGCCAATCGCTGGTGTATTACCATCAACAAAGAAAAATCATCAGCCATGCTATTCACACTGTCCACCAAAACCAAGGTTGGCAATCTGACACTGGGCGGTACTCCACTCGAATACGAGGACCAGCAGACATACCTGGGAGTCACATATGACAGAAGATTAACATGGAATGAGCATATCCAGAATGCAGAGGCAAAGGCCAGAAGAAAGCTAAACATCATGAGGAAGCTGGCAGGAACAAAGTGGGGTGCCAATGGAAGGATCCTCAAGACCATCTACCTAGGTGCCGTACGACCACACCTTGAGTATGGATCCAGCTCATGGATGACAACAGCTAAATCTCATCAACAGAACCTCGACAGAGTACAAAACCAGGCACTGCGCATCATCACTGGTGGAATGAGATCAACACCAATAGAAAAAATGGAGCAGACAGCAGGCATTCCCCCACTTAGCAAAGGAAGGGAATGCAAAGCACTGATCCAAGCTGCAAAATTCAAATCGTTCAATAACCACCCGATGAAGATCAGGCAAGCACAGCTGTCATCAGGAAGACTTAAAAGATCAAGTTTTGTGAAAGAGACAAAAGCTCTTCAAAGGAAACACCAAGAGATGTTGCCAGCACAAATAGAAGATCCAAACCACACCCTTGATCCTCCACCCTGGGAAAACAAACTAGAGAGCATAGCTATTCGCACCACAGTACCTCATCTCACAACCAAAAATGAACACAGTGATGTGAGCAAGAAGGCCCTGACCCTAGCCATGCTGGAAGAAATGTACCCTCAGGAGACATGGATAAGGATCTACACAGATGGATCAGCCAAAGATGCAATTAGGAGCGGAGGTGCTGGACTGCACATACAGTATCCAAACGGACAACATGAGTCAGCTGCAATACCGACAGGCAAACACTGCACAAACTACAGAGCTGAAGTCGAAGCACTGGTTCATGCAGCTAATACCATCAGCAGAAAAGCAGACCCTATTGAACAGATTGTCTTTTTATCTGATGCCCGCTCCGTCCTTGAGGCTATCACCAAAGGTAAGCTGCCACAACTTGAAGAAGCACTACAAACCATCAAATGCTTTCGGATAGCACTGCAGTGGATCCCCTCACACTGTGGAGTCCAAGGAAATGAGGAAGCAGACAAGATGGCAAAGGTGGGTGCAGAAGAGAATCAGACAGAAAACATGGTTACCCATACAGAGATGAAGACTATCATTAAGTCCCTCTATAGAACACCTCAATCAGAAGATGCCTACCATCATCTCTCGAGGCCAGAGCAAGTGACCATTTTTCGTCTCAGAACTGGACACAACAGACTAAACCAACACATGTACAGGCGGTTCCACCTTACGACATCGCCCGCTTGTCCTTGTGGAGAAGCAGAACAGACCACAGAGCACATACTTCAATGTTGCAGTACGTATCAGCTGCTGAGAGAAGAGATCTGGCCTTTGTCAACCTCTATTCTTGAAAAGCTGTATGGGCCTGTGGAAGAACTGCAGAAAACCACAGATTTCATCTTGGGAACGGCTCTCCAAGTGTGATACCAGCGATCGAAAAGAAGAAGAAGAAGTACCAGGTCTATCTTAAGCCACATGTATAAGGTAATAGGTCATCCAATCACAGATTTCTGTGATTATTTTGAGGAATCTTTCACCTATAGATGAAAATGTGTATGTACAACATTTATCACAGCGCTTTGTATACTTAGATTATATGCTGCTGATAGAAATAGCACAACACAACACATTGTATTGCAAATTGTGTCACATTAAAACTGAAGGGCTGTTCGAGCTTACTAGTAGCTAGAGATGCGCAAACCTCTTACACTCCTCAAAATCCTTTTATGTATTATTTTACATAAATTATCACACTGAGAAGATATTTTCAAAACAGTTCTCTTCGCACAAGAAATGACATACTCTCGCGGCACAAAGCATAACATGAACCTGTCCAATTTATCCATCCATCATTGCCGTCCTGATCAAATACATGACATGTATAATGCCATAATTATTGACGTGGTGAATGAAGTAGATAAGTTCGTCACGAACGCTTAATCGAAGTCGAACTAAAAGCTGTTGTACGAATTGTATGTCGTTACCGTTTAATAAACATGCTGTTGAATATTTGATTATAATTTTCCTGGGCGCTGTTGCTGCTACAGGCAAAATATTCAACAGCTTACCTGTATAGTTCTATGGAAAGTGATAGTCACGGACTTCAGGGATCGATGGACCCCAACACGGCGAAGTTGTTGGTGAAGCTTAGCTAAAATTGGCGGCGCATGGCTAACACTAGATCCCTCCATTACTTAAGATGTGGCACACCCGAGATGAAAAATTAATACCACGTTGTTCATTCTTGGCATGTATGCTTTTCTTATTCTTTTAATGTTTGTTTACTGAACATTTTTCTTCGAGACCACATGAAATATACAATATCACATCTTATTGACATAGCGGCCAACACATACACGATTGGATTCAAACAGCTATTATAGGCTATCGCATAACATAATGTCAGAAGCAGTTTGTCTTGGTATTCACCATCCCCACGAGCCCAGGTGTGAGTTACTGCATATATATTTACCGGGAACCATGATATGAAGAAATTATCACTATTGAAACAACATGTGCATCTGCATTTTGTCTCTCCTGTTGCACGACTACTGTTTTTGCGTGGCACACTAGGCGGATGTATTTAAGAACATGCATAATTATTATCGTGCCACTTGGAATAACAGTGTTTACAATCAGATAACACCAATTTTTTGTCGAAACATTTCCCACAAATGCACACACCGATACTTCGCGCTCATTGTAAATAACTCTAATTGATTCATAGTGGATTGTAATTGTGATATTTACAAAAAAATTGACAAGCCATATTAGGCTAGCTGTTACCTTGGCACGTGCATGTAATGGAAAACAGAGTTGGTAGTATCGAAGAACTGAGAAAAACATCAAATGATAGCAGCTCGCAGCGACACCGAGGTTCCCCAGGAACAATGTTATTTTGCATATCAAAGATGGGTGTTGCAAAATAACGGAGGGAAAAATTAATCCGGCCCAACTAGCACACCCAATACAAGATAGGGTATCTGAAATTGTTAGACTGGCAATAAAAGTAAATAACGGAGATTGGCATTTTCTTGAAGCGATGAGATAATAAAATAAGATAAGGTTAGGGATGGCACCAATCAGAAGAAACGTGATAGGAAATTCCTTGTAAAGAAAGCGTGCTATATAGTCATTACTTCCTAGGTATATGGCCAATGGAACCTCGTCAGTTTCATTCCAGTCATTTATAGCAGCCTCTGAGTAAGCGACTGCCACAATTCTAAACTGTGATTTCGACTGCAAATGTAGTAGTTAATGAAAATAAGTTAGCTAATTTCAAAGCAATTGATTAATTTTCGAAGACAGTCCCCTATAGCCAGCTACCCTAATAAATAGACAGGAATTATGATGGAAGGACAGATTTGTTCTCAAGGCTCTGAAGAAGGGTATTCTTAACCGAAACCGGTCAGCCAAGCACGACGGTATCATAAAAGTGTGAGTTATATATGATTTGCTATTATTGTATTGATTGTATGTTTTAATATTAAAATGCTACTAATACTTCATCTTCCATTTCAGGTAAAGTTAAATTGTGTAGGCTTGTAAACCTAGTAGGCTTGTAGTTCTATGTAGGCTTGTAGATTTAATTATTCATCACTCAAGATTCAGGTTTTAATTTTTAGATCAGCCCTTTAATTTAAACTAGACAATTGTTGGTTAATGCGTGATTATCTCCCTTGCTTAGATTTGTTGACTGGCCCAGTTGTTGTTAAATTTGTTGGTTTTTGATCATTTATTAGAGTGTAATATCACCATGGCTAGAACGAGCAAGGGCAAGAGACGGAATGTCAACCATGAGGACAGCAGTCCGTCTCCACCCCAGGCTCGACTAGTCAAGTGCTATTATATGATAATACAATGTTTTCACCACATATGTGTCCTAACCAACAATTTGAGCACCACCACCCTGCCAACCAGTCTGAGCAGGAAGGTGAGCGAACTCTGCCATTTCATTAAGCCAGCTATGCCCAATATCGAGGTAGTAACTGACATCAAGAAAGTTAACTTTGTTTGGGCAAATTCCGTCATTCGTGCTATGATAGATCATTACAATTTCAGTTTAGGCACTGCCATGTCAGAAATTTTCATAGCTCAGACCGCACCAACCTTAATTTAGGTAAGGCAAAATCAATGGCCATTAGATGGGCAAAAGCCAACTATGGCAAGAAACTTCACGTCAAATCAATCGAGGCATTCTATCAATTCATTAGGCCTCTTGACACCCACTTTCAGCAGAAAGAGCAAAAGTGCCAAGTTAACACCCCTACTGCAAGGTCATCCGAGACCATACCAGTCATTCCACCACCCTCAGAACTTAGAAAACGGCTCAGGTCACCGACCGATAGCAACCCCCCCCCACCAGTAAAGAGAACGGATACTCGGTCATCACCGATATTCATATTAGACTCTCCTGTGGACCCTCCTCAGATTCCTCTAACCGACTCCCCACCACCCATGTCTCCAGAGGAGTTACCTCCCCTTCCACGGAGAGTGGATGCTAACCAGAAATCTGGTCCAAGGACCAAATCAACTCCTGTGGACCGTAGTAAGATATCTCTACCTGATACCTCGCCTC
The DNA here is from genome assembly GCA_034401795.1 of Chaetoderma sp. LZ-2023a. NCBI lineage: Eukaryota > Metazoa > Mollusca > Caudofoveata > Chaetodermatida > Chaetodermatidae > Chaetoderma > Chaetoderma sp. LZ-2023a. The sequence continues at coordinate 61,863,025 of CM067365.1, forward strand.
CACTGTCTTCAGGGGAATTACCTCCCCTTCCGCATAGAGCAAAGGATGACTGAAAATCCGGTCTAAGGACCAGATCAAGACCTTTGACTGAAAAGCGTCTCAGTACCCCAGTGCCAGTGGCCAAACTACCTCAACCAATGTTCACCACTACACCGTGTAGAAACAGCATCAATCCTCAAAATAAACCCAAGAAAACTACACACTTAGAAGCTAATTCTTTCTGGAAATTTCGGTATGAGGTAGATCACAAAAATGAATGGCGAGTCCCTGTCTTGACGAAAAAAATGTTGATCCTTGGCGCCTCCAATCTAAGCCATATAAATGTGAAACCCCATTCAGACACCCAGATAGCTTGCTATCCAAGGGCAAAATTGTGCAACGCTAGGACTATTGTCAAAAAATACATGGACTCCTATCAGCCAGAGAAAATCATCATAAATATTGGCATAAATGACAAGGACGAACCTATGTTTGTAACTGCTCAATGAGTCCAACTCCTATTCAGTACCATTCGTTCAAAATTTCCAGATGCAAAGGTTTATTTCACTAAACTGAACAAATCTCAACATCTAACTGCACAGCAGAAAAGGACCTTAGCATTTATCAATTCATCTGTGGAATCCCTGCATATAAAGGTCTCAGTCATCCCTAGTCAGCAATTTCTGAGTTTGAAGTAGTCCAGGATAATATCCATTGGAGTGAAAAAACTGCTAATGCATTGTATTATAGATTGTTAAGTTTTCTTAATTTAAACTAACTGAGGGTCAGGGTACTAACCACCCCGGTATCGGGCTGGGTAGTGATATTGTTAATCTCACTGGCGCTACATTAACTGAAGCAGAAAAATCAATATTCAATCGTGGCCTAACATTTCTACCTAGGCCCAAATTAGGCATAGATGCACTTTTAGACAATGCCTCAATGGAGGTTCTTGAATTTTCCCACCTTGTCAAATTAGCCGACTTTTTTCGAAACTCGAAAAGTAATATTCTGCCATTCGTTGAAAGAAGTGGCTGGGCACCAGACTGAAAATTAGTTGACCCAGCGATCTCTGACAGTATAAACATTGTAAAAGAACGTATTGAAAATGTTGAATTTCTGAAAAATCATAAAAATTTGTCATATGAGGAACGTCAATCCTTAACAGGATTGCGAAAAAACAATGACATTGTCATTAAACCTGCTGATAAGGGATCTGCTGCTGTAATAATGCTTAAAGACAACTACATTGGTGAAGCACATCATCAACTCAGTAATCCAAAACATTACCAAAAATTAGACGAACCACTGTGGCAAAATAACTGCGACAATTTTAATGAAATTCTCCAAAATATGGTTGATAACAAGAGTTTAACGCATAAACAGTTTAAATACCTTGTTGCGAAACGAGACTGAAAACCACGTACATTTTATCTGTTACCCAAAATTCATACGCCTATTGATTCTTGGTCAGATCCTCTGATACCACCAGGACGACCTATAATATCGGATTGTGGTTCTGAATCCTATAGGATCAGTGAAATCACTGATTATCACCTACATCCAATTGCGAATAGACATTTCAGCTTCTTGAAAAATACTGAAGACTTTCAGTCGCAGGTCTCTGAGATCTCGATACCTCCAAATTCAGTTTTTGATTACGCTCGACATCGATGCAATCTAGACAAACATTGACATCGAAAGGGATTGAGTTCTGTCTGTAAAGCGTTTGAAAAATACCTTGATAACAATAGGCCCATTGGCGAAATATTAGCTCTCTTAGAGCTAAGCTTAAAGGGCAATGATTTTGAATTCGCGGGTGAAACATACCAACAAATTTGCGGCTGCGCAATGGGTAAACGTTTCAGTCCAAGTTTTGCCAACATCTATGTAGCAGAGTGGGAGGAGGATGCGCATAGCAAATGTCCGAAACAGCCTCTCTTTTATCCCAGGTACCTCGATGATATTTTCATTATTTGGCCCAAGAAATCTTTCCATTCACCTCATACCTTTAAAGGAATTGTAAAATCACAAATCATCCGTTTTCATAGAAATTCGAGTGATAGAAAAACTTTGAATCTGCATGCTCTCTCTTATTCAAGGCCCTCAAGCTATTCGTGTAGATTTTTGGGCAAAATTAAGTCTAAAACTTTACCGGATTTGGAAACTATCCCTGATAATGCTGCGGATCACAGGCCTACCAGATTCGTCACAATCGTCCAATCACAGGCGCAGGAGAATCTCGGAATGTGGAAAGAAAAGGTGTAAATTAGACCTAATTCTCCAAATCAAAAAACTTTTATGAGCTTTCAGAACAAAAGCAAATTTCAAATTCAGTCTAATTTAGATTGCGATTCCGAAAACGTGATTTATGTAATATCTTGTAAATTGTGCCAAAAGCAATATGTCGGTGAAACCAAATGCCCTTCAAGATGGCGAGCTACTAGACACCTTTGCGATATTAGACATGAAAAAACACGCATGTCGCTGAACACTTTAACCTTTCTGGCCATTCAGTCGCTCGGGACTTCGAAATTATACCCATTGAACAACCACTTCTCTCTAATACCACTGATGAAACTGATAAACAAAGGAAACTTAGAGAATCATTTTGGATAAAGCAATTAGAAACAGAATGGCCGAGAGGCATAAATGTGGACCCCGGTCTTGCTGATCAGCGTGAAATAATTCCATTCACTCTGACATATAATCGAAAAAATGTAGAAATTTCCGAAATTTTGAAAGATGAATATCATAAATTACAGAACAATTTAAGACAGCCTCTCAATTTGTGCCCAGTAATAGCTGTTAGGAAAAATCTGTGACATATTGATAAAATCCAAATTAACTGGACAAACATCATCATCTTAAAGTTGTCCAATATTTGTAAGGCCATATCGCCTCTATAAAACAAAAATAACAAATGTCAGGCAATAAAATAAATAAAAAATATTTTCAATTTTTGAAAATTCTGAGCCAGCGCCTTAACCATATTACTACCTACCTACCTATATAGACACGCACGCACGCACGCACGCACGCACGCACGCACGCACGCACGCACGCACGCACGCACACATACATATATATATATACATATATATATGTGTGTGTGTGTGTGTGTGTGTGTGTGCGTGTGTGTGTGCGCGCGCGCGTGTGTGTGCGCACGCGCGCGCGCGTGTGTGTGTGTGTGTGTGTGTATATATGTGAGTATCTATATAGGTAGGTAGGTAGGTAGGTAGGTAGGCCTACATAATAAGGCTATAAAACTATATTTCCACATCTCGCTCAGCCCTACACAATAAGTGTGGTAAATCGGCAACATTACAGCAGGGCTAAGGAACTGGCATGAGCTTCTTCAGAGAAATACAAAGATGTTATTCCACTTCTTGGGGTAGACATTCACGCCAGGTGAGCTGATAATATATATTAGATTTTTTGATAAAATATTTCAAAAAATTGCGTAAACAAACTTAAAATTGTAAAGCCGGGAAAATCGCTGTTATGTGTTAAGGATTTCCATGTATTTTGATATAATTGTGTGAATATATTGCACGATTATAACGGTGAAACTATTCCAGTTACTATGTTCCTTGTGTTTTTTGAAGGCCATCTTAGCGGAGATTACAGTACAGAGGAAAACGAAAGTTCGTCGCATTTGACCCCTAGTGACCAAGACTGACCATTATTTCCGTAGAAATGTAAAAATCTGATTGTCATCCACCTACACGTTATGGAGGACCATTTTGAGAATTAATTCAACATAGGTGACTGCTTCTAAAAAATGTCATGTAAAGTAATTTTGTGTATTTGGCCGAGCCCACTATTTTGAAAAACCAGGATTTGGAAGGCCATATCAATAGAGCCCATGTCATGGGCAAAGTCACATGTTTATGTATCAGTATCATGTCTATCTTAAGCCACATGTATGAGGTAATAGGTCATCCAATCACAGAATTCAGTGATTGTTTTGAGGAATCTTTCAGCTATAGATGAAAATGTGTATGTACAACATATATCACAGCGCTTTCTATACTTAGATTATATGCTGCCGATAGAAATAGCACAACACAACACATTGTATTGCAAATTGTGTCACATTAAAACTGAAGGGATGTTCGAGCTTCCTAGTAGCTAAAGATGCGCAAACCTCTTTCATTCCTCAAAATCCTTTTATATTATAAATACATGTATTATTTTACATAAATTATCACACTGAGAACATATTTTCAAAACAGTTCTCTTCGCACAAGAAATGACATACTCTCGCGGCACAAAGCATAACATGAACCTGTCCAATTTATCCATCCATCATTGCCGTCCTGATCAAATACATGACGCGTATAATGCCATAATTAATGACGTGGTGAATGAAGTAGATAAGTTCGTCACGAACGCTTAATCGAAGTCGAACTAAAAGCTGTTGTACGAATTGTATGACGTTACCGTTTAATAAACATGCTGTTGAATATTTGGTTCTAATTTGCCTGGGCGCTGTTGCTGCTACAGGCAAAATATTCAACAGCTTACCTGTATAGTTCTATGGAAATTGATAGTCAAGGACTTCAGGGACCCCAACACGGCGAAGTTGTTGGTGGAGCTTGGCTAAAAATGGGCGGCCCGTGGCTAACACTAGATTCCTCCATTACCTACGATGTGGCACACCCGAGATGAAAAATTAATACCACGTTGTTCATTCTTGGCATGTATGCTTTCCTTATTCTTTTGATGTTTGTTTACTGAACATTTTTCTTTGAGACCACATGAAATATACAATATCACTTCTTATTGAGTTAGTGGTCAGCACATACACGATAGGATTCAAACAGCTATTATAGGCTATCGCATAACATAATGTCAGAAGCAGTTTGTCTTCGTATTCACCTTCCCCAGGAGCCCAGGTGTGAGTTACTGCATATATATTTACCGGGCACCATGATACGAAGAAATTATCACCATTGAAACAGCACGTGCATCTGCATTTTCTCTCTCCTGTTGCACGACTACTGTTTTTGCGTGGCACACGAGGCGGATGTATCTAAGAACATGCAAAATTATTATTGTGCCACTTGGAATAACAGTGTTTACAATCAGATAACACCAATTTTTTGTTGAAACATTTCCCACAAATGCACACACCGATACTTCGTGCTCATTGTAAATAACTCTAATTGATTCTTAGTGAATGGTAATTGTGATATTTACAAAAAAAAACGTGACAAGCCATATTGCAAGGCATATTTTAAAGATTAGGCCAGCTGTTACCTTGGCACGTGCATGTAATGGAAAACAGAGTTGGTAGTATCGAATAACTGAGAAAAACATCAAATGATAGCAGCTCGCAGCGACACCAAGGTTCACCAGGAACAATGTTATTTTGCATATCAAAGATGGGTGTGGCAAAATAACGGAGGGGAAAATTAATCCGGCCCCCACTAGCACACCCAATACAAGATAAGGTATCTGAAATTGTTAGACTGGCAATAAAAGTAAATAAGGGAAATTGGCATTTTCTTGAAGCGATGCGATAATAAAATAAGATAAGGTTAGGGATGGCACCAATCAGAAGAAACGTGATAGGAAATTCCTTGTAAAGAAAGCGTGGTATATAGTCATTACTTCCTAGGTATATGGCCAATGGAACCTCGTCAGTTTCATTCCAGTCATTTATAGCAGCATCTGAGTAAGCGACTGCCACCATTCTAAACTGTGATTTCGACTGCAAATGTAGTAGTTAATGAAAATAAGTTAGCTAATTTCAAAGCAATTGGGTAATTTTAGAAGACAGTCCCCTAAAGCCCGCCACCCTAATAAAATTTTATAGTCAGGAATTATGATGGAAGGACAGATTTGTTCTCAAGGCTCTGAAGAAGGGTATTCTTAACCGAAACCGGTCAGCCAAGCACGACAGTATCATAAAAGTGTGAGTTATATATTAATTGCTATTATTGTATTGATTGTATGTTTTAATATTAAAATGCTACTAATCCCTCATCTTCCATTTCAGGTATAGTTAAATTGTGTAGGCTTGTAAACTTAGTGGGCTTGTAGTTCTATGTAGGCTTGTAGATTTAATTATTCATCACTCAAGATTCAGGTTTTCATTTTTAGATCAGCCCTTTAATTTAAACTAGACAATTGTCGCTTAGAGCTTGATTAACTCCCTTGCTTAGATTTGTTGACTGGCTCAGTTGTTGTTAAATTTGTTGGTTTTTGATCATTTATTAGAGCTTAATATCACCATGGCTAGAATGGGCAAGGGCTAGAGACGGAATGTCAACCATGAGGACAGCAGTCCGTCTCCTCCCCAGGCTCAACTAGTCAAGTGCTATTATATGATAATACAATGTTTTCACCACATCGGTGTCCTAACCAACAATTTGGGCTCCATCACCCTGCCAACCAGTCTGAGCAGGAAGGTGAGCGCACTATGCCGTTTCGTTAAGCCAGCTATGCCCAATATAGAGGTAGTAAGTAACATCAAGAAAGTTAACTTTGTTATGGCAAATTCCATCATTCGAGCTATGAAAGACCATTACAATTTCAGTTTAGGAACCATCATGTCCGAAATTATCATAGCTCAGACTATGCCAAACCTTAATTTAGGTAATCCGAAATCAACAGCCATTAGATGGGCAAAATCCAACTATGGCAAGAAACGTCACGTCAAATCAATCGAGTCATTCTATCACTTCCTTAGGCCTTTTGACCCACACTTTCAACAGAAAGCGCAAAATTGCCAAGTTAACACCCCTACTGCAAGGTCATCCAAGACCGTACCAGTCATTCCACCACCTTCAGAACTTAGAAAACGGCTCAGGTTACCTAGCGATAGGCCCCCCCCCCACCAGTAAAGAGAATGGATACATGGTCATCACCGATATTCCTGTTAGACCCGCCTGTGGATCCTCTTCAGATCCCTCAACCAGAGTCACCACACCCATGTCTCCAGAGGAATTCCCTCCCCTTCCACGGAGAGTGGATGCTAACCAGAAATCTGGTCCAAGGACCAAATCAACTCCTGTGGACCGTAGTAAGATACCTCTACCTGATACCTCGCTTCCACTGTCTTCAGGGGAATTACCTCCCCTTCCGCATAGAGCAAAGGATGACAGAAAATCCGGTCTAAGGACCAGATCAACACCTTTGACTCAAAAGCGTCTCAGTACCCCAGTGCCAGTGGCCAAACTACATCAACCAAAGTTCACCCCTACACCGTGTAGAAACAGTATCAATCCTCAAAATAAACCCAAGAAAACTACACACTTAGAAGCTAATTCTTTCTGGAAATGTCGGTATGAGGTAGATCAAATAAATGAATGGCGACTCCCTGTCATGACGAAAAAAATGTTGATCCTTGGCTCCTCCAATCTAAGCCGTATAAATGTGAAACCACATTCAGACACACAGATAGCTTGCTATCCAAGGGCAAAATTGTGATATGCTAGGACTATTGTCAGAAAATACATGGACTCCAATCAGCCAGAGAAAATCATCGTAAATATTGGCATAAATGACAAGGACGAACCTTGTAACTGCTCAACGAGTCCAACTCCTATTCAGTACCATTCGTTCAAAATTTCCAGATGAAAAGGTTTATTTCACTAAAGTGAACTACTCTCAACATCTACCTGAGCAGCAGAAAAGGACCGTAGCATTTATCAATTCATCTGTAGAATCCCAGCGGATAAAGGTCTCAGTCATCCCTAGTCTACCAATTGCTGATTTTGAAGTGGTCCAGGATAATATCCATTGGAGTGAGAAAACTGCTAATGCATTGTATTATAGCTGGTTAACTTTTCTTAATTTAAACTAACTGAGGGTCAGGGTACTGACCTTTATACCAACTCCTAGGCCCAAATTAGGCATAGATGCACTTTTAGATAATGGCTCAATGGAAGTTCTTGAATTTTCCCACCGTGTCAAATTAGCTGACTTTTTTCGAAATTCGAAAAGTAATATTCTGCCATTCGTTGAAAGAAGTGGCTGTGCACCAGACTCAAAATTGGTCGACCTAGCGATTTCTGACAGTACAAAAATTGTAAAAGAACGTATTGAAAATGTAGAATTTCTGAAAAATCATAAAAATGTTGTCATTTGACGAACGTCAAGTCTTAACAGGATTGCGTAAAAACAATGACATTGTCATTAAACCTGCTGATAAGGGATCTGCTGCTGTAATAATGCTTAAAGACAACTACATTCGTGAAGCACATCGTCAACTCAGTAATCCAAAACATAACCAAAAATTAGACGAACCACTCAGGCAAAATAACTGCGACAATTTTAATGAAATTCTCCAAAATATGGTTGATAACAAGAGTTTAACGCAGAAACAGTTTAAATACCTTGTTGCGAAACGAGACTCAATACCACGTACATTTTATCTGTTACCCAAAATACATACGCCTATTGATTCTTGGTCAGATCCTATGATACCACCAGGACGACCTATAATATCGGATTGTGGTTCTGAATCCTATAGGATCAGTGAAATCATTGATTATGACCTATAACCAATTGCGAATAGACATTTCAGCTTCTTGAAAAATACTGAAAACTTTCTGGTGCAGGTCTCTGAGATCTCCATACCTCCAAATTCATTTTTGATTACGCTCGACATCGATGCAATGTAGACAAACATTGACATCGAAAAGGGTTTGGATTCTGTCCGTAAAGCATTTAAAAAATACCCTGATAACAATAGGCCCACTGGCGAAATATTAGCTCTCTTAGAGCTAAGCTTAAAGGGCAATGATTTTGAATTCGCTGGTGAAACATACCAACAAATTTGCGGCTGCGCAATGGGTAACCGTTTCAGTCCGAGTTTTGCCAACATCTATGTAGCAGAGTGGGAGGAGGATGCGCATAGCAAATGTCCGAAACAGCCTCTCTTTTAGGGCAGGTACCTCGATGATATGTTCATTATTTGGCATCATACAAAGGAAGAATTTAATGAATTTTTCGGCATTTTGAACAATCATGACCCGAATATCAAGCTAAAAGCCAACATTGACCAAATGTCCGTAGACTTTTTAGATGTAACGCTATGCAAAGGTGTAATGTATGACACAACTGGACACCTTGATTATAAAGTATATTTTAAGCCCACAGATTCTCATCAACTACTTCACAAGAAATCTTTCCATCCACCTCATACCTTTAAAGGAATTGTAAAATCACAAATCATCCGTTTCCAAAGAAATTCAAGTGACAGAAAAAACTTTGAATCTGCATGCTCTCTCTTATTCAAGACCCTCAAGCCGAGAGGCTATTCGTCCAGATCGTTGCGCAAAATTAAATCTGAAACTTTACAGGATTTGGAAACTATCCCTGACAATGCTGCGGATCACAGGCCTACCAGATTCGTCACAATCGTCCAATCACAGGCGCAGGAGAATCTTGGAAATGTGGAAAGAAAAGGTGTAAATTAGACCTACTTTTCTCAATATCAAAAAACTTTTATGAGCTTTCAGAACAAAAGGAAATTGGAAATTCAGTCTAATTTAGATTGCGATTCAGAAAACGTGATTTATGTAATATCTTGTAAATTGTGCCAAAAGCAATATCTCGGTGAAACCAAATGCCCTTTAAGATGGCGAGATACAAGACACCTTTGCGATATTAGACATGAAAAAGACACGCATGTCACTGAACATTTTAACCTTCCTGGCCATTCAGTCGCTCTGGACTTCGAAATTATACCCATTGAACAACCAGCTCTCTCTAATACCACTGATGAAACTGATAAACAAAGGAAACTTAGAGAATCATTTTGGATTAAGCAATAAGAAACAGAATGGCCGAGGGGCATAAATGTAGACCCCGGTCTTGCTGATCAGCGTGAAATAATTCCATTCACTCTCACATATATTCGAAAAAATGTAGAAATTTCCGAAATTTTGAAGGATGAATATCATAAATTTCAGAATAATTTAAGACAGCCTCTCAATTTGCGCCCAGTAATAGCATTTAGGAAAAATCCGAATCTACGTGACATATTGGTAAAATCCAAATTAACTGGACAAACATCATCATCTTAAACTTGTCCAATATTTGTAAGGCCATATCGCCTCCATAAAACAAAAATAATATATAAGGCTATATTTCCACATCTCGCTCAGCCCTACACAATAATTGTGGTAGATCGGCAACATTACAGCAGGGCCAAAGAACTGGCATGAGCTTCTTCAGAGAAACACAAAGATGTTATTCCACTTCTTGGCCATACTCACATTTATTTCAATGTCTTAAAACTCATTGGTCAACATATTTATTGTTCTGGCCTAGATAATGGATTGGTGGAATGAGAACGTTTGAGCAAAACAGTCCAGACGCTATGATGACTGGCAACGCTTACAATAGGGCCATTCGAGTACACACGTTAGCTTCTGAAGCTTTATCTAGAGCACTATGGTAAATATTTGTGGAGTGGCTTAGTGTCAAGAATCGGCACATCCAACTAGAAGTGGAAATGGAGAAGATTATAGCTGATTCCAGAGACAAGGAAAACATAAAATTGAGTTAATCGGCATAATCAAGATCTTGAACTGTCTCCCTTTAAATGGCATTAACTGCATTGGCCAGCTGGAACAAATCATCAGCAAGTTCATTACACGCTTCCTTGTCTCTGGACTCTTGATACATTACGGGGCTTAATTGATAAAAATCGTTTTCCTAGCGCTTTCTGTGGTGGGGGTGGGGTGGGTGTGGGTGGGTGGGTGGGGTGGTGGTTGGGGGTTTGGGGTTGGGTGGGGGTAGCCATTCAGGCCAGTTGAGAATCTAATATATATTAGATTATTTGATAAAATATTTAAAAATTTTACGTAAACTAACTTAAAATTGTAAAGCCGTGAAAATCGCTTTTATGTGTTAATCTTCTTCTTTTCGATCGCTGGTATCACACTTGGAGAGCCGTTCTCAAGATGAAATCTGTGGTTTTCTGCAGTTCTTCCACAGGCCCATACAGCTTTTCAAGAAAAGAGGTTGACAAAGGCCAGATCTCTTCTCTCAGCAGGTGATACGTACTGCAACATTGAAGTATGTGCTCTGTGGTCTGTTCTGCTTCTCCACAAGGACAAGCGGGCGATGTCGTAAGGTGGAACCGCCTGTGCATGTGTTGGGTTAGTCTGTTATGTCCAGTTCTGAGACGAAAAATGGTCACTTGCTCTGGCCTCGAGAGATGATGGTAGGCATCTTCTGATTGAGGTGTTCTATAGAGTGACTTGATGATAGTCTTCATCTGTGTATGTGTAACCATGTTTTCTGTCTGATTCTCTTCTGCACCCACATTTGCCATCTTGTCTGCTTCCTCATTTCCTTGGACTCCACAGTGTGAGGGGATCCACTGCAATGCTATCCGAAAGCATTTGATGGTTTGTAGTGCTTCTTCAAGTTGTGGCAGCTTACCTTTGGTGATAGCCTCAAGGACGGAGCGGGCATCAGATAAAAAGACAAGCTGTGCAATAGGGTCTGCTGTTCTGCTGATGGTATTAGATGCATGGACCAGTGCATCGACTTCAGCTCTGTAGTTTGTGCAGTGTTTGACTGTCGGTATTGCAGCTGACTCATGTTGTCCGTTTGGATACTGTATGTGTTAATGATTTCCATGTATTATGATATAATTGTGTGAATATATTGCACGATTATGACGGTGAAACTATTCCAGTTACTATGTTCCTTGTGTTTTTTGAAGGCCATCTTAGCGGAGATTACAGTACAGAGGAAAGCGAAAGTTCGTCCCATTTGACCCATAGTGACCAAGACTGACCATTATTTCCGTAGAAATGTAAAAATATGATTGTCATCCACCTACACGTTGTAGAGGACCATTTTGGGAATTAATTCAACATAGGTGACTGCTTCTAAAAATGTCATGTAAAGTAATTTTGTGTATTTTGTCGAGCCAACTATTGTGAAAAACCAGGATTCGGAAGGCCATAGCAATAGAGCCCATGTCATGGGCAAAGTCACATGTTTATGTATCAGTACCATGTCTATCTTAAGCCACATGTATGAGGTAATAGGTCATCCAATCACAGATTTCAGTGATTATTTTGAGGAATCTTTCACCTATAGATGAAAATGTGTATGTACAGCATGTCTCAAAGCGCTTTGTATACTTAGATTATATGCTGCCGATAGAAATAGCCCAACACAACACATTGTATTGCAAATGGTGTCACATTAAAACTGATGGGCTGTTCGAGCTTACTAGTAGCTAAAGATGCGCAAACCTCTTACACTCCTCAAAATCCTTTTATATTATAAATACATGTATTATTTCATATAAATTATCACACTGAGAAGATATTTTCAAAACAGTTCTCTTCGCACAAGAAATGACATACTCTCGCGGCACAAAGCATAACATGAACCTGTCCAATTTATCCATCCATCATTGCCGTCCTAATCAAATACATGACGCGTATAATGCCATAATTAGTGACGTGGTGAATGAAGTAGATAAGTTCGTCACGAACGCTTAATCGAAGTCGAACTAAAAGCTGTTGTACGAATTGTATGTCTTTGCCGTTTAATAAACATGCTGTTGAATATTTGATTCTAACTTGCCTGGGCGCTGTTTCTGCCACAGGCAAAATATTCAACAGCTTACCTGTATAGTTTTATGGAAATTGATAGTCAAGGAGTTCAGGGATCGATGGACCCCAACACGGCGAAGTTGTTGGTGAAGCTTAGCTAAAAATTGGCGGCGCATGGCTAACACTAGATTCCTCCTTTACTTACGATGTGGCACACCCGAGATGAAAAATTAATACCACGTTGTTCATTCCTAGCATGTATGCTTTTCTTATTCTTTTAATGCTTGTTTACTGAACAATTTTCTTCGAGACCACATGAAATATACAATATCACTTCTTATTGACTTAGCGGCCAACACATACACGATTGGATTCAAACAGCTATTATAGGCTATCGCATAACATAATGTCAGAAGCAGTTTGTCTTGGTATTCACCTTCCCCAGGAGCCCAGGTGTGGGTTACTGCATATATATTTACCGGGCACCATGATACGAAGAAGAGTATTATCACTATTGAAACAGCACGTGCATCTGCATTTTGTCTCTCCTGTTGCACGTCTACTGTTTTTGCGTGGCACATTAGGCGGATGTATTTAAGAACATGCATAATTATTATCGTGCCACTTGGAATAACAGTGTTTACAATCAGATAACACCAATTTTTTATCGAAACATTTCCCACAAATGCACACACCGATACTTCGTGCTCATTGTAAATAACTCTAATTGATTCATAGTGGATTGTAATTGTGATATTTACAAAAAACTTGACAAGCCATATTGCAAGGCATATTTTAAAGATTAGGCCAGCTGTTACCTTGGCACGTGCATGTAATGGAAAACAGAGTTGGTGGTATCGAAGAACTGAGAAAAACATCAAATGATAGCAGCTCGCAGCGACACCGAGGTTCCCCAGGAACAATGTTATTTTGCATATCAACGATGGGTGTGGCAAAATAACGGAGGGGAAAATTAATCCGGCCCAACTAGCACACCCAATACAGGATAGGGTATCTGAAATTGTTAGACTGGCAATAAAAGTAAATAACGGAGATTGGCATTTTCTTGAAGCGATGAGATAATAAAATAAGATAAGATTAGGGATGGCACCAATCAGAAGAAACGTGATAGGAAATTCCTTGTAAAGAAAGCGTGGTATATAGTCATTACTTCCTAGGTATATGGCCAATGGAACCTCGTCAGTTTCATTCCATTCATTTATAGCTGCATCTGAGTAAGCGACTGCCACCATTCTAAACTGTGATTTCGACTGCAAATGTAGTAGTACATTAATTATACTTAATTATATTTACAAAAATTCAAATACCGATGCCCTATCTTAATCTGAAATAACACTAGTTTGAGCTCTTTTAGAATGATTATAGTATGAGGGTTGCAAATACCCATATTCCTAATTTACGCATATGCATTAAATCACTGCAAGCAATATTTGTAGAAACGAAGGCGCACGTCACACCAAGCAGAATACAATATCGCTTAATCACACATTCAGCATCAAATGCGTAAAGCTTAAGCTATTTATGCATATAATATCCCTTTTATATGCAGACTGAAGGGGTGGTACATATATGATAAAGCGGCGCTATTGTGGATGACGAATCTCGCTTACTTCTTCAAACAGATTATTGATTGTAGTTTTCCTTTAGATAAACAAAGCAAATAACAGTAAATGAATCAACAGCGCCGTGTGTGTGTGTGTGTATTTTTTAAAGCTTTTCTTATATAGGTCTTAGAACTTGTCGTGAAAAAACCCCCAGTATCTGACAAGATATCTGATATAGAAAATGCGTTGTCTAAAGAGACCCCCTTCAGGAACAGGTCCAGGGATGGATGGATCCGATCTGTAACTCAAGTAGTACCTTGTCTCGCAGTCAATTACGTGACTAGTTCGCTGACGTCACAATAAAGAGCTCTGTACTCAGAATCTAAAACTCCGTCGCTAGTGAACGATCTACATGTCTTTGATAAATTTACAATTTAACAAACATTCTGTTGAATATTTTGAAATTAATTTAACTGGGAGCTGTGGCTGCCATAGCAACAGCACCCAGTCAAATTAGTATCAAAATATCCAGCAAATTACCTTGAAATTTGGATTCTGGGAATTCAGGACTCAAAGTATATAAATTGATTCCAATACAGGTAAACGTGGGCGGAGCCTAGCTAGAAATGGGTGGGGCATAGATAGAAATGATACGACTGTTAGTATCGCAGTTTCTATTGTGCAGAGGATTACAGTACATCAGTTCTCACTACTTTATTCTAAGTTGTGAGGATGCTACACTATATCTTACCGTTGGAAAAAGACAGTATTTGTTTTGCTTTTAATGGGGGGGGGGGGGGGTCTATCTGTGTGTCTGTGCGTCCATCCATCCACCCATCCATCTGTCCGTCCATCCGTACATCTATCTCAAAAACTTCAAATCGGATTTGTCTCAAATTTTAACACGGAAGGAACTTGTCGTGCAACACGATTTCCGGCCATGATGCAGATAAAAGAACCTGGGACCGGATCGGATCAAATTCCTGATCTATGAGTATATCGGAAACTACTGGTCTGATTTTGATCAAATTTTAATACGAGAGGTTGCGACCAACCATTCGGATTCCATGGCGTTATCCTAAAAAATCAGGAAAAATCCAGAAAATCCGAATACTTCTTACAATGTGACAAAAATGGGAGGGTGAGCGTCTGCAATCTCTGATTGCTCTTGTTTTATGTAGCCTTTGAATCTTGAAGTACCAGTCAATATCTGAATTTCACAGTAATCATGAAGGCAACCTGTGGGAAATTTTGAAACTATCTTGACTGGAAGCTATTGCTGCGAAAAGGAACAACAGCTTGCGTTCAAATTCGTTTCCAAATATTCTGCAGCATATGTCTTATGCATTATTGAACATGGTCTGTAATTGAAATGAGAAAATGATCAACTACTAGAGATTTCTTGGAGCAAAAGGGATGGAACTTCCACATGGACCATCTTACCAACCTGCGCATGTGATCATATTTTGGCACACAATAAATAATGTGTCGGTTTAGACAGATTTAATCGTAATTCTGTATCACTGTCACATTGTCCTGGTACATTTGAGGGGAATTATGACATTTATTCGTTGCATCCTGTATTCCGCATTAAATAGGCTCATACAGGAATAAACTCAGTCACAGGACAACGACCCCGCTTCCACGCAAGCGCGCGCGCGCGCTCTCTCTCTCTCTCTCTCTCTCTCTCTCTCTCTCTCTCTCTCTATCTCTCTCTCTCCTTCCTCTCTTTCCCTCTCGCATTGTTATAATATGTGTTTATGCAAGTTGATTAGATCTATGTACAAATAGTTATATTATTTAGTATGCTCCATTACATTCTGGCTGCCATGTAATTATTCTGTAGGCATAGGGTGGAAATATGTTTTAGAATGTGTGCCCATGATAGAATAAAATATGCTTTAAAAATATAAAGAAATATAAAATAGCATGTTCCTAGAGAATACCAAACAATCGAAATCAGACCTTCACCAAAGAATCCGTCTTTCCCGGTATTACGAGGCCATTTACACTACATGTTGGCGAAAAATGTGCCTATTAAAAGAATAACTGTAACATATTAGGACTGAAAATTCCTCAATATTTAAGGCTTGAGGAAATGAAAAATGAATTTAAGGCTATGTTTACACTAAAGAGTCAATCTCGAACAATGATATACTGAAGTATGGCGTGCTCCGGATTAACTCTTTAGTGTGAGCATGGCCTAATTCTTGAACGTTATAATTTATGGCCTAATTCTTGAACGTTATAATTTATGGCCTAATTCTTGAACGTTATAATTTATGGCCTAATTCTTGAACGTTATAATTTATGGCCTAATTCTTGAACGTTATAATTTATGGCCTAATTCTTGAACGTTATAATTTATGGCCTAATTCTTGAACGTTATAATTTATGGCCTAATTCTTGAACGTTATAATTTATGGCCTAATTCTTGAACGTTATAATTTATGCCATTCAGCTGAATACCGCAACTTGTGACATACAACATTGATTGGTCTGGTTCTCTTATTCACCGTGTTTGTTTACTGAACATTTTCGCGCGAGAGCACATGAAATGTACAATATCATGTCTTATTGACTTAGCGGCCAGCACATACACGAGTGGATTCAAACAGCTATTATAGGCTATAACATAGCGCAATATGAGAAATAGTTTATCTTGGTATTCATTTCCCCCGGGAGTCTTGGTGTGAATTACTGCATAGACACCAGGATATGAAAAACGGTATGATAACAATGGTAACAGCACGTACATCTGCATTTTGTCTCTCTTGTTGCACATCTACTGTTTTTGCGTGGCATATTAGACGGATGTATTTAAGAACATGCATAATTATTATCGTGCCACTTGGTATAGCAGTGTATCCAATCAAGTAACCCTAATTGATTCACAGTGGGTTGTAATTGTGATATATACAAAAAATTGACAATCCATATAGCAAGGCATATTTTAAAGATCAGGCCAGCTGTTACCTTGGTACGGGCGTGCAATGGAAAACAGAGTTGGTAGTACCGAAGAACTGAGAAACACATTAAATGATAAGAACTCGCAGCGAGGCCAAGGTTCCCCATGAAAAGTACTATTTTGCATATCAAAGATGGGTGTGGCAAAACGGCTGAGGGGAGAATAAGTCCGGCCTAACTACCACACCCAATACAAGACAGGGTATCTGAAATTGTTAGACTCGCAATAAAAGTAAATAAGGGAGATTTGTATTTCTTTGAAGCGATGAGATAATAAAATAAGATAAGATTAGGGATGGCACCAATCAGAAGAACCGTGATAGGAAATTCCTTGTAAAGAAACCGTGGTATATAGTCATTGCTTCCGAGGTATATGCTCAACGGAACTTCATCAGTTTCATTCCAGTGCTTTGTAGAAACATCTGAGTAAACGACTGTCACCATTCTAAACTGTGATTTGGACTGAAGATGTATTGATAAATTATTCGGACTTAAATATATTCACAAAAAGTCAAATACCGACAACAAAACTTAATCTGAAACAAGAAAAACTTAAAGCACACTTTAAATAAATATTTTATGAAAATGGCACGCAGTCATATTCCTATTTACGGCTTATACAGTAAATAACTGAAATTCAAGTAATATATGTTATTGCTTAAACACGCATTCAACATTGAAGGTGTATCTTATCCACCTTGTACATATACTAGTTATTTTATATGACTGCAGGTGTGTTCAATCAATTCTCTTTATTCACGGTGCATGATAAAGTGATGCTATTGTTGATAATTTCCTCTCTTATTTCTTCGAATAGTTTATTTGCACTTTATTTACGCCAATGTTTTTTAACAAAAACAAGCAAATAAAGGCAAAGAATCCACAGCCTCAAATATCTATTTATATCTTTAAAGATATACACCAAGCCTCGCTTTATTAAGCATGGTGTTCTGGTACAAGCGAGTATAAATATTGATGATGTCATAACTTGGACTCAATCGGTACAGCTGCGTCAACAGTTGCCACTATATCTTTCTGAGGCGTTAATGAAACGTGTAAAGGTGTAGAGGTCTGCGTGTTGGGAGATCTATAGAGTCACAACATATTCAAATAGACCGGTGTCCTACTGCTATCATTAGTACTCCTAGTATTAGATCTACAGCAGAGTAATGGATCTATGCTCTAAAGATTGCAAAGCTGTAGCGTTTCCTGACTTACAACAAGGCAATATGGCAATGGCAATCTAATGTCCAAACGATGGATCTATCAGCTATCGCAAAGAGAAAGTCTTACTAAAGGCTATGAGATTCTGCAAAAAAATGTCTGAATGATGTTATCACAAACTGCTATTCAGCCTGCTTAATTATATTAATATTAATTATAATAATAATAATAATAATAATAATAATAATAATAATAATAATAATAATAATAATAATAATAATAATAATGCCATCATTCGGGTCCTAGATTTACACCCGTGAAAGTTAACTGGACTGTGTACGGCTATACGAAAAATATGTTGACCCTCAGCCAGTCAAAACATTTTCAAAATATTCTCCAGCTCAACTCGCACAAACCACACACTATTCTCAGCAGAGTTATAATGACCTGCATATACATAATACCTGAAACTATTTCGTCTTAAATTATGACATACATCTATGGTTAACGCCTCCTACAGTAAAATTATTTTCTAAATATTTGTTAGAACATTTGATAAAACTGACAATTCCGTCAACATGTTAATGTATCCCTAGTTCATGGCGGGAGCCTACGTACGACTGTGCATGTACACATAGGGGCATACACGAGCATGCGTGCGTGAGTGCATGCCAGGAGATTACAGGTTGTAGGTTGGGGTGGGATGGATAAGCTCTGATGGAGCGGGGTGGATGGGTATGCACCAGACAACTTATTTTTCAAATATTCAGCAGAGTATTTTTTAAATTTAAATAACTCGAACTTAGAATCCTGTGTTAATTTCAAAGATTGACATATTCTCTAGATTGCAAGCAAGCCTCTCAAGTACAAGTCGATGTTTGAATGTTAAATGCTACATCCAATAACAGGTTACAAACATTGGCATCCCCACCCCTATTATGTAGCCCAATGGACCTTTCCAGTCTTAGCTATGCTCTGCCAATCTCTAGCTATGTTCCAACCACACATCTCTCGTGTTGAGCTCGATCGATCTCTGAACACCCTGACTATCATTTTCCAAAGAGCTACACAGGTAAAACGTTAAATATTTTGAAACTAATTTGAATGGGTGCTGTTGCTGCCCATGGCAGCAACAGTGCCAAGTCAAATTGATTTCAAAATATCCAACAGCATGTTTATTAAATAGCAAAGAATTACAAAGACAGAATTCATACAACTTGTCTGACTATTTGAGATTTGATGACGGAATATAAGGAACCATTTGTGACATCATGATTGCGATATCATCCTCCACGCGCTGCGCTGATTATGACGTCATACGAGGTCAGATGATGGATGGATACTCTGGAAAGGTGAATTGGATTAATAAACAACCGATTATGGTATAATGGAGCATGTCAATAGCTACATTATTAAGTAGATCCAATTAACCAAGGATGTATGTGCATTATCCAGCCGACCACAATCCCACCTAAACTAGCATGCGATTCAATTGAATTAATAAAGCATGTCTTAACATTCATTCGTGTACACCCACCAACATATACACAAATACACGTAAGCAATTGAGATCTAGGGAATCGTGAGATTTCGATAGATATGTGTTGACCCTATACTTCTCTAATGAAATAGAATCGACAGTCAAGATCCATCCTAACTGATGTTGGATGATTAATAAAATTGGTTAAACAACATATACTGTCTGCAGCCCTCGACAGAATAAAGATACCCGCCCCTCACGCCTCTCCCTACACCCTCCAGGACCAAATAATCATCTCAGGAACAGAGGTTTCAAAATATTCGCCAAATTTTTAATATTAAATCGTATGAAAGATGGCGGATGTTGCGCCAAGAGTCATACACATCGTTAGCCAATTGGGCTATACATATATTTGTGAATATGAATTATATTCTCCTATTGAATGACAATTTCATCGCAGTTTATAACCCTGAAATGGAGTGAGGGTGATTTTTGATATAAGGAATAGCCCCGTACCAGCCCACCCCAGACATGGCGGTGGCAATCCACACTACAACTCAATTAGTTTTCAGAATATCCAACAACATCGTTCGTTATAGAAGTCTTGAACTTTTGAATCGTGTATCCTTAGATGTGTGACGGATTAACACATATTGAGATAATAGTTCGACGATTGCCATGCATCGATCGTAAGGGGATTCGGTAATTGCAACTTTGCAAGTTCGGCTGAAAAACAATTAACATGGATTTAGGCATGCAGTTTGGTAGTAGGCCTGTTCGGTTAATCGATATTTCATCTATTGACGATTATTTTTTCTGCCGATTATATAAACGAGTGTAAAATAAAATGATCGAAAAATCGAAAGAATCGATGTAATCGAGCAAAAATCGATTATGTATTTTAATCAGAGACAATTTATGTTTAGCCTTGTACGGCAGCTAATTCGTCGGTGGTTTGATTGTTCTAACAAGGTATGGTTGTATAAACATCTATTCCTGTCGTTCAAGCCTGCAGCTCCCGAGTCATAGTCTATGCACACGAATGTTTACATAAGTAATTGCTCGATACGCCAATGATAGGAAGCATGTGTTTGCTACTGGCTAGTATCACCCGCTGAAGGCTATAGGCTGAAGTGTTGGTGGATATTTTGCGATGAAATAAATAAAAATAATAATTACAGTTTTGCATAGTAAATTCACCAAATTTCGATGCCGACTTTCACAAATTCTGACAATTGTTTGGAACTAATTTGAGTTAAAACTGTTGCTGCCTATGGCAGCAACAAGTTGCATTCAAATTATTTTCTTTGAAATAGGGAGACGACAACGTAAATTTCAGCCAACACTTTCTACGGATTTGCAGAGCAATTTTACTGTAAGTTGTTGCTGACTAAGCCACCAGCATTGTTATCAAATTATTGTCCATAGAATCACACGGCGCACAGTATTATTATCTGAGTAGAGTGAGTATATGGCCCAAATCCGCTTTGCCTGCACGAAGGAAATATTTCGCTAAGCTATTGCGTGTAAGTTTCTTTTCGATCAATGCATTTCAAATAAATGCACAAATCTGTCAACGAAACATACACGCCATTTGATAAGCATTCCTTCTTGGCGAGAAAGCATATTTAGGCCTACGCTCCCCACACATAAATAGTAATATATTGATTGCAGGTATGTGGATAATAATTCGACAATATTGTTGGTACCTTAGATATCAACAATTTACAGTCAAATTGCTATTCAGATCCGTAGCGAGAGTCGACTAAAATTATGATGATTATTTTAGAACATAGCGACTGAAAGGTGTTGTTTTCATTCAAATTGGTATTAAATCTGTACCAGGTAGTAATCGGATTACCTAATAATTATTTTGACAACAACTTTACTGAATGTTGTTGCTGTCATTGATACCAATAACTTTAACACAAATTATTGTCAAAATATGTATATAAAGGCTTTCTCCTATTTTTTCATCAACATTGACACATTTTATCTGAACAGTTTGAAATACAGACTGTCGAATGCACTCACGTGAACACGCCTAACGCGCATGCTTACGCTTCCAGAGCTGGAGGACAATGACTATTTGCACGTGCAAGCAGGTTGGTTTTGTTTAAGAAATCGATTATGGAGTCAGGGCATTGCATGCTGGGTAGCATTGCACGCTGGGTAGTATTGCATGCTGGGTAAATTGAACAGGCATCGCATATCTCGTGCAAAAGTGTCTTTATTTAATGGAACACGACAACTTTAACTATGCCATCATATAATTGAAAGATCCATTGGACCACCCAATTGGAACATAAGATATATCTACAAATTCCGCATTCCTATAGCTACATATTACTAATTAAATAGCTAGGTGTTCAATGGTGAGAGGGGCTAGTGGTCGTTCGTAGGAGATTGAGTGCATTTATAAGTGCATGCTTAAGTAGAAGGGCGACGTTATGGACGTGAATTCTGATTGGTCAAGAGAGTGATGATGTTTTCAATATTTGGATTAGGGCACCCCACTCCTCCCCTTTTACGTAGTTCGCATTAGATTGAGAGCATCTATAAGTACATGCTTACTCACTAGACAGCAATCATATTGATCAGCACCAATACAATGTAATGTTAATTAAAATATAAAACTACACATACATTATGTCATTTAGAAATTTAGGAATCCAGTTTATATGTCAATAATATGATATGAAAATCAACTACGTCACATTTAGGCTGATGTCATAATGAATTATGTCATCAATTAAGTCATTTAGTCTGCCATAAACCTTTACTAGTCTGTCAAGCTCTAAGAATTGTATGTCTTTACTAGTTAATAAATATTCTGTTGAATATTCTGAATCTAATTTGACTGGGTGCTCTTTCTGCCATAGGCAGCAGCAACATCATGCCACATTAGCTTCACAATGGTCAACATGCTCCATGTTTTGCCCAGCTTTCTGAAAATTTAGATTCACAGAGTACATGGCTCGATTGGTCCCAAGATGGGAAGCGTGTGGGTGAAGTTGAGCTAGACATGGATAAAGCACAGCTAAAACTGGATTTATCCATTGCAGTGTGAGGTATATACGACTAGAACAAAATGGATATTTGTAACTCGTATCACATATGCATATGTAGGGCGGATCGACCGGGTGCATTCTCGCTGTCCCAGCAAAGCTGGGTATGGGCCGGCTGTAGCGGATTTGTTCCAAAGCACGTCCCCCTGGGTAGACCAATAAGTGTATGTAAGCCCTATGCGAGAGGCATTTCATTGAAAAATGACTAAGTCTGATAGGATGCGTAGTGTGCATGCACGCATGCTGACGCTTCCCTGATGACACGTGTGTTGAGATTGGAAGCGAGTGTGTACCTATAGTGTACCGAATCGGTACTCGTAAATACTTAGTCTTTGTTCCTTCTCGTTGTTCTTGGAACCAAACAGAACCAGAATTAGACGAGCTTTCGAAAACTGCAAACCATTTTATAATCGGTCCAGAAATGGCCGAGTTATCGTCGAAGCCCCCTGTTAAATTATACTTGAAATATTGCCAAAACGTCGTAATCGCATATACATACATAACTAAATACGCAGTGATTTGTGTACACGTGACCTATACGTCACTACGCGTATATCTGCCAGCCAAGAAAATTATCTGTGGGTTTTTTCTACGTAAAATAAGAATTTAAAGACAGTCTTAAAATCCAATCTTACTCCTTTCCTCTCCACTTCCCTTCCTATCTATGCCCACCAAATTCCCATGTTCACCTTGCTCAAAGCCAGTAAAAACCAACCAATATGACATATTATGTGATTGCTGTGGTGACTGGATCCATCTAACATGCTCCAAACTTACTATCAAGGATTATATAGCATTGGAAGAAACTGAGGAGCCATATGTTGGTGCATCAATTGCAATTGCAGTCTATTTTCCCTTAATCATTATGATAAGGAGTCAGAATTTACCTTGACGATACGTAGCAAGACACGAATAAACCCATTCAGTCTTAACAAAATTTACCGATCCACAATACCCCAAAATGAACAAGATGATGTTGAAAATAACTGCCACCCACACACCCCCGCCCCCACGAATGCAACTACATACCAACAGACTTCAACGATACCATGACAAACAATACAGACTCAATTTCCTTTTCACTATTCCATGTGAATGTTTGTTCGATCCTGAGGACAATCGATAAGCTGACCACTCTTCTCGATATGTGCGCCCACGAATTCAATCTCATAGCCATTACTGAGACATGGATAAAAAAATGACTCCCCAGTTCATCTAATCAATATACTACAGTATGCATTTATTAAAAAGCACAGAATGACTAGACCAGGTGGAGGAGTAGGCATCTACATAAAAGAAAACATACAGTACACAATAAGAGATGATTTATCAGTAAAAGAGGATGATATTGAAACCCTCTATTGAAATCCCTACAAACAGCAGAAATAAAATTGTTGGCGTTGTCTATAGCCATCCGGAAAGGAACTATGAAGAATTCACGGAAACATTAAATAAAATTCTACTAATTATACAAAAGGAAAATAAAACAGCATATATTATGGGTGATTACAATGTCGACTTATTAAGGGGAAATTGTTTTCAGGCTCAACATTTCCTAATTCTATTTCCTGCATTTAGTTTTTATCCTGTAGTCACCAGACCAACAAGAATTACGGAAACTACAGCTACAGCCATTGATAATTTCTACACTAATTCTACTGTAAAAAGTAACACATTTTGTAGACGACATAGCCGACAACTTACCTCTCTACTACATAGAAACACTTAAAGTTAATCAAAAATCATTTGCAAAAGAAAAAATAACATGTACATATTTTGGCAATGAGAATATAAAAAATTTTCAAAACAAAATGGCTACAGCTGATTGGACTCAAGTGACTGAATGCTACTCATGTGAAGATGCTTACAACACATTTTATGCTATTTGCACGAAGGCCTATGAGCACAGCTGTCCACTAAAGGAAGTTAATAGTTTCAAAACAAAATTCTACTAAGCCATGGCTAACCAGAGAATTGATTGCTGCCTGTCACAAGAAATAGTATGTACCTAAATTTTACCAAAATTCCAACTCAGTATAATGAATTAAAGTTAAAAAATACCGAAATAAATAAAACCAAATAATTAGGATGGTAAAATAAATTTCTATCAAAATTAATTTAATGAAAAAAAAGATGACATAAGAGACATGGAAACCTACAAAGACACTGTTAAACAAACAAACATGTAAATCAGAAACATCAAGATTTATTTATAACAATAAGATTATATCGATAAGCAGGAAATTGCAAACAAATTTAACGAATACTTTATTAACACTGCTCCAAATTTATCACAAAGAATTCAAGATAACACTAATGCCAATGTACAAGATTATCTGACAGGCAGCTACCAATCTTCAATTTTCCTTAATCCTGGCAGCACAGAGGAAATTGCTAAAATACTAATACAAATTAACCTATCACTAATACTATTTGCAGATGAAACCAATGCGATTTGCAGCCACAAGGGCATAAACGCCCTGCCCTGTACACAACTCCAAATTATGAAATGGAAAAAGTAATACAGTGATTCAAAGTCAATAAATGATCTTTAAATGTCAGTAAAACTAACTATATGTTATTCACAGATGCAGACAAATTGAAAAAACCCAATATCCCAAGAATTCACATAGATGGTTAAGATATAGAAGAAACACAATCTGTTAAGTTTTTAGGCGTGTATCTGGATAAAGGACTCACTTAGGAGAAGCACACTGCAATTATCGCTTCCAAGATAGCAAAAAGCATAGGTGTTATGCGTCGTCTTAGGTCCTATCTACCAAATAACATATTAAAATCACACTACAGCACATTAGTACTTCCATATATCACCTACTGCAATACAATCTGGACTAACACATACCAATCTAAATTTAAAAATCTGGAAGCACTACAAAAGAAAACTATTAAACTATTCTCTTCAATAGCAGTGGGCCAGAATATCTTCAAAACAGAACAGCTACTAAAACTTAAAGACATTGGAAAATTGCAATTATATCTATCCTGAGAGACTTCTACACTGACAACGTACCAACTACACTGTCAACACGTATCACATATAACACCAAAATACACTCATATAATACCAGATCATGTCACAATCTCTATACAAACTACTGCCGCACAGAAACATCAATAAATAAAACCTCCACACTAGCCATCAAACTATGGAACAGTACTCATGCAGACATTTGCACACAAATGATAAATCAAAAGTCAAACAAAAAAGTTATTAAAAATATGATAATACAAACTACTCGATCAGCTCTCAATGTGCAACTGTCAGCGTGGTGCGGACTACATAATCTAAAGGGCCTACCATAGTTTCCAGAATGCATATGGTATCTACTCATCACAGTAACAAATCTTATATTGAATTAATAGCTTAACCTGGAATAATAGAGTATGCAGATCCTAAAATTTGGTTACTGTTCTAAACTACAACAACCTTTTGTGTTGGGATTTTAGGCCAATTGGATCAGTGGTCTTTGAGATGCGGCTCCGGACACATACAGATACAGATAATAACAAGATGAAGAACCCTCCCCCCACCCCACTATCCCCCACCCCACTCCCTCCCCCGGTCCCAACCCACACATGCCAAGGACATACACGTATTAATAGATAAACTGTCAACCCACTTAAAAAAATGCAAGTGGATGTTACAACATAACCACGCTTATAAATATTATCTTTTTTCTTCTCTCTTTTCCCTTTTATTGTCTATGTTATGTACGTGTATAGTGTTGCTGTATTGTCTTTGATAATGTGATGTCTGTACGTTATATATGTAAAGGCTCCATCGCCTTGTAGGCACTGCCTTTGATGGATTCCTGTAATCAATGTATATATATATTCATAAAATAGCAGCAAATAAAGTTTATTTGATTTGATTTGATTTGATTTGAGTTTGAATCTGATCTTTTGTCCATCTTCGTACCTTTATTAGGTGCCAGTTTCATCTATTCTGAAAACATGTGTTGTCTAATCTGAATCCACAGGGTTGATGAGTCATGTGATGATGTAATACCAGCAATATTAACGGGGTGTCAAAATTCCTGACTTCAACCAAAATTTTAACAGTGATAGAGGTTTTGGAAAAATTGTCAAATTATTTTTAATTCATGAAATATGTAAAAACACCTTTATTTTTCATGTTTTATTGAAATCTCGTTTTCCTTTGTGATCTTTAGGCCCCTCATCACATGCCATCTCTTTTAATTCAGGAATTAAACTTGCACTGTGCACTGTGCATGACTAAGGTCATATTTGCCTTTTTACCTTTCGACTGGCTGTTGTGTGATTTATCACTTGATACATGTGTCGATAATGTGGTACTCCTTTTATATGAGGACAATCTATCCAAGAGAGGAAATTCGATTGTGTACATGAATATTACTAGGGCTGATTTCTGGATGCGTAAGCCTTTCACAAACGTAATAAATCCAGTGGTACCCTACTGAACAATAAGTGTTTATTGAGCTGCATAGCCGTTTACACTTCATGCAGCGAATGGCAAGATTTTCTAGATCTTTGTACATTGTACTAGGGATAATGGCATGCTTTGGATGCTTTTATGTACTGCTATTACTCAGGACTATCTGGTAATCTATTTCAGGGTGGATACTTGAATTTGACTGTCTCTGTACAATGAGTTTGGATGCTGTACAGTTGATAGCAGACTGCTGTTGTAGGTGTTTTTGTTACTAAGAGCTCACTGGCTAAGTATTTTATGATTGGTGCCTGTATTTGTTTTTCTCTGGGTGGTGGTTGCAAAAGCTAATGTTATGTGCGGAGTATTAAGTCTGCAAACATTTGAGTCACAGGTCAGCAGAGCATTACCTGTACGCAACTTTAGTACAATTAACTGGAGCACTGGACTCTAACAAAATGGAGAGGATGATGTATTTCGTGAACTACTAAAACATTTTTCTAAAGCAACTAGTTACTAAACCGACACGACACAAGATAAATAAGAGATCAAACCTATTGGACCTCGTCTTAGCAAACAACATGGACATTGTCTATGAAATAAATATAAATAAATAATAAATTTCCTGCGGAGGTGGTGTTGGCGGTGGTCATGTCAACGGATGCTTCAGTGGCGTTAGTGTTGGTGGTGGCTCAGTTGGTGACAAGGGAGATAGATTTCCCAGGCATGCACGGTCGAAAAGGCATCCCCAGGCCGGGGGTTTTGGGGGGGGAAGAAGTTTTAGTCACTGCCGCCTAGTTGATCCAAGGTTCTCAGCAGACATCCAGAGGCAGTGCTTCTGTGTGCATCTAACTCTAATGCTGTAGAGGCGATCCCGTGTGAAACGGTGTTTTAAACTATCTAGGATGTGATTGGTTAGATTATGCGAGAACCTCTTCCCTCGCAGGGTCTGGCGAGTTTTTGGCGTGTCGCTTTAGACTGGCTTGAGCGATGTAAAATATGCTTGACGCGGTCTTCCCAGGTTGCAGACACTCAAACAGGCCAGTGTAATTAAAGAGGACAGCATTTAGTGGAATCTCCGGCAAGTCTGGGCCCTAAGAAGATGCAACAAACTAGGATGAGATTCGTGTAATATGGTGGTTATCTGGTTCGGGCGCAAGAACGGGTGTTAACCTCAGTATCGTCTAATTAAGACTATGCTTGCCTTGACTGCCGGCCAAATAGTCCACACTCGTTAAGATTAAAATCGATCTCAGTAATGATTCTGATTAGATAGGACACTGCTTTCCACGGGCACGTGTGAAGTGACACTAGCGGAGTGAAGGAAACTCGGGTAGTGAGAAATGTGGAAACGCAATAATAAACCTACATACACAGGAAGGCTGTATAGTATCACACAGAATGATAACACATATATAGAAACCAGATGACCACAACCACTGAGGCAATAAGAAGGCAAAGATGATGATGATGATGATGATGATGATGACGATGCAAACTGTGACAAATCTGCTAAAACTACGATCAGTAATAAAGAACCCATGCAGGTTTATTCAAATCCTACTTGATGTTACTCACGACAGTGCCCCTCCGGTACTTAAGGAACATTTAAAGCAGCAAATTTAGAAGATTGAAAGAGATGCTCTCACTTTATTGCAAACGAGTCACCAAACTAAATGACTTGGCTACTCAGAGCATGGATGGTGATAAACTCACACACATGATGGGAGTACTTAGTTTTCTTAATCTTTCATGATAGTCTATCTAGATCCTTCAATGATGGGACTAACTTTATCACTCCTCTGCATGGTTTCCAGCACAAGGATATCCTTTCTTGTGTGCGGACCTCATACACTGAGCACATATTCCAGAAGATGTCACACGAGGGCTTTGAACAGGAAGCAGAACATCTCTTCATCAAGATACATAAATCATCATCTAATCAGACCCATGATGCTATTTGTCTTGTTCACGTGTGCCTGCATATGGTCTTTGAATATTATGTTTCGGTCAACAATCACTCCTACCTCTTTGTTGTCCATATTATCAAATGTAACGTTTTCGCCCTTCATGTCACATAAATGGTAGGTTCTGTATTTTTCTATTGCCTTCTTACCACTCTGTATCTTCATTATCTTACACTTGGCTGGATTGCAGTCTTAGTAGGCACGTGTCTGCCAATTTTTGTAGTGAATACAGGTAATTTTGTAATTTAATCTCATTATCTGTTTCTCTAATCTCACTGTATAAATAGGTATGCCATTGCATTCATAATTTCCGGTAGGCCGTTTATGTATATCACAAATAGCATGGGTCCTAAGACATTACCTTGTGAAATTCCACTTGTCAATCTTTGCATTCAGAAATCACTCCATTTCCTATCTCTTTTCCTGTTCCATGTGACAGGTAGTTTTCAATCCATTTAATTACTTGGCTGCACAGGCCATGCCTATTTAATTTACTTAGTATCCATTAGTGTGGCACCGTATCAATGGCTATCATGAAGTCCATACATACAGTGTCGACTTTTTTCCCTTTGTCCAAGACCTGAGTCCACTTACCCATTACTGTTAGCAGGTGAAAGGTAGTTGACGTCCCAGATACAAATCCAAACAATTGTGTGCTACTCATATTACAGAGGTTTTCTCATGGTGTATGAGACACCGTTCTCTAGCTGAGTAAGTAAATATGCTGTTCAACATACTCTGTAATTCACTTGCCGAGTTGCTGACGAGAGTCCCATCATCAGCAATGGTAGGACACCCAGTGTAATTGATGCCAAGGAATGAACCAATTTGTCCATTTTCTAGCTGCACAAGCAGGTTGCTAATACATGTCTTGTGAAGGCTATGAGACAATATATCACCTTGATGAATCCCCTGTAAGATGTGAAACGGTAGACTAATAGATGTTTTTCCACTTGATTTTGGAAATCAGCCCAAACTACAGAAGATCAACAATTCGTACGATATGGATGTTAATACCCTGATCGTATAGATGCCATTTGAGGGGACACATGGTCCACAATGTCGAAAGCTTTTTGTGTGTCACGTATATAGAAACATTTCTTTCTATCAAATCCTGAGTTGTCTCTGAGAGGGTAAGGCTTGCCATTAGTGGTGGAAAGCCTTTAGTGAACCTATACTGTGACTGGCTCTGAGGCATCTGATTTCGCATGAGATTTAATATTGTGTGCTCAAAAACTTTTCAATAATGGAGACAACTGTGGTGCCAAGGTACTGTTGTTGTTGTTGTCTAGTCTTTGCCTTTCCTAAGAACTGAGGTAATCACACCCATCTTGAACAACTCAGGTATTTATTTAGAGGTTATAATAAGATTAAATAGATGTGACAGACAGGGAGTAATGCTATCCATAACATATAGATCAAATGTTCAGCACATTCATCAGCAGAACTTGCCTGTATGTAGCATATGTATTGATGGCCTAACCTAATTTTCAGTAATAGTTGGACATAGCTGTTCAATAGAATGATAACTTCTGAATTAGTTGAAGGTCTGAATCCAACTTATTTATATAATTACTGTTACAATGTGGGTAATCGGAAGGAACAGCAAGGTCTTCAGAGAAGTTGGCCAGAGATTCACACTGTTCAATGGGATCATAGATATCCTTGGCCCCTCATCCCCTAGTGATGGATGGCCAGTGCATTTACTGTTGCTTGATGTGGTTAATAAGTTTGTGAAAGTTGCTATTATTGTTATCTTGCATGCCCCTTTTTTAAAAGGAGGCCCTCTCACAGGCTAATTCTTTGCAAAGCTGGGAATGGAGTCCCTTTTTTCATATCTGTCCGTAGTTGCCAGATGGGATCGATGGCCGGGATCAGATTTCATCATCATCATCATCATCATCATCATTTTATGAGGCATAAGCCATTGTCTTGTTATGGGCTTGTTAAGTATGACATCACTGCACGTGATTCGCAAGCTGGAAGTGTGCATACTTTCCTTTATTACATCATAAGCACGTGTTTGTGACGTCATCATTTGTGTATTTAACAATCGAGCTGGACCCGGAAATACGTCATCACTTAACAATTAGCCTATTGCTTCAGTGTTTTGTTGTAGTATGGCTTGCTCAGTCCAA
>CM067365.1:61894826-61982871 GCA_034401795.1 Chaetoderma sp. LZ-2023a
CACTGCAAGCAATATTTGTAGAAACGAAGGCGCACGTCACACCAAGCAGAATACAATATCGCTTAAATCACACATTCAGCATCAAATGCTTAAAGCTTAAGCTATTTATGCATATAATATCCCTTTTATATGCAGACTGAAGGGGTGGTAAATACATGAGAAAGCGGCGCTATTGTGGATGACGAATCTCGCTTACTTCTTCAAACAGATTATTGATTGTAGTTTTCCTTAGATAAACAAGCAAATAACAGTAAATGAATCAACAGCGCCGTGTGTGTGTATTTTTTGAAGCTTTTCTTATATAGGTCTTAGAACTTGTCGTGAAAAAACCCCCAGTATCTGACAAGATATCTGATATAGAAAAATGCGTTGTCTAAAGAGACCCCCTTCAGGAACAGGTCCAGGGATGGATGGATCCGATCTGTAACTCAAGTAGTACCATGTCTCGCAGTCAATTACGTGACTAGTTCGCTGACGTCACAATAAAGAGCTCTGTACTCAGAATCTAAAACTCCGTCACTAGTGAACGATCTACATGTCTTTGATAAATTTACAATTTAACAAACATTCTGTTGAATATTTTGAAATTAATTTAACTGGGAGCTGTGGCTGCCATAGCAACAGCACCCAGTCAAATTAGTATCAAAATATCCAGCAAATTACCTTGAAATTTGGATTCTGGGAATTCAGTACTCAAAGTATATAAATTGATTCCAATACAGGTAAACGTGGGCGGAGCCTAGCTAGAAATGGGTGGGGCATAGATAGAAATGATACGACTGTTAGTATCGCAGTTTCTATTGTGCAGAGGATTACAGTACATCAGTTCTCACTACTTTATTCTAAGTTGTGAGGATGCTACACTATATCTTACCGTTGGAAAAAGACAGTATTTGTTTTGCTTTTAATGGGGGGGGGGGGGTCTATCTGTGTGTCTGTGCGTCCATCCATCCACCCATCCATCTGTCCGTCCATCCGTACATCTATCTCAAAAACTTCAAATCGGATTTGTCTCAAATTTTAACACGGAAGGAACTTGTCGTGCAACACGATTTCCGGCCATGATGCAGATAAAAGAACCTGGGACCGGATCGGATCAAATTCCTGATCTATGAGTATATCGGAAACTACTGGTCTGATTTTGATCAAATTTTAATACGAGAGGTTGCGACCAACCATTCGGATTCCATGGCGTTATCCTAAAAAATCAGGAAAAATCCAGAAAATCCGAATACTTCTTACAATGTGACAAAAATGGGAGGGTGAGCGTCTGCAATCTCTGATTGCTCTTGTTTTATGTAGCCTTTGAATCTTGAAGTACCAGTCAATATCTGAATTTCACAGTAATCATGAAGGCAACCTGTGGGAAATTTTGAAACTATCTTGACTGGAAGCTATTGCTGCGAAAAGGAACAACAGCTTGCGTTCAAATTCGTTTCCAAATATTCTGCAGCATATGTCTTATGCATTATTGAACATGGTCTGTAATTGAAATGAGAAAATGATCAACTACTAGAGATTTCTTGGAGCAAAAGGGATGGAACTTCCACATGGACCATCTTACCAACCTGCGCATGTGATCATATTTTGGCACACAATAAATAATGTGTCGGTTTAGACAGATTTAATCGTAATTCTGTATCACTGTCACATTGTCCTGGTACGTTTGAGGGGAATTATGACATTTATTCGTTGCATCCTGTATTCCGCATTAAATAGGCTCATACAGGAATAAACTCAGTCACAGGACAACGACCCCGCTTCCACGCGCGCGCGCGCGCGCTCTCTCTCTCTCTCTCTCTCTCTCTCTCTCTCTCTCTCTCTCTCTCTCTCTCTCTCTCTCTCTCTCTCCCCTTCCTCTCTTTCTCTCTCGCATTGTTATAATATGTGTTTATGCAAGTTGATTAGATCTATGTACAAATAGTTATATTTTTTAGTATGCTCCATTACATTCTGGCTGCCATGTAATTATTCTGTAGGCATAGGGTGGAAATATGTTTTAGAATGTGTGCCCATGATAGAATAAAATATGCTTTAAAAATATAAAGAAATATAAAATA
Source organism: Chaetoderma sp. LZ-2023a (assembly GCA_034401795.1). Taxonomy (NCBI): domain Eukaryota; kingdom Metazoa; phylum Mollusca; class Caudofoveata; order Chaetodermatida; family Chaetodermatidae; genus Chaetoderma; species Chaetoderma sp. LZ-2023a. The sequence continues at coordinate 61,896,887 of CM067365.1, forward strand.
GCATGTTCCTAGAGAATACCAAACAATCGAAATCAGACCGTCACCAAAAAATCCGCCTTTCCCGGTATTACGAGGCCATTTACACTACATGTTGGCGAAAAATGTGCCTATAACTGTATAACTGTATAATATTAGGACTGAAAATTCCTCAATATTTAAGGCTTGAGGAAATGAAAAATGAATTTAAGGCTATGTTTACACTAAAGAGTCAATCTCGAACAATGATATACTGAAGTATGGCGTGCTCCGGATTAACTCTTTAGTGTGAGCATGGCCTAATTCTTGAACGTTATAATTTATGGCCTAATTCTTGAACGTTGTAATTTATGCCATTCAGCTGAATACCGCAACTTGTGACATACAACATTGATTGGTCTGGTTCTCTTATTCACCATGTTTGTTTACTGAACATTTTCCCGCGAGAGCACATGAAATGTACAATATCACGTCTTATTGTCTTAGCGGCCAGCACATATACGAGTGGATTCAAACAGCTATTATAGGCTATAACATAGCGCAATATGAGAAATAGTTTGTCTTGGTATTCATTTCCCCCGGGAATCTTGGTGTGAATTACTGCATAGACACCAGGATATGAAAAACAGTATGATAACAATGGTAACAGCACGTACATCTGCATTTTGTCTCTCTTGTTGCACATCTACTGTTTTTGCGTAGCATATTAGACGGATGTATTTAAGAACATGCATAATTATTATCGTGCCACTTGGTATAGCAGTGTATGATGTATCCAATCAAGTAACTCTAATTGATTCATAGTGGGTTGTAATTGTGATATATACAAAAAATTGACAATCCATATAGCAAGGCATATTTTAAAGATCAGGCCAGCTGTTACCTTGGTACGGGCGTGCAATGGAAAACAGAGTTGGTAGTACCGAAGAACTGAGAAACACATTAAATGATAACAACTCGCAGCGAGGCCAAGGTTCCCCATGAAAAGTACTATTTTGCATATCAAAGATGGGTGTGGCAAAACGACTGAGGGAAGAATAAGTCCGGCCTAACTATCACACCCAATACAAGACAGGGTATCTGAAATTGTTAGACTCGCAATAAAAGTAAATAAGGGAGATTTGTATTTCTTTGAAGCGATGAGATAAAAAAATAAGATAAGATTAGGGATGGCACCAATCAGAAGAAACGTGATAGGAAATTCCTTGTAAAGAAACCGTGGTATATAGTCATTGCTTCCGAGGTTTATGCTCAACGGAACTTCATCAGTTTCATTCCAGTGCTTTGTAGAAACATCTGAGTAAACGACTGTCACCATTCTAAACTGTGATTTGGACTGAAGATGTATTGATAAATTATTCGGACTTAAATATATTCACAAAAAGTCAAATACCGACAACAAAACTTAATCTGAAATAAGAAAAACTTAAAGCACACTTTAAATAAATATTTTATGAAAATGGCAAGCAGTCATATTCCTATTTACGACTTAAACAGTAAATAACTGAAATTCAAGTAATATATGTTATTGCTTAAACACGCATTCAACATTGAAGGTGTATCTTATCCACCGTGTACATATACTAGTTATTTTATATGACTGCAGGTGTGTTCAATAAATTCTCTTTATTCACGGTGCATGATAAAGTGATGCTATTGTTGATAATGTCCTCTCTTATTTCTTCGAATAGTTTATTTGCACTTTATTTACGCCAATTCTTTTAAACAAAAACAAGCAAAAAGGCAAAGAATCCACAGCCTCAAATATCTATTTATATCTTTAAAGATATACACCAAGCCTCGCTTTATTAAGCATGGTGTTCTGGTACAAGCGAGTATAAATATTGATGATGTCATAACTTGGACTCAATCGGTACAGCTGCGTCAACAGTTGCCACTATATCTTTCTGAGGAGTTAATGAAACGTGTAAAGGTGTAGAGGTCTGCGTGTTGGGAGATCTATAGAGTCACAACATATTCAAATAGACCGGTGTCCTACTGCTATCATTAGTACTCCTAGTATTAGATCTACAGCAGAGTAATGGATCTATGCTCTAAAGATTGCAAAGCTGTAGCGTTTCCTGACTTACAACAAGGCAATATGGCAATGGCAATCTAATGTCCAAACGATGGATCTATCAGCTATCGCAAAGAGAAAGTCTTACTAAAGGCTATGAGATTCTGCAAAAAAATGTCTGAATGATGTTATCACAAACTGCTATTCAGCCTGCTTAATTATATTAATATTAATTATAATAATAATAATAATAATAATAATAATAATAATAATAATAATAATAATAATAATGCCATCATTCGGGTCCTAGATTTACACCCGTGAAAGTTAACTGGACTGTGTACGGCTATACGAAAAATATGTTGACCCTCAGCCAGTCAAAACATTTTCAAAATATTCTCCAGCTCAACTCGCACAAACCACACACTATTCTCAGCAGAGTTATAATGACCTGCATATACATGATACCTGAAACTATTTCGTCTTAAATTATGACATACATCTATGGTTAACGCCTCCTACAGTAAAATTATTTTCTAAATATTTGTTAGAACATTTGATAAAACTGACAATTCCGTCAACATGTTAATGTATCCCTAGTTCATGGCGGGAGCCTACGTACGACTGTGCATGTACACATAGGGGCATACACGAGCATGCGTGCGTGAGTGCATGCCAGGAGATTACAGGTTGTAGGTTGGGGTGGGATGGATAAGCTCTGATGGAGCGGGGTGGATGGGTATGCACCAGACAACTTATTTTTCAAATATTCAGCAGAGTATTTTTTAAATTTAAATAACTCGAACTTAGAATCCTGTGTTAATTTCAAAGATTGACATATTCTCTAGATTGCAAGCAAGCCTCTCAAGTACAAGTCGATGTTTGAATGTTAAATGCTACATCCAATAACAGGTTACAAACATTGGCATCCCCACCCCTATTATGTAGCCCAATGGACCTTTCCAGTCTTAGCTATGCTCTGCCAATCTCTAGCTATGTTCCAACCACACATCTCTCGTGTTGAGCTCGATCGATCTCTGAACACCCTGACTATCATTTTCCAAAGAGCTACACAGGTAAAACGTTAAATATTTTGAAACTAATTTGAATGGGTGCTGTTGCTGCCCATGGCAGCAACAGTGCCAAGTCAAATTGATTTCAAAATATCCAACAGCATGTTTATTAAATAGCAAAGAATTACAAAGACAGAATTCATACAACTTGTCTGACTATTTGAGATTTGATGACGGAATATAAGGAACCATTTGTGACATCATGATTGCGATATCATCCTCCACGCGCTGCGCTGATTATGACGTCATACGAGGTCAGATGATGGATGGATACTCTGGAAAGGTGAATTGGATTAATAAACAACCGATTATGGTATAATGGAGCATGTCAATAGCTACATTATTAAGTAGATCCAATTAACCAAGGATGTATGTGCATTATCCAGCCGACCACAATCCCACCTAAACTAGCATGCGATTCAATTGAATTAATAAAGCATGTCTTAACATTCATTCGTGTACACCCACCAACATATACACAAATACACGTAAGCAATTGAGATCTAGGGAATCGTGAGATTTCGATAGATATGTGTTGACCCTATACTTCTCTAATGAAATAGAATCGACAGTCAAGATCCATCCTAACTGATGTTGGATGATTAATAAAATTGGTTAAACAACATATACTGTCTGCAGCCCTCGACAGAATAAAGATACCCGCCCCTCACGCCTCTCCCTACACCCTCCAGGACCAAATAATCATCTCAGGAACAGAGGTTTCAAAATATTCGCCAAATTTTTAATATTAAATCGTATGAAAGATGGCGGATGTTGCGCCAAGAGTCATACACATCGTTAGCCAATTGGGCTATACATATATTTGTGAATATGAATTCTATTCTCCTATTGAATGACAATTTCATCGCAGTTTATAACCCTGAAATGGAGTGAGGGTGATTTTTGATATAAGGAATAGCCCCGTACCAGCCCACCCCAGACATGGCGGTGGCAATCCACACTACAACTCAATTAGTTTTCAGAATATCCAACAACATCGTTCGTTATAGAAGTCTTGAACTTTTGAATCGTGTATCCTTAGATGTGTGACGGATTAACACATATTGAGATAATAGTTCGACGATTGCCATGCATCGATCGTAAGGGGATTCGGTAATTGCAACTTTGCAAGTTCGGCTGAAAAACAATTAACATGGATTTAGGCATGCAGTTTGGTAGTAGGCCTGTTCGGTTAATCGATATTTCATCTATTGACGATTATTTTTTCTGCCGATTATATAAACGAGTGTAAAATAAAATGATCGAAAAATCGAAAGAATCGATGTAATCGAGCAAAAATCGATTATGTATCAGATTACAATCAGAGACAATTTATGTTTAGCCTTGTACGGCAGCTAATTCGTCGGTGGTTTGATTGTTCTAACAAGGTATGGTTGTATAAACATCTATTCCTGTCGTTCAAGCCTGCAGCTCCCGAGTCATAGTCTATGCACACGAATGTTTACATAAGTAATTGCTCGATACGCCAATGATAGGAAGCATTTGTTTGCTACTGGCTAGTATCACCCGCTGAAGGCTTATAGGCTGAAGTGTTGGTGGATATTTTGCGATGAAATAAATAAAAATAATAATTACAGTTTTGCATAGTAAATTCACCAAATTTCGATGCCGACTTTCACAAATTCTGACAATTGTTTGGAACTAATTTGAGTTAAAACTGTTGCTGCCTATGGCAGCAACAAGTTGCATTCAAATTATTTTCTTTGAAATAGGGAGACGACAACGTAAATTTCAGCCAACACTTTCTACGGATTTGCAGAGCAATTTTACTGTAAGTTGTTGCTGACTAAGCCACCAGCATTGTTATCAAATTATTGTCCATAGAATCACACGGCGCACAGTATTATTATCTGAGTAGAGTGAGTATATGGCCCAAATCCGCTTTGCCTGCACGAAGGAAATATTTCGCTAAGCTATTGCGTGTAAGTTTCTTTTCGATCAATGCATTTCAAATAAATGCACAAATCTGTCAACGAAACATACACGCCATTTGATAAGCATTCCTTCTTGGCGAGAAAGCATATTTAGGCCTACGCTCCCCACACATAAATAGTAATATATTGATTGCAGGTATGTGGATAATAATTCGACAATATTGTTGGTACCTTAGATATCAACAATTTACAGTCAAATTGCTATTCAGATCCGTAGCGAGAGTCGACTAAAATTATGATGATTATTTTAGAACATAGCGACTGAAAGGTGTTGTTTTCATTCAAATTGGTATTAAATCTGTACCAGGTAGTAATCGGATTACCTAATAATTATTTTGACAACAACTTTACTGAATGTTGTTGCTGTCATTGATACCAATAACTTTAACACAAATTATTGTCAAAATATGTATATAAAGGCTTTCTCCTATTTTTTCATCAACATTGACACATTTTATCTGAACAGTTTGAAATACAGACTGTCGAATGCACTCACGTGAACACGCCTAACGCGCATGCTTACGCTTCCAGAGCTGGAGGACAAATGACTATTTGCACGTGCAAGCAGGTTGGTTTTGTTTAAGAAATCGATTATGGAGTCAGGGCATTGCATGCTGGGTAGCATTGCACGCTGGGTAGTATTGCATGCTGGGTAAATTGAACAGGCATCGCATATCTCGTGCAAAAGTGTCTTTATTTAATGGAACACGACAACTTTAACTATGCCATCATATAATTGAAAGATCCATTGGACCACCCAATTGGAACATAAGATATATCTACAAATTCCGCATTCCTATAGCTACATATTACTAATTAAATAGCTAGGTGTTCAATGGTGAGAGGGGCTAGTGGTCGTTCGTAGGAGATTGAGTGCATTTATAAGTGCATGCTTAAGTAGAAGGGCGACGTTATGGACGTGAATTCTGATTGGTCAAGAGAGTGATGATGTTTTCAATATTTGGATTAGGGCACCCCACTCCTCCCCTTTTACGTAGTTCGCATTAGATTGAGAGCATCTATAAGTACATGCTTACTCACTAGACAGCAATCATATTGATCAGCACCAATACAATGTAATGTTAATTAAAATATAAAACTACACATACATTATGTCATTTAGAAATTTAGGAATCCAGTTTATATGTCAATAATATGATATGAAAATCAACTACGTCACATTTAGGCTGATGTCATAATGAATTATGTCATCAATTAAGTCATTTAGTCTGCCATAAACCTTTACTAGTCTGTCAAGCTCTAAGAATTGTATGTCTTTACTAGTTAATAAATATTCTGTTGAATATTCTGAATCTAATTTGACTGGGTGCTCTTTCTGCCATAGGCAGCAGCAACATCATGCCACATTAGCTTCACAATGGTCAACATGCTCCATGTTTTGCCCAGCTTTCTGAAAATTTAGATTCACAGAGTACATGGCTCGATTGGTCCCAAGATGGGAAGCGTGTGGGTGAAGTTGAGCTAGACATGGATAAAGCACAGCTAAAACTGGATTTATCCATTGCAGTGTGAGGTATATACGACTAGAACAAAATGGATATTTGTAACTCGTATCACATATGCATATGTAGGGCGGATCGACCGGGTGCATTCTCGCTGTCCCAGCAAAGCTGGGTATGGGCCGGCTGTAGCGGATTTGTTCCAAAGCACGTCCCCCTGGGTAGACCAATAAGTGTATGTAAGCCCTATGCGAGAGGCATTTCATTGAAAAATGACTAAGTCTGATAGGATGCGTAGTGTGCATGCACGCATGCTGACGCTTCCCTGATGACACGTGTGTTGAGATTGGAAGCGAGTGTGTACCTATAGTGTACCGAATCGGTACTCGTAAATACTTAGTCTTTGTTCCTTCTCGTTGTTCTTGGAACCAAACAGAACCAGAATTAGACGAGCTTTCGAAAACTGCAAACCATTTTATAATCGGTCCAGAAATGGCCGAGTTATCGTCGAAGCCCCCTGTTAAATTATACTTGAAATATTGCCAAAACGTCATCGCATATACATACATAACTAAATACGCAGTGATTTGTGTACACGTGACCTATACGTCACTACGCGTATATCTGCCAGCCAAGAAAATTATCTGTGGGTTTTTTCTACGTAAAATAAGAATTTAAAGACAGTCTTAAAATCCAATCTTACTCCTTTCCTCTCCACTTCCCTTCCTATCTATGCCCACCAAATTCCCATGTTCACCTTGCTCAAAGCCAGTAAAAACCAACCAATATGACATATTATGTGATTGCTGTGGTGACTGGATCCATCTAACATGCTCCAAACTTACTATCAAGGATTATATAGCATTGGAAGAAACTGAGGAGCCATATGTTGGTGCATCAATTGCAATTGCAGTCTATTTTCCCTTAATCATTATGATAAGGAGTCAGAATTTACCTTGACGATACGTAGCAAGACACGAATAAACCCATTCAGTCTTAACAAAATTTACCGATCCACAATACCCCAAAATGAACAAGATGATGTTGAAAATAACTGCCACCCACACACCCCCGCCCCCACGAATGCAACTACATACCAACAGACTTCAACGATACCATGACAAACAATACAGACTCAATTTCCTTTTCACTATTCCATGTGAATGTTTGTTCGATCCTGAGGACAATCGATAAGCTGACCACTCTTCTCGATATGTGCGCCCACGAATTCAATCTCATAGCCATTACTGAGACATGGATAAAAAAATGACTCCCCAGTTCATCTAATCAATATACTACAGTATGCATTTATTAAAAAGCACAGAATGACTAGACCAGGTGGAGGAGTAGGCATCTACATAAAAGAAAACATACAGTACACAATAAGAGATGATTTATCAGTAAAAGAGGATGATATTGAAACCCTCTATTGAAATCCCTACAAACAGCAGAAATAAAATTGTTGGCGTTGTCTATAGCCATCCGGAAAGGAACTATGAAGAATTCACGGAAACATTAAATAAAATTCTACTAATTATACAAAAGGAAAATAAAACAGCATATATTATGGGTGATTACAATGTCGACTTATTAAGGGGAAATTGTTTTCAGGCTCAACATTTCCTAATTCTATTTCATGCATTTAGTTTTTATCCTGTAGTCACCAGACCAACAAGAATTACGGAAACTACAGCTATAGCCATTGATAATTTCTACACTAATTCTACTGTAAAAAGTAACACATTTTGTAGACGACATAGCCGACAACTTACCTCTCTACTACATAGAAACACTTAAAGTTAATCAAAAATCATTTGCAAAAGAAAAAATAACATGTACATATTTTGGCAATGAGAATATAAAAAATTTTCAAAACAAAATGGCTACAGCTGATTGGACTCAAGTGACTGAATGCTACTCATGTGAAGATGCTTACAACACATTTTATGCTATTTGCACGAAGGCCTATGAGCACAGCTGTCCACTAAAGGAAGTTAATAGTTTCAAAACAAAATCCTACTAAGCCATGGCTAACCAGAGAATTGATTGCTGCCTGTCACAAGAAATAGTATGTACCTAAATTTTACCAAAATTCCAACTCAGTATAATGAATTAAAGTTAAAAAATACCGAAATAAATAAAACCAAATAATTAGGATGGTAAAAATAAATTTCTATCAAAATTAATTTAATGAAAAAAAAGATGACATAAGAGACATGGAAACCTACAAAGACACTGTTAAACAAACAAACATGTAAATCAGAAACATCAAGATTTATTTATAACAATAAGATTATATCGATAAGCAGGAAATTGCAAACAAATTTAACGAATACTTTATTAACACTGCTCCAAATTTATCACAAAGAATTCAAGATAACACTAATGCCAATGTACAAGATTATCTGACAGGCAGCTACCAATCTTCAATTTTCCTTAATCCTGGCAGCACAGAGGAAATTGCTAAAATACTAATACAAATTAACCTATCACTAATACTATTTGCAGATGAAACCAATGCAATTTGCAGCCACAAGGGCATAAACGCCCTGCCCTGTACACAACTCCAAATTATGAAATGGAAAAAGTAATACAGTGATTCAAAGTCAATAAATGATCTTTAAATGTCAGTAAAACTAACTATATGTTATTCACAGATGCAGACAAATTGAAAAAACCCAATATCCCAAGAATTCACATAGATGGTTAAGATATAGAAGAAACACAATCTGTTAAGTTTTTAGGCGTGTATCTGGATAAAGGACTCACTTAGGAGAAGCACACTGCAATTATCGCTTCCAAGATAGCAAAAAGCATAGGTGTTATGCGTCGTCTTAGGTCCTATCTACCAAATAACATATTAAAATCACACTACAGCACATTAGTACTTCCATATATCACCTACTGCAATACAATCTGGACTAACACATACCAATCTAAATTAAAAAATCTGGAAGCACTACAAAAGAAAACTATTAAACTATTCTCTTCAATAGCAGTGGGCCAGAATATCTTCAAAACAGAACAGCTACTAAAACTTAAAGACATTGGAAAATTGCAATTATATCTATCCTGAGAGACTTCTACACTGACAACGTACCAACTACACTGTCAACACGTATCACATATAACACCAAAATACACTCATATAATACCAGATCATGTCACAATCTCTATACAAACTACTGCCGCACAGAAACATCAATAAATAAAACCTCCACACTAGCCATCAAACTATGGAACAGTACTCATGCAGACATTTGCACACAAATGATAAATCAAAAGTCAAACAAAAAAGTTATTAAAGATATGATAATACAAACTACTCGATCAGCTCTCAATGTGCAACTGTCAGCGTGGTGCGGACTACATAATCTAAAGGGCCTACCATAGTTTCCAGAATGCATATGGTATCTACTCATCACAGTAACAAATCTTATATTGAATTAATAGCTTAACCTGGAATAATAGAGTATGCAGATCCTAAAATTTGGTTACTGTTCTAAACTACAACAACCTTTTGTGTTGGGATTTTAGGCCAATTGGATCAGTGGTCTTTGAGATGCGGCTCCGGACACATACAGATACAGATAATAACAAGATGAAGAACCCTCCCCCCACCCCACTATCCCCCACCCCACTCCCTCCCCCGGTCCCAACCCACACATGCCAAGGACATACACGTATTAATAGATAAACTGTCAACCCACTTAAAAAAATGCAAGTGGATGTTACAACATAACCACGCTTATAAATATTATCTTTTTTCTTCTCTCTTTTCCCTTTTATTGTCTATGTTATGTACGTGTATAGTGTTGCTGTATTGTCTTTGATAATGTGATGTCTGTACGTTATATATGTAAAGGCTCCATCGCCTTGTAGGCACTGCCTTTGATGGATTCCTGTAATCAATGTATATATATATTCATAAAATAGCAGCAAATAAAGTTTATTTGATTTGATTTGATTTGATTTGAGTTTGAATCTGATCTTTTGTCCATCTTCGTACCTTTATTAGGTGCCAGTTTCATCTATTCTGAAAACATGTGTTGTCTAATCTGAATCCACAGGGTTGATGAGTCATGTGATGATGTAATACCAGCAATATTAATGGGGTGTCAAAATTCCTGACTTCAACCAAAATTTTAACAGTGATAGAGTTTTTGGAAAAATTGTCAAATTATTTTTAATTCATGAAATATGTAAAAACACCTTTATTTTTCATGTTTTATTGAAATCTCGTTTTCCTTTGTGATCTTTAGGCCCCTCATCACATGCCATCTCTTTTAATTCAGGAATTAAACTTGCACTGTGCACTGTGCATGACTAAGGTCATATTTGCCTTTTTACCTTTCGACTGGCTGTTGTGTGATTTATCACTTGATACATGTGTCGATAATGTGGTACTCCTTTTATATGAGGACAATCTATCCAAGAGAGGAAATTCGATTGTGTACATGAATATTACTAGGGCTGATTTCTGGATGCGTAAGCCTTTCACAAACGTAATAAATCCAGTGGTACCCTACTGAACAATAAGTGTTTATTGAGCTGCATAGCCGTTTACACTTCATACAGCGAATGGCAAGATTTTCTAGATCTTTGTACATTGTACTAGGGATAATGGCATGCTTTGGATGCTTTTATGTACTGCTATTACTCAGGACTATCTGGTAATCTATTTCAGGGTGGATACTTGAATTTGACTGTCTCTGTACAATGAGTTTGGATGCTGTACAGTTGATAGCAGACTGCTGTTGTAGGTGTTTTTGTTACTAAGAGCTCACTGGCTAAGTATTTTATGATTGGTGCCTGTATTTGTTTTTCTCTGGGTGGTGATTGCAAAAGCTAATGTTATGTGCGGAGTATTAAGTCTGCAAACATTTGAGTCACAGGTCAGCAGAGCATTACCTGTACGCAACTTTAGTACAATTAACTGGAGCACTGGACTCTAACAAAATGGAGAGGATGATGTATTTCGTGAACTACTAAAACATTTTTCTAAAGCAACTAGTTACTAAACCGACACGACACAAGATAAATAAGAGATCAAACCTATTGGACCTCGTCTTAGCAAACAACATGGACATTGTCTATGAAATAAATATAAATAAATAATAAATTTCCTGCGGAGGTGGTGTTGGCGGTGGTCATGTCAACGGATGCTTCAGTGGCGTTAGTGTTGGTGGTGGCTCAGTTGGTGACAAGGGAGATAGATTTCCCAGGCATGCACGGTCGAAAAGGCATCCCCAGGCCGGGGGTTTTGGGGGGGGGAAGAAGTTTTAGTCACTGCCGCCTAGTTGATCCAAGGTTCTCAGCAGACATCCAGAGGCAGTGCTTCTGTGTGCATCTAACTCTAATGCTGTAGAGGCGATCCCGTGTGAAACGGTGTTTTAAACTATCTAGGATGTGATTGGTTAGATTATGCGAGAACCTCTTCCCTCGCAGGGTCTGGCGAGTTTTTGGCGTGTCGCTTTAGACTGGCTTGAGCGATGTAAAATATGCTTGACGCGGTCTTCCCAGGTTGCAGACACTCAAACAGGCCAGTGTAATTAAAGAGGACAGCATTTAGTGGAATCTCCGGCAAGTCTGGGCCCTAAGAAGATGCAACAAACTAGGATGAGATTCGTGTAATATGGTGGTTATCTGGTTCGGGCGCAAGAACGGGTGTTAACCTCAGTATCGTCTAATTAAGACTATGCTTGCCTTGACTGCCGGCCAAATAGTCCACACTCGTTAAGATTAAAATCGATCTCAGTAATGATTCTGATTAGATAGGACACTGCTTTCCACGGGCACGTGTGAAGTGACACTAGCGGAGTGAAGGAAACTCGGGTAGTGAGAAATGTGGAAACGCAATAATAAACCTACATACACAGGAAGGCTGTATAGTATCACACAGAATGATAACACATATATAGAAACCAGATGACCACAACCACTGAGGCAATAAGAAGGCAAAGATGATGATGATGATGATGATGATGATGATGATGACGATGCAAACTGTGACAAATCTGCTAAAACTACGATCAGTAATAAAGAACCCATGCAGGTTTATTCAAATCCTACTTGATGTTACTCACGACAGTGCCCCTCCGGTACTTAAGGAACATTTAAAGCAGCAAATTTAGAAGATTGAAAGAGATGCTCTCACTTTATTGCAAACGAGTCACCAAACTAAATGACTTGGCTACTCAGAGCATGGATGGTGATAAACTCACACACATGATGGGAGTACTTAGTTTTCTTAATCTTTCATGATAGTCTATCTAGATCCTTCAATGATGGGACTAACTTTATCACTCCTCTGCATGGTTTCCAGCACAAGGATATCCTTTCTTGTGTGCGGACCTCATACACTGAGCACATATTCCAGAAGATGTCACACGAGGGCTTTGAACAGGAAGCAGAACATCTCTTCATCAAGATACATAAATCATCATCTAATCAGACCCATGATGCTATTTGTCTTGTTCACGTGTGCCTGCATATGGTCTTTGAATATTATGTTTCGGTCAACAATCACTCCTACCTCTTTGTTGTCCATATTATCAAATGTAACGTTTTCGCCCTTCATGTCACATAAATGGTAGGTTCTGTATTTTTCTATTGCCTTCTTACCACTCTGTATCTTCATTATCTTACACTTGGCTGGATTGCAGTCTTAGTAGGCACGTGTCTGCCAATTTTTGTAGTGAATACAGGTAATTTTGTAATTTAATCTCATTATCTGTTTCTCTAATCTCACTGTATAAATAGGTATGCCATTGCATTCACAATTTCCGGTAGGCCGTTTATGTATATCACAAATAGCATGGGTCCTAAGACATTACCTTGTGAAATTCCACTTGTCAATCTTTGCATTCAGAAATCACTCCATTTCCTATCTCTTTTCCTGTTCCATGTGACAGGTAGTTTTCAATCCATTTAATTACTTGGCTGCACAGGCCATGCCTATTTAATTTACTTAGTATCCATTAGTGTGGCACCGTATCAATGGCTATCATGAAGTCCATACATACAGTGTCGACTTTTTTCCCTTTGTCCAAGACCTGAGTCCACTTACCCATTACTGTTAGCAGGTGAAAGGTAGTTGACGTCCCAGATACAAATCCAAACAATTGTGTGCTACTCATATTACAGAGGTTTTCTCATGGTGTATGAGACACCGTTCTCTAGCTGAGTAAGTAAATATGCTGTTCAACATACTCTGTAATTCACTTGCCGAGTTGCTGACGAGAGTCCCATCATCAGCAATGGTAGGACACCCAGTGTAATTGATGCCAAGGAATGAACCAATTTGTCCATTTTCTAGCTGCACAAGCAGGTTGCTAATACATGTCTTGTGAAGGCTATGAGACAATATATCACCTTGATGAATCCCCTGTAAGATGTGAAACGGTAGACTAATAGATGTTTTTCCACTTGATTTTGGAAATCAGCCCAAACTACAGAAGATCAACAATTCGTACGATATGGATGTTAATACCCTGATCGTATAGATGCCATTTGAGGGACACATGGTCCACAATGTCGAAAGCTTTTTGTGTGTCACGTATATAGAAACATTTCTTTCTATCAAATCCTGAGTTGTCTCTGAGAGGGTAAGGCTTGCCATTAGTGGTGGAAAGCCTTTAGTGAACCTATACTGTGACTGGCTCTGAGGCATCTGATTTCGCATGAGATTTAATATTGTGTGCTCAAAAACTTTTCAATAATGGAGACAACTGTGGTGCCAAGGTACTGTTGTTGTTGTTGTCTAGTCTTTGCCTTTCCTAAGAACTGAGGTAATCACACCCATCTTGAACAACTCAGGTATTTATTTAGAGGTTATAATAAGATTAAATAGATGTGACAGACAGGGAGTAATGCTATCCATGACATATAGATCAAATGTTCAGCACATTCATCAGCAGAACTTGCCTGTATGTAGCATACGTATTGATGGCCTAACCTAATTTTCAGTAATAGTTGGACATAGCTGTTCAATAGAATGATAACTTCTGAATTAGTTGAAGGTCTGAATCCAACTTATTTATATAATTACTGTTACAATGTGGGTAATCGGAAGGAACAGCAAGGTCTTCAGAGAAGTTGGCCAGAGATTCACACTGTTCAATGGGATCATAGATATCCTTGGCCCCTCATCCCCTAGTGATGGATGGCCAGTGCATTTACTGTTGCTTGATGTGGTTAATAAGTTTGTGAAAGTTGCTATTATTGTTATCTTGCATGCCCCTTTTTTAAAAGGAGGCCCTCTCACAGGCTAATTCTTTGCAAAGCTGGGAATGGAGTCCCTTTTTTCATATCTGTCCGTAGTTGCCAGATGGGATCGATGGCCGGGATCAGATTTCATCATCATCATCATCATCATCATCATCATCATCATTTTATGAGGCATAAGCCATTGTCTTGTTATGGGCTTGTTAAGTATGACGTCACTGCACGTGATTCGCAAGCTGGAAGTGTGCATACTTTCCTTTATTACATCATAAGCACGTGTTTGTGACGTCATCATTTGTGTATTTAACAATCGAGCTGGACCCGGAAATACGTCATCACTTAACAATTAGCCTATTGCTTCAGTGTTTTGTTGTAGTATGGCTTGCTCAGTCCAATTCAAAAGTTCTTTCTTTGAAGTCGATATCTAGTTTGTTCTTAAATGATTTGACTGTTGTTGATTAATTAAGTCTCATGGAAACCATTAGATTTACGAGTTTAACCCCCACGACTCCGATGTCAATATTCTATCTTTTGGGGGTGTAAATAACAAAGCAAGTGGTGTACATTTTTCAACAATTTGGTTTCATCTTTTAATTTAATATGAAAATTAAAAATTCCGACATCGGATTAGCAAGGGTTCACACTGATTTGTGGAAATGCTGTGGTGCAGATGGGTGTTCCTCACGTTAGCTGCATGTGGTGTGCTGTCTACACTCATGGTTACACCCTGCCTAGCATTTGGTACACATATATTGACTTGTGTAGGCCGTAGTTGGTCTTATTTTTGTTGTTTTCATCTTCTGTGTTTACCTTCAACCATTGAGCATGGAGTTGTTTGCCTTTGGTAAGGAAATTCTTAAGTTTAAGTTCAAGTTCAAGTTCAAGATTATTTATTTTGATATAGAATATACATTTACAGTTTCACAACAGGTAGTCCACCAAAGGCAGAGCCTATGTGGCGGTGGACCCCTACATATAACTTATAACAACAATGTAGGCCATGAGAATACTGAATACATAAGGTTAACATGTTATAGTCCTATATATACATATAGTTAACTGTCTCGCTGCCAAGCCTCTGCAGTCTACATTTTCCATGGAGCCTAACTCAGGGTATGCTGAGTACCTCTAAAAAAATTTGACCGAACGTTGTCGGTGGCTAAGCCACAAGCAACTTTCAGTCAAATTTTTTCTAAAATACTCAGCCAATCCAGAGTCATTGCCAATTGGAATTATTGTCGGCTGGCTTCCAGCAGTCTTGCAGTTAATAGACATATGACAATTTACATTTTTACATGGAAAGACATGACAGAGGGATGTGTGCTTATCTTGCTTAAGTTAATAATTCTATATTACATATTCTTATTATCAATGACAAAGTATTAATTCTTTTTTATATTTTTTAGGCTGTGATGTTGGAGGTAGTTGTTTGGTAGTTACCATTATGACAGATATTATTATTATTATTATTATTATTATTATTATTATTATTATTATTATTATTATTATTTGTTCTGGTGACTGGGTGCAAGTATGAGAATAGCATGCCATGATGGTGAGTGTTTTCCAGAGTCTAGTAGGTTTCTATAATCTTCTTTTTGATATTCTGCTTAAAGTACTGTAGCTTTATGAGGTCTGTGCGTGTGCTTGTGTCTGTATTGTTCCATAACTGAATTGCTTTGTATGAGGGTTTTTGTTGTGCTGCTTTTGTTTGGTGGTGTGTTGAATCGAGGCTATTTCTTGTCCTTGTGTTGTGAGGATGCAATTGTGCATTGAGCATAAAAATGTTAGATAAGGATGAGGGTAAGTTGCCATTGTGGAAGTCCCTTAAGATTGTGTATAGTTGGAGCCCTCCTAGGCCCTCAAGTTTTAAGACCTTTTCTGATTTAAAGATATCCTGGCCACCTGCTGTTTGTGAACATAGTTTAATAGATTGCTTTTGCAGAGATTTTAGTTTTTTTAGTCTAGCTTGAAATGTATTAGTCCAGATAGCATTGCAGTAGGTGATGTGAGGAGGTATCATTGTGCAGTACAGGTTTTTAATAATATTAGGTGTTAGATAGGGTTTCAGTCTGCGAATGATGCCAATGCTTTTTGCTACCCTGGTAGTAATAATTTCAATATGCTTCTCCCATGTTAAATTTTTGTCCAGATATACTCCTAAAAACTTAGCATATTGTGCTTCTTGAATTATCTGGTTGTCGATATAGAGGTTTGGGAGAGCTATTTCTTTTAGTTTCTTAGATTTTGTGAATAGTATATAATTAGTTTTTGATACATTTAAGGACAATTTGTTTACTTTAAACCAGTCTATTAATTTCGCCATTTCATTATTGACATTTTTGTATAGAATTTCTATATCCTTGTGGCTGCAGAAAGCATTTGTGTCGTCTGCAAAAAGTATTAGCGAGAGATGTTTGCAGATTTTGGGTATGCCATTCATATATAGGAGAAACAGCAGGGGCCCAAGAACTGAACCTTGGGGAACACCACAAACTATATTTTTGTATTCAGAGATAGCCCCATTGAATTGTACACACTGTTCCCTGTTTGACATGTAACTCTGTATCCAGTTCAACGCAGTCCCTCTTATTCCATAGTATGCAAGCTTTTGCAGTAAAATTGTATGATCAATTGTATCGAAGGCTTTGGAAAGATCCAAGAATACACCTAGCGTATGTTCATTATTCTCAAGGGAGGTTGATAATTTTTCTATCATATCCACAATGGCAAGCATAGTAGAGTGTTTTTCTCTGAAACCATATTGAGAAGGATATATGATTGAGTTTTTGTTTAGATATTTAGTAATTCTACCAAAATACAGCTTTTCTAAGAGTTTTGAGAAAAGTGGAAGTACCGAGACTGGCTGATAATTAGTAAAGGCAGATACATCTTTAGCATTGTATATGGGTGTCACACGTGCAACCTTTAATCTTGATGGAAATACTCCCTGTGTAAGTGAGAGATTACAGATGTGGTCCAATGGTGTTAGTATTTCTGTTACACAGTGTTTAAAAGATTTCCATTTGAAATTATCGATTCCAGCACTTTTAGCTGTGTTAATTTGCATTAGTATTTTGTAGATTTCGTGAGTATCTGTTGGATTTAGGAAAATAGAGTGTTGATAACTACCTGTTAGAAAGTCCTTTATATGTATGTTCGAGCTGGGTTTAATTTTTTGTGATAAATTAGGACCAATGTTAGTAAAATACTCATTAAATTTGTCTGCTATTTCTTTTTTGTCGTTAATGACTCTATTATTATAAATAAACCGTGATGCTTCAGTAATGGTTTTTTTCTTATTTAGTAATGATTTAATCAGTTTCCATGTTTCCTTTATATTATCTTTTTGTTCATCAAATTTATTATGAAAATTATTTATTTTTGCTGTCCTAATTATCTGATTTAGCCTGTTTCTATATTTCTTGAACTGTGAGTCATTATACTTTGTCGGATATTTAATACAATTCAGATATAACTTGTTTTTCTTGTGACAGGCAGCTATCACTCCTCTTGTAATCCAGGGTTTAGTAGGATTTTATTTAAATTTCTTAATATTTTTAAGTGGAAAGGCATAGTCATAGATGTTAGAGCATATAGTGTGGAAGGTGTTGTAGGCATCTTCACATGACTGTGATTCAATTACCTGGTTCCAGTTTATGTTAGTCATATTGTTTTTGAACATTTCTATATTTTCCTTTTTGAAGTCTCTACAAGTTACTGCTTCTTTTACAAATGATTTTCCTTTTTTGTTTTCTTTTTCTATATAGAAAATAGGTAAATGGTCTGAAATATCTACAACAAAGATACCTGTTTGATTCTTGGCACTTACAGCATTATTCGAGATGATGTTGTCAATAACAGTAGCCGAGCATTCTGTAATTCTTGTTGGTTTCGTTATAAATGGATACAAGCCAGATATTTTTAATAAATTTAATAGGTCTTGAGTGTAGAAGCTATGTTGTTTTAACAAATCAATATTAAAGTCATCTAATATGTAAACGGATTTCTTTTCATTTTGTATGGTATTTAAAATTTTTTCGAATGATTTCATAAATTTGTCGTTGTCACTTCCAGGAGGTCTGTATGTGACACCAACAAGTTTATTTTTATTTTTTTCATTGGGAATTTCAATAAAAAATAGTTTCAATAAATTCTTCATTCATTGACAGGTCATCTCTCAAATTATACTGTAAACTGTCCTTTATGTAGATGCCTACACCACCACCTTTTTTAGTTGGCCTGTGTTTTTCAATGAATTTGTAATTTTGCACATTAATTAAGTCCAGTGGTGAGTCAGGTTTCAACCATGAGTCGGTAATTCCTATGACGCTAAATTCATGTGAGCTGGGATCCATAAAGTTATTAAATTTATCAAATTTGTTTAGCAGCGATCTAATGTTAATATGAATCATTGAAAAGGTGATAGTACTCTTGATAATATTATCATTAAATTCTTTCTGAAGTATGTAGTCACAGAGTGGAAAATTCATACCTTCATCATCAATATCTGTTTCAGAGAAATTTGTGTATTCATTGCCCTGGTTAGAAGAATTTAGCTTGAATGGGTTTACAAGTATGTTTGCGTTTATATATGTACTGTAGTCATATTTGGCACCTAGGATATTAAGCAGAAATTTGGTATCGTTTTCATAGTGATTAAAAGGAAAATTAGTTTGGTTACATTGAAAACACCACCATGGCTCATCAGAACTCTGTAGTTCTTCATAATCTATGATAGTTAGCCCTTGGGAGCATCTTAAATGCACCCAATCACCACAACAGTCACATAGAATTGCACGCTGATTAGATTTGACAGGTTTGTTGCAGGATAAGCACGGGAACCGGACAGGCATGGACAGCAAAAAATGGGGTGGCTAAAGGCTATTGCTGGATACTGTGATGGAGAGATAGTGTTTATCTAATAAAATGAGATTATATATAATGTTAATGGATTAGATGGACATAGTTATGATATTATCTGACAGTAAGAGAAGATCTATTGTTAGATACTCACGTAACAATCATTTAAGTCATTGAAGATAGAACAGCTTAGCCCTTACATTGAGAAAGTTTCAAAGAAAGTATAATCTTTGTGATATCGAACGTATACTGTTGTGTCTTTTGAAGTCAACCTGACTGGGAACCATTGCTGCCTAAGACAGCAACGGCTTCCAGACAGATTTAACTGATAATATTCAGCAGTTTTCCGAAGTGGTGACGTTGAAACTGAGATATATGGGTAGTTCATTACTGAAAGTGTTGGGTAATGGTTTCAGGCATTTAAACAATATTGTTACTTCACGTACTTAGGTAATCGGTAGGACAGACAAATATACATTTGGACTACATTTAGCACATACAGTTTAACAGTATGTACAACACCACTTACCAAAGCAGACAGACAACAGATAACACATAGTGGTTTGTGTACTATATATTACCGTGTTGAAGATTTGCCTGGTGTCACAATTTGCAAACTATTCTGTGTGGCTTCAAGTGTTATCATCATCTGTAAAATAATAATATGAAAAATTAGAATATTATATACATCTAACCCTTTCACGACAGGCCAGCCTCTGCTGTGGCCTTGAGGAACTTCCATTTTTTCCAGACCACGAGAATGCCATTATTGAAGTTTTAACACTGGCATGACTGAGTCGATAGCGGAGCCCTCCATTCAAGTGGTAAACCCTGGAAAAAATAATCTTCTCTTGACTTGCAAAGGGCATTCAGGATATTTTTATTTTCTTGACCAGATTACAGGGTTAAATAGATATATGTGCGTCTATACATACTCTTTATACATATTTGGAAACACATAGTCTTGATACTGTCCAACAGTAAGAGAAAGTTTGTTGTATATTATATACATTTAATCCTTACACAGCAGGCCGGCCTCTTCAGTAGCCTTGGGGAACCTACATTTTTCCCAGACCAAGAGAGTAGCATCTTTGAGATTTTAATACTGGAATGACTGGATCAGTAGTCGAGCCTTTCATTCCAGTGGTAAACCCTGAAAAATAATCTTATCTTGGCTTGCCAAAGGGCATTCAGGATATTTTGATTTTATTGACCAGATTAGGGTTAAATAGATATATGTGCATCTATACATACTATTTATACACATTTGAAAACACATAGTCTTGATATTGTCCAACAGTAAGAGAACATCTATTGTTGGAGTTTGATAGATCACAAGTAAAGCGAGGCGACATATATGGATAACGGTGAGCATTTATATAACCATAAGTTATGCCAGCTAGGCCATGGGCAGATATGAGCGAAGGTAAGGCCAGGTGACATGTATCTTCCCAGAGTGACGAGTATTCAGATCATGGGTTAGACAAGCGTATAGGGATTGGGATCGTAATTACATTTATGGATATTCAACATTTGTGGACACCTTCCACTGGAGACCATTAATCCTGATTTGTTTGCATGGAATTGCTTTCTGTGCGGCTTCTAGCAGAATCCTGTGCACTACAGCAGTAATCCGATTCTACATTTAATGATTGCATAATATTAGCAGTGTTAAGGTTCTGTTGTATCACGCTTTCGTAGACCGATAAGTCAGCTTGTGGCCATAGTAGTCTGCATGCACAGGTAGACAGATGTTTTATACTGATTGTGATGATGATTTACCCACAGTATGAAGAACAATAAAAAACAAGTGAACCATGTTTGTCAAATGTCTTGTCTTTTTCTCTTTTTTTCTCTCTTCTTTTTCTATGTCGAATCCTATATTATTTGTCTGTAGTTATGTATAATATATTGTCATAATGCCTTATGTCTACTTATGTCAAATCATGTGTAACTTATATGTTATTCTATGTCAGGGGTCCACAAGCTAATAGGCACAGCCTCCAGTGGACTCCCTGTTATCATATTGTAATTTGTAATATTTACCAAGAGAATAAATCAAATCAAATCAAATGATTACAATGGTCCACTTACTCAAGTGAGGAACTTCCCTTCTAACAAGAAGCGAAATGTCTGCTCCCATCAAGATAAAATCGAAAAATAATAATCGATCAAAAAACAATGAGCCCCTTGTTACATCCTCGCCAAATAAGAAACGAAGACCAAACACTGTAAATGACTCTAAATATTCTTAATTTCTTTTAAAGATGACTACTTATTACGTTTTCGAATTTTAACCAGTTTTCGTAATACACTTTTATCAACAAATTGTTTATTTAGTAATTAGGAAATTTTATTGAAATAATTGTGAAAGGGCTATGTCTTGATTCTAACGCCTCCCATAGGTTTACTATGGGCTTTCAGTTTGCCACGAAAAATAGGATGAATTTGTATAGGGTCGAAATGTCCTAAATACGTATGCCCATGTATAGTACATTCGAAGCTATTCTGGTAAATCCAGTCCACGATATTCACAACAACGCATCTGCCCATTGTTAGTGATATCCGACAGCATTAATGCATCTTTTACCGGGGCCTGCACCATTATATCGTTGCTCCAGTCCATTAACGTTATAAAATTTGTACCGACGTATTTGTATCTGTATCTGTATTTACATTTTTACTGTATGTGGAAATCCAGCCTCGATGGGCTCCCCTCTATTCCATAGGGTACGAACGGGTCTTGAAAATGTCTATATAACACAAAGTCTTAAATTCATGAATACACGAATTGCTCTGACTGAGTAGGATTAAATTAATTGACGTCAAATTGATTGCAGAGTTTTACATTCACACA
This sequence comes from Chaetoderma sp. LZ-2023a, assembly GCA_034401795.1. Taxonomy (NCBI): domain Eukaryota; kingdom Metazoa; phylum Mollusca; class Caudofoveata; order Chaetodermatida; family Chaetodermatidae; genus Chaetoderma; species Chaetoderma sp. LZ-2023a. The sequence continues at coordinate 61,919,314 of CM067365.1, forward strand.
TTAATAAGAAAGTTCTGTTAGTAACATTTATAACTTGTAGAAGAATAGGTAAATTTAGATTGTGTCTGATTTACTTTGATTAGTGTTCATTGAGGTATTTATACAGACACAATTGCCTCAATCAATTGTGTACGTTTGAGGTGCAAGGCATAGCAGAGAAAACGTGTAGTTTTCGCAATTTTGAGAGAATTTGCTGGGGACAGCTTAATGTTCAATCTGGATATCATCATTGTATGATCAAGTATCAGCTGAGTTGTATTTTCGGGATCAGCTAATAACGTGTTGATGATGACTGGGTCATTTTCTAGGTACATGGTGGTGAGAATACTCATCAAATATGGTTTTCTTGCCTCTTCCAATGCTGTACATATTGTAATGAAGTGATTTCTGTCCTCCGGTACTGAATGACAAAGTAAACACTTGTCAGAGACAACTTATTGATTGAAATGGGCACGATTTGCTTGCAAGATGTATGAGCCAGTCAGAATTTTTGCCTTTATTTTTGCTCGTCTAACATCCCTGGTTGTGTTGTCAAGTGAGTTCCAACAGTGGTGAACGTTGTTTACAGTGCATACATTGACATGTAAGTATTTTGTTGATGCCTTCATGACAAAGTCTTCTTTCCAGACATTGTGTACAGCACAGTTGATGTGCTTCTCTACTTGCGCCTTCCACGCTAACTTTGCAGGCATGCTGTTAATTAGTTGGTAGACATTTGGGAGCTGATACTTATGAAGCGTTTCTTGGCATTACATAAACCAACTATTGCTCTTAATATTCTTTACAGCAAGTTATCTGGTTGCTATCTGGAATTCTACAGTATCGTCATTTCTGAGGATGTTTCCTAGTAGTTTTAGTTTTCTGGAGTCTAGCTCTGCTTGTATGGGTCTTATTCCTAGTAGGCATAGTGTTGCTGATGATGTATTCTTTGGAAGGAACTGTAATTGTTTAAAAATTGACAGATGGAATAGTTCCAATGCACTAATCTCAGCCTTTGTCATCTGAATGACCTCTAGACCAAACAGTAATCTTGGAAGACAGTAGATTTTGCATATATGTGGTGAAGTTAACGGGGAAAGTCCACCATTTCCATGAAGTCCAGCTCCCATCAGCGAATAGACTGTTCCTCTTGTTGCTTGAATGCGTTTTTCTACATTGCCTTTCCAATTTGTTGACCGTTCTATACCTAAGTGAGTTTCACATTTAGATTCAAAGATCTTTTTGTGTCCTAGATGAATAACTGGAGCAGATTTAGTTCGCTTCTTTAGAGAAATGAATGCACTTTTTCCAGGGTTTATTGTGTAGCGCTCTTGAAGTGTGTATTGATGAACTATGTTTAGCAGCTCCTGTAGGTGATCAGTGTCCTGAGCTAATAGGGCTATGTCATCCGCACATGTTGGTGCACTGCAGTTAATGTGCCCAATTTTAGCACCAATATTCACATCTTCAATTGTTTTGAGAAGGTTGTTATTGAAGAGTTTGTAATGGATTGTTGAGAGAATCCCACCTTGGCATATCACAAATGGGTCTGAGAGCATTCTATTCATCTTGACGGAAGATTGAACATCAGTATGTATCGCTTTGATGGTTCGCCATAATGATCCTTCAAGTTTTAAATTCCAATGTTGTAGATCTTTCGGAGTAAGGACGCATGCCACACTACATCAAATGCTTTGTAACCATCTACGGTTACCATACTGAGCTGCTGATGATTGTCTTTAGCTTCATTGATCACTTCTGAAATAATAAGTGCTGTGTTTACTGATGATGATCTTTCAGTGAAACCTCTTTGCAGCTTTGACTGAACATTATCTGTTGCTTTGTCCGTTGTAAAATTACTTTTTCCAAGATCTTGCCTACAATTGAAAGGACTGTTATTCCTCTGTAGTTGCTAAGCTGTTTATCATTTTTAACCCTCTTTAATACTGGAGTTAAGATTCCTTGCTTCACATCAGATGGAATGTAGCCTGTACTGATTATATAGTTCATTAGCTTTACGAGATGATGTGTTACTACAGTTGGTGCATGCTTTAAGTGTTCTGCTGTTGAATCCTGCAATGATCTTTCGGATCTCTGCTTCAGTTACTGATTCACATTCTGTCCCAGTAGTATGATTGCTACACACGTCTTCAATTATCTAGACATCAAGTTCTACAATTCTCTTGTGCTCTTCATTGAAGGCTTGGTCTACCAGAGTGAACCAAAATGGTTCTTGAGTCCGCTCAAGATGCCAGCATCATCATTGCATATTTCACCCTCAATGATAAGCTGATGCGTCCCTCTTTGACGAGTTATGCGCTGCTTTGCTACATGAAAACATGAAAAATGTCTGCTTGTCATTTACATGAGCCTCCATGGTCTTGTTATGCAATGATGTTCTCTTTTTACTGTTTAGTAGTCGCATTGCTTGTCTCAGCTTCTGACGTTATTATTGATATTGCTGTTGTTACTGTTAGGCCTACCACTAATGTTCCATAGATAATGTGCCTTTTTACTCTTGTGTATTAAACTAGCTATATGTGGAGTCCATGTTTTGATGCCCTTTCTTGATTTCTTTTGATTTCTAGACTGACCAGTTGCTGTCATTGAGGCACTATGCATCAAGGTTGAAAGTTTCCGGACAAGTAGATCAGCAGCAAGGGTTGAACTAATCTTAAGAGTGTCTTCTTTTAGAGAAACATTCAGTAGATTTTTGTAAAGTGTTGTATCATATTTATTCCATCGTACAACTGTTGGTATCATGTTATTAACATTGCTTTTACTGTACTCTGCCAATTGTGACTGTGGCTGTAATTTTACTGAAATTGTTATTCCCACATCAGTGTGATCTGAGAGATTTAGATGATGTTTGTCAGCTATGTTGACTTGTTGAACCAGATCTTTTGATTTACTAGTACACATCAGTAGTCAATTTGGGATTTTGCTCTTCCACTCGCTGAACCGAATGTTGGCTGAGAAGGGTAGTTACTAGGAAGTTCTAAATCATGCTCTACCATAAATCTCCTAAGTATGTTATCTCTAGAGACACCTTGATTTCTGTGCTGTGACGGATTTAGATCTCCTGCAATTAAGATGTAATGGGATTGTTTATACGTCGCAGTCATTTCATGCAGTTCGTCGAGCACAGTAGTGTACGCCTCTTCCGCTTGAGCAGTGTTCCGTGCTGGCATGTAAACATTGATCAGGCATATAGGAGTGTCGGCATCAAGCTCTATGGCTAGTAATCTGTTGCAACCATCTGAAATTTTAGTAACATGCATATCTAGATCCTTCGACCAGGTGATAGCAGTTCCACTGTAGCCCCGAGGTGCTTGTAATGGGGGGGGGGGGATGGGATTCTTATCATCACTGTATTTTACATGAAAATTTGGGTTGTTGTAGACATCTGCAAGTTTACCACTCTTATATCTGTAGAGCCAATGCTCCTGCAATAGAATAATTCAATTTTGCTTGGAAAGCAAATGGAGGTAGTTCATATTTGTTTCCGTATTATTTGTATTTAGCATTGTCATCTTCAATTCCAAACCTTTGGCCCAGGTTAAACTCTGCTGTTGTACTGTATTCGAGTCTGATGAGGCGGTGTCAATCACAATCTTCTCAACCGTGGTGGCAACTTGTCGATTTGTGACTGATGGTAAGGTGGGTGAAGTTGATAATGTGGCTGGAATGAAGTTTGGTGGTTGTGACTTGGCGTTTGGAACTGTTGTTATTGAGGCCTCGCAAGTAGAGGATGATCGGGTTGATGAAATGGATATTGCATATCCGCTACATGATCTGGGATGATTGGTCTGTTTTGTTGGAATAACTTAGACTGATATGGTCTGTTTGGCTGAGGTGGATGCATTAGTTTTACATGAGGTATAATCAGTTGTGGGTTGCAGGTCTACTGCAGCAGCCCTCTGTGTGTTTCTCCACTGTGTGTTTCTCCACCTTCTCTTTTCCCTTTTCCGATGGCCATTCTCTAAAAAATGATGTTGCTGTTGTCGGTAGGATTGCTGAGAGTTTTGGCGATTGATATCAGATTGGCGCAAAGGTGGAACAAATATGTTTTCATAAGCTGTATGCTGACAGCTTTCTGACACCTTAGAGTTTGGAATCGGATGTATAGGAGCTGGAGGCTCATGCTGAGGCCTGGAGTTTTCCTGAGGGTAGTATGTATTTGGTGAATAAGGCTGAATGTTGCACTCTTTGACTACTGCAGGATGATGTTGCTCCCTTCTTTCTTTCACTATCTCCCTTTCTAAATGACTGACTCGGTTTTCAAGCGGCTTCCACTCAAGGTCTGATACTCTTGAACTCGATTTTTGGAGAGAACAGTTGCACACTGATGCATCATGCTGCGCCACACAGTTATTAAACTGGTTGTTAAGCGATGAACTAAGTTTGGCCTGATTGTTTGGCAGAGAACTCTCTGGATGCAGTGGCTGCTCAGACATAGCTGCTAGCTTTAGCAGTATAGTACGATTACTCGTCTCGAGTTCATTAATTTTATTTTCTAACACTGCTATAAGTGAATGAGAGTATGAGTTCTGTTCCAGCTTGTTCTTAAGTTCGAATTCACGGGCGGCAACTTTCTGTTCAAGGTCCCGAAGCATTTTCTCTTTACTATTCAACATCTTCTCTTTGTGTTTAAGCTCAGTTACTCGTAATATATTGTCATCATCTAATGGTTTCTGAGATGGTCTGCTAGCAACTACTGCTGGTGAATGCACATACATGTATGTATGCTTCCTTCGGAATGGTTTCTTCACCAATGCCAGTCAGGTTAGTTTGATCGTTATAATTAATTTCTGTTCCCGATTGATCGGCATACACCTGAGTAGGTACTTGTCCTACCGATCATTCTTTTGGACTAACACGGTGTAATTCAGTTAGGATAGGTATATTGTCCTTCTGTGTGCAGATAGCTTGTTCTGCAGCTTCCGTTAACATGATGGGAGTTGACTCATCTGTGAAGCTTGCTTGATGAATGGTTAAGCATGCCAGACAATTGAAAAATACATCTGATTCAGTTCTCACTGTGTCATTTGGTTTTAGGTTTGAGCATCCAATATGTGTCCTAGATTGACAAGTTGTGCATTCTATTGCATAATCAGCGTTTGAAACAACACCATCACATAACTGGCAGCTGGCAAGTGTGTCTTTATCCTCGAATTCCGCCTCCAGCTCACTGTGTTGTTGTTGCTCAGTGGATGATACATGATTTTAGGCTTGCACGATTTTTCGATTTAATCATGAAGTTCGATTTATTTTTAAAATCGCAATTTTTACGATGTAATTGAGAAAAATTGGAAAATCGTCAAAAATGTCGTTTTAAAAAAATCCGAAGTATGTACTTTTCCGTCGCATTTTATCAGTACATGAGTACAATTATAATCGATTCACATCTGTGTTCATCGTGTTTATATCCTGCTGTGTCATGCACGTGTCGAATAATTATTAATCACAACACAAAGCACTACAATAAACAAGCTAACAATAGCGAGGTAACACCTTTGTCATTGAGAAAACCAGCTAGTTACTCCGTCGAATCGCCATATAATATAGAGTGTCGTGAAATGCCAAGTATACACCTGTGCAAAAGTTAAGCACCACCCTATTTTTACGCACATGCGAGGGTATATTCATGTGCTATGAAGAAAGCAATAGCATAAACATTTATGTACCCATCCATCTTAGTGCAAGAGGTAATAATGCAACTAGAGGAATGCTGATTATGATGGTGGGGAAACACTGTATGTTTTTGTTTGAACTTGAAAACGAGGCCTGAATGTGGTTACGTTGACACAACTGACAACTATTGCCCTACAGTTGACACACGTGGCTAGATTGTCATTAATGGTGTCTGAAAACGAAGTTTAACATCTGTGCACGAGTTTGAGACTGTCATTATTAATACCGGGTATATCCACCTTGTGCCTGGATGACGGCCTGGACACGACGTCTCATGCTGGTCACCAACCGACTGATACGCCATTGTGGTATTCGTTGCCATTCAAGATGGAGTGCGTCTGTTAATTCCTGTAGGTTCTGCACAGGAGGATCCCTCCTCCTCACCATGTTTCCCAGAATGTCCCAGATATGCTCAATAGGGTTCATGTCAGGGCTCCTTGCTGGCCATGGTAGGGTTTCGATGGCATTCTGGCGGAGGTATTCATGCACAGCTCTAGCACGATGTGGTCGGGCGTTGTCATCCATGAATATAGGGTGGGTTCCAGGTGCATGATTTACAAAATGAGGGACCACAACTCTATCCAGTATGGAATCTTGATATCTTTGTCCATTTAGTGTTCCAGGTACAGTCAACAGATCCAGCTTACAATCAAATGAGATGCACCCCCATATCATAACGGAACATCCACCAAATGGAACTTCTTCCATGATGTTACGTTGGTCGTACGCCGTGCGTCTGGACCTCCATACACGAGTTCGACCATCTGTGGCATGAAGCAGGAACCGACTTTCATCGGACCAGTGTACCCGTCTCCAGGATCTCATGTTCCAGTGTCTTCTTTCGTTGCACCACCTCAGACGCTCCTCTTTGTGGTGTGCAGTGAGGAGAGGACGTCTGACAGGTCTCCTAGCTTTCATGCCAGCAGCATACAGTCTCCTTTTGACGGTAGACATTGACACTCTATTGCGCGTTTCCCATTGCTGGCTGAGCACTCTGCAGTTGGTGAATGGAGATCTCCTAACAAGGCGTACTAGGGCTCGATCATCACGGGCAGTAGTCTTCTTCGGTCTTCCAGATCTAGGCCTGTCCTTCACCTCGTTAGTTTGCCCATGTTTTGCAATCAAACGACTGATTACAGTATGGTTAATGTTCAGCCCCCGCGTTAGCTGACATAATTCCAAGTACGAAATGCACATGCATGCATGACTTCACGCCGCTTGATGTCCGTGCGTGGCGGGAAACAGCACACGTGTTCAGTTATGTAAAAGTCCAGTTTGAGGTGTAGAACATTACATACAGATTTAGGCGACAAGATTAGGAATTTTGTGTTCATGACCGTGGTTTATTTGTACAGAGAGAATTAGCTCTTGATTGTGAACCGCTATGGCAAGACGAAGGTTAAGTGATCGTGTGAAATGGCAAATCATAGGCATGCATACCACTGGTATGTCATGCAGAGAGATTGGCAGACAGCTGAACATTAACCATACTGTAATCAGTCGTTTGATTGCAAAACATGGGCAAACTAACGAGGTGAAGGACAGGCCTAGATCTGGAAGACCGAAGAAGACTACTGCCCGTGATGATCGAGCCCTAGTACGCCTTGTTAGGAGATCTCCATTCACCAACAGCAGAGTGCTCAGCCAGCAATGGGAAACGCGCAATAGAGTGTCAATGTCTACCGTCAAAAGGAGACTGTATGCTGCTGGCATGAAAGCTAGGAGACCTGTCAGACGTCCTCTCCTCACTGCACACCACAAAGAGGAGCGTCTGAGGTGGTGCAACGAAAGAAGACACTGGAACATGAGATCCTGGAGACGGGTACACTGGTCCGATGAAAGTCGGTTCCTGCTTCATGCCACAGATGGTCGAACTCGTGTATGGAGGTCCAGACGCACGGCGTACGACCAACGTAACATCATGGAAGAAGTTCCATTTGGTGGAGGTTCCGTTATGATATGGGGGTGCATCTCATTTGATTGTAAGCTGGATCTGTTGACTGTACCTGGAACACTAAATGGACAAAGATATCAAGATTCCATACTGGATAGAGACACCATTAATGACAATCTAGCCACGTGTGTCAACTGTAGGGCAATAGTTGTCAGTTGTGTCAACGTAACCATATTCAGGCCTCGTTTTCACGTTCAAACAAAAACATACAGTGTTTCCCCACCATCATAATCAGCATTCCTCTAGTTGCATTATTACCTCTTGCACTAAGATGGATGGGTACATAAATGTTTATGCTATTGCTTTCTTCATAGCACATGAATATACCCTCGCATGTGCGTAAAAATAGGGTGGTGCTTAACTTTTGCACAGGTGTATAGATAACAATAATGACTGCAAGAAGGGATGTGTAGGCTACCAGTGTTAATGACAAAATGTGAAAAGTGTTGAATGACGCAATAGAGATTAATTGGATGAATTATTTAAAGCATCAATTCTTGCGAAGAGAAGTCAAGATGTATGAAGCAATTCGTGATCTAAAAAGTTCAAGCAATTTTAAATCTTTAGTGATAGGTAGCAATTCATTTGAGAAAGCCAATAAAAAGTCTGTCTATCACCGCTCCTTACTACTCAGACATGCAAAAAGTTAATTTTGTTTTTGCGAGCGATTTACACACAATACGCATGTACATGTAAATGGAGATATTTGTAGTAATGTATACAGTGACGTAGGTTATTGAAAACAGATGGTTGCTGCTAGCTCTTCGTCCAGGCGAAAGTTTTTGCAGGACTACTTAATAGGACGAGTATTCAGAAAACAGACAATGCATAAGTTTTATTGTTAAAAAACTAGCGGCACACGCTTGTTTGTCTAATCTGGAAATTCCGAGGAAGATACGTTTAAACACCCGGGTGGCAATTTAATATCAATATTGCCATAGAGCCTAATATAATTAATTGAATCACTTTAAACTTGTGCCTTAATAAAGGTATACATAACGTTCTATTAATGACGTCGCATAGACAAACGTCTCCTTCGATCAATACTCACCATTCTGTTACTTCTGATATACAGCTGGCTCTGACAGCTGGCTCTAGGACTATAGACTTAGAAAGCTTTACCGACTCCTTGGAACCGGGTACTCGGCTCCCAACTGCCGAGTACCCGTCTACCATAGAGCTCATTCTTGTTTGCATAGCAACAAGAGCTATACATGCTTTTCGCAGTGGAGAGATTAAGGAATAAATCTAAGTCTTTTTGTCTGTGATTGTGATAGCTAGTGATTCTCTTGCAAGGATAATTGGATAATATGGATACCGCCGAGGATAACCAGGTCGTATATTTCCTTATTATTCCATAGTTAAAAGACTTAGGTCTCTAAATTTCGTTGTGTCGCATGTTCCAATTTCTGACCCCAAAGAATCTGGGACGTGTGTTAACAACGAGATATGCCGGATGATCGCCTTCTTTAAACCCCAACAGGCGATCGGCAGATATGAAAATAGGTGTTTGCTACAGTATTTGTAACACGAATATCGGCTGACGTCGTTCTCCGTAAGATCCGAGCGGGTGACGTCACACCCGTGGTGCTCGGATGTTTATGTGAAGAAAATTTTTTCATTAATTCGCGCATCTTGTTCTGGGTGCTGCGTACTAAAAATGGTACCAGAAAACTGGAATGTTCAAGTTTTGCGTGTTATCACGATCTGTTTGCAATGATCGGTGGTTTCAAAATTCTTGATTAGATGTGTGGTCTGCGGTTTTACTGTGTGCTACAGCAGTTTGTTTACATTTTGTTGTTTCTTCACATATCGTTTTGGCTTTCGTTAGGAGTATAATTTATATTGATTGGTAAATATACCCCGAATGCTATGCGATATGATTCATGGTTCCGTTATACATCCTGGAGGATCAATTATGGGTGTATTTATGCCCGCTTCGTTCTTGTCGTCATAATCAATGCGATCTTTGCTGTAACGTTGCGGGGTGGGGTGCGGGAGGGTTACAGTTAATTTATGGTCAAATTATTTGAAAATTAATTGTCTGCCTTCCATCCGTGTCTCGTTCCGCTTGCTTATTGTAGGTTTGTGCTTATTTATAGGCCAAGCCAGCCCCGCCATCATGTGACGAGTGCCACAAGTTCGTACGGGTCCTATTTAAGGACCATGTCTGCTTTAGATGTACTCCATGTAACCTTGATAGTAGGTGTAATGTGTGTGCAGTGTGGTCCGCGGATATGATGTTAAAGTTCCTTGCCCAGAAGGATGTGGCTGGGTCTGACGCGGGGTCAGGCGGTTCGAAGTTAAATCGTGGAGCATCCGGTTCGGCCGGTGGGGGCGCTCCACATCCCCAGCTGGAGGTGGCGGAGATGACACCGCCGGCGTGGTTCGGTCCGGCTATGCAGGGTTTTCTGCATAGCGTTCTGCCCACGCTGGTGTCGTCCCTGCTGCCGAAGGTTGGGGGGCAGTTTCTCCCCATGCTTGGTACGGACCCTGTCCTTGGACAGGGTTCTGGACTGGTCACCGAGGGAGCCGTCTCGTACGGCCCCCTGGCAGTCCCGTTGGGCTCCGGCCTGACGGGTTCTGTCTCTCTGTGGTCCAGTAGCGGTGGCCGGTCCGTCAGGCATGGGAGCCGTCCGCCAGGATGGCTCCACGGTTTCCTCGTCTAGTGACGACTCTTCAGAGTCTGAAGACGAGGAGGCCGAGGAGGAGAGGTTGCTGCGGCCTGTGATGCCACGGGTGGAGAATATGGAGGTAGATTCCGTCCTGGACGGAACCGTCCTCCATCTGTCTGGCTTGGCGCAAGCCAGGGCAGCGGCTCCGCCCGTGGTTGAGGCCAATCTGGTACCAGGCACCGGTCCCGTGACGGTTGGTTTGACGCCAGCCGACACGGTGACGGGTGTGCCGGGCCAGGCGTGGTACTCACCTATCTCGCCTGGTCCGGCGGTCAGACGTGGGGTGCCGTTGGCGCCCGGGTCTGGCCACGGTTCCGCGTCTGCTATGGGTCCGCACGGTTTTCCGTGCGGGCCTACCCCATGGACTGGTGTGTTTCATGGGGTGGCGGCGGAACCGTTTGGTACCGGAGTGCCTGGCGTGTCAGCCGCAGCTCCTTGCTGGGAGGCCGTGGCTGGCAGGCCCGTGAACACGTCACCCGTTGACGCGTTCACGGGTATGTCTTCCTCGGAAGTAGACTGGTCGGATGCCCTGGCTTGGCTTGGACCCATCTGTGGTTTCGGCCACGGCCGAGGAGGATGCGCCCCGTCCGTCGGTTGCATCGATTAGGACGGGGATCTTGCCCGCAGCCCGGATCCAGTCTGTTGGACTGGATCCACGGTTCATCGAGTTGCTTGAGGCTATTTATAGTAAGCAGCTCATGACCAAGGGCCAGCTCCCTGCAGCCTCCAGGGAGGTGCGGGCGAGGTGTCGTATTCCACGGGGGGGAATATGACAGGTATGGTGTGGTACCATCGGTCACCGAGGATGACCGATGGGTTCTGGGTGTTCAGAGTGCTGGAGCGGGTGGCCCCCGGTCCTGCACTTGTGGACAAGTCCCAGGCACCAGGATAAAGTCCTGTCCCTATGCGATGAGGGTGTGAGGGCAGCTATGAGTGCTGTCAACCATTCGTATCGCCTTCTTCAGTCGGTGTGGGCTGAAGCGGGGGCAGGCCACCCTGTGCCACCTGTAGCGCTTTCTTGCATCAATGACGGCTTGGTGCTGTCTATGGACGCGCTGGCAAGGGTACAGGCGCGTGTGACAAAGTCCAGGAGGCAAATGGTTCTTGACCATATGCGTCCGGCTACGGCAGTCAGGGAGCGTCTTCTTGGGACACCCCTGACAGGGCCTAGCATCTTCGGTGGCCAGGCGCGGGCCATCCTAGAGGACACTGCCAGCATTGCGCAGAATCGGTTGGCGGTAAACCTACAGCTGGAGCTAGTGCGGCAAGCGCACGCACTAGGGGCTGTAGGGAAACCGTTAGCTGTTCAATCTTCAAAGAAGCAGAAGAAGCAGAAAGGCAAGGCGAAAGCTAAGCCTACTGCGACTTCTGCTTCGTCTGGTTTTTCTCAGCCGCCGCCGGCTAAGAAAGCCAGGAAGGTTGTGGAGGCCTCTACCCTCCCCAATGTTGCTCCTGATCGCCCTAGAGGCGGGAAGGGGAAGGGTAAGGGTAAGTCCTCAAAGGGCGGAAAGAAGGGAGCGGATCGTACCTGAGGGTACGAGAGCTCCCTTCGTATCCGCCTGGACCGCACCTGTGCGACAGGAACAGCGGTGCCAGTTGGACCTGCCGAGCCAAGACCGAAATGGTTCTCTCTCTCTCTCGTTAAGAAAGGGGGGGGGGAGCGGACCGCGAGCCGGACAACCCTGTTAGACGTCGAGGCGTCTATGGTGGGTGGAAGGCTCATGCGTTTCGTCGAGGCCTGGCGAGGTGTGACGTCAGACAGTCTGGTCCTGGGATGGTTATCCCAGGGTTACATGCCGGAGTGGTGGGACTTTCCGCCGCATTATCTGTCTTTGGCACCTGTCTGGACACCCGTACCAAGGGAACCAGACAAGTTAGAAGCCGTTCAAAACGAAGTGTCGGGTTTGCTTCTGAAGGGAGCAATAAAACCAGCGAACCAGAACACTCCAGGCTTCTATTCAAATATGTTCCTTGTCCCCAAGAGCACAGGGGGATGGAGACCCGTGCTCAATCTCAGGCCATTAAATTGGTTTATCCATACGCCTCGGTTCCAGATGGAAACGCCGAGGTCGGTAATGTCGGGATTGAGGAAAGGAATGTGGTGTGTGTCGATCGATCTGAAAGATGCATATTTCCACATTCCAATGAACAGGAGTTGTCACAGGTTTCTGAGATTTGCGTTTCAGAATCAAGTATGGGAGTTTATTGTTCTCCCGTTTGGCCTGTCGACAGCTCCAAGGGTTTTCACAAGAGTGGTCCTTGCGGTGACAGCGTTTCTCAGAAAAGAGAACGTGGCGCTACACACCTACATAGACGACTGGCTGCTCACGGCAGACTCGGCAGCCAGGTTGAACGTGGATACTGCTCTGACTCTGAAGCTACTTTCAGATCTAGGCTGGATAGTCAACAAGGAGAAATCCGAGTTAACACCCACGCAACATTTCGTTTATTTGGGGATGCGATTCGATCTCGAGGAGGGCAGGGTTTACCCGTCAGAGCCCAGAGTGGTGTCTCTGTTAGCCATCCTCAAGAGTTTTCGAGTGGGAAACCACATTCAGGCGAGGCGGTTTCTTCAGATGCTGGGCATGATGGTCTCCATGGAGCAGGTGATCCCGTACGCTGCTCTAATGCGAAGACCTATCCAGTTGTATCTGATGTCTCTGTGGAAACAGAGAATAGAACCCCTGTCAAAACTGGTGCCAGTTTTGGAGCCGATAATGTCGCGTCTTGTATGGTGGAAAAAGCGTCAGAATCTCCTAGTAGGGGTTTCGCTGCACCTACCCCACCCCCAGCTGTCCGTGTACGCGGATGCATCGCTGGAGGGGTGGGGGGCCTGCCTGGGAGAACACCAGGTCTCAGGCACATGGACTCTCCAGGAGAGCCAGCTGCATATCAATCTGTTGGAAATGATGGCAGTGGAACTGGCGTTGGAAGAGTTTCTTCCGATGATCAGGGGCAAGGTGATATTGATACGGTCTGACAATTCGACAGTAGTATCATATATAAATCGCCAAGGCGGGACCAGGTCACCCACACTGTGTATCAAAGTGTGGCACTTGATTCAATGGTGCAGGAATTACTCGGTTATTTTGAAAGCAGCTCACATTCCTGGGCGATTGAACATTCTGGCGGATGCTTTGTCTCGCAGACAGAGAATTCTGCCAACAGAATGGTCCCTCAACCCTCCAGTTCTACGAAGGATCTTCGAGCATTGGGGCAAACCCAACGTGGACTTGTTCGCCACAAGGGAAAATGCTCAAATCATGACTTATGTCTCGCCGATTCCAGATCCAAATGCCGTCGATACAGATGCTCTGGCGATAAGCTGGAGAGGGATGCACGCTTACGCGTACCCACCCACCATTCTTCTGCCGAAGGTATTGGTGAACATCAGGGAGGAACCGTGTCTGGTCCTGCTAATAGCCCCGTATTGGCCCAGCAGGGCGTGGTTCACGGATCTGCTAGATCTGCTGGTGGAAAACCCAGTGCAGTTGCCCGAGATTCCGAACATAATCTCCCAGGCCAAGGGACGCTTCCTACACGAGCGTCCCGAAATGTTCAAATTGACTGCGTGGATGTTATCAAACAACGTTCCACGTCGGAAGGCTTTTCTCGACAAGCTGCTGATATCATCGCGGCTGCGAGAGGGAGGTCAACCTTCAAGTCATATAACAACAAGGTTAACAGATTTGCAGACTGGTGTGAAGAAAAGGGTATTGATACCTTTCAATCCACTATTCAGCAAATAGCAGACTTTCTCTGTGAGCTGTTCTTTTCAGGACTAGCTCCCGTCACAATTGCTGGATACAAGTCAGCTTTGGCATCAGTTATCCCTTGTCTAGCCAACAGGGATAGTCCAGAGGTGGCCCAGTTAAATGTGATGGTGAAGGGAATGAGCAATCTCCGACCGAGACAACCGGTAGTCATTCCAGCCTGGAGTCTATCTTTAGTGCTTAATGTACTGGCCAAGCACCCTTTTGAACCGTTGCGTTCGGCTAGTCTAAATCATTTGACTCTAAAGGCGGTTTTTCTATTGGCAGCTTCCTCAGCTAGAAGGCGCAGTGAGATCCATGCGCTTTCGGCAGAGAGGGACCGATTTATTGTCTCCGGAGAGGGTATGCGTCTTCTGCCAAGAGCAGAGTTTATGTCAAAGAATCAATCTTTGAGATATCCTGGCAAACCGATCATAATACCGAAGTTAACAAGGTTTGATCGTAATGCCAGTGTCTGGTGCCCGGTCCGTGCTTTGACTAAGTACAAGAAACGGACTGACTCGTTACGGTCGAACGATAGACATCTGTGGATCTGCCATAAGAAGCCTTATGGCGCCGTATCCATGGATACTATCTCTCGTTGGGTAGTCAAATGCATTCAGACTACTCATGAGATGGCGACTGGGCACCAGGTGCAAGGCGCAAGGGCACATGATGTTAGAGGAATAGCCGCCTCGACCGCCCTTTACAGTGGTGTTCCGTTAGAGGACATCATGGCCGTTGCACAATGGCACTGGGAGTCCTCATTTATGGATTACTATATGAGGGATGTGTCAGACTCGGCAAATCCACTCGCTTTAGCTGTTTTGAGACGATAGGTAAGTGACCACACTGCTCTTCACCCTTTTTTCACTTTGGTAAGAAAAGAATCTAAAGCAGGCATGGTCGAGCGAGAGGATGACAACCAGATTGTGTCACTGATGGCCGGACCAGTGAATGGTTGGAGGCGGTACGTCTGAAGTCCAATTATCATAAGGTAATTCAATAGTGAGAGTTTTTTGTATCATGTCTATATATCATGTTCATTCATCTTATATATTCATGCTCATTCCCAGGCTAATACATGTGGATATGCAAGGAGCAGTTAACCCTCTTGGCATATTTGTGTTTCAGGCGAGATACATGTTCGTGAGTTCTCTCCCTTTTCTCAGGAGAAAAAGGGGGTGGGGGCAGTGATGCGAATGTGATTCGGTTCCGTTAACTTGACGGTCCTTTTAGGTCTCCGTTAGTCAAGTTTTAAGTCTAAATCTTTCTCCAAGGGGCAAAAGTAGCATTGATGGCTTGCCCCTTCCCACCAGGTTACTGATCAAATCTGGTGTATATCAGAAGTAACAGAATGGTGAGTATTGATCGAAGGAGAATGAAGGAAATGTCAATTTCCATTTCTCCGAGATCTAACAATACTCACCATTCTGTTACGGACCCAGCCCCACGGAGGCAAGCCATGGATTTCTCTTGTTTGGTGGCTATGCAAACAATATGAGCTCTATGGTAGACGGGTACTCAGCAGTTGGGAGCCGAGTACCCGGTTCCAAGAAGTCGGTAAAGCTTTCTAAGTCTATAGTCCTAGAGCCAGCTGTATATCAGAAGTAACAGAATGGTGAGTATTGTTAGATCTCGGAGAAAGGGAAATTGACATTTCCTTCAGTCTCCTTGACTACTTGATTGTTACGTCATGTATTTCTTCTTTTAATGATGTCACGTATAAACAATGAATCAAATTATGAAAAGAAACGTAAATAATGTCACTAAAACACGTACATTTTCGCTATATAATGTCACATGGACTTAAAAATTACGTAACTGATTCACATTCACTGTCAGGTATGATTTAATAATGCCAAATGACTTAAAAACTTATTAAAACTTATAAAAACGTTCCTAATATATCTCCGGGGTTTTCTTCAACTTCATCCTATAACGTCACTTTAGATCGCTCCTCGCTATTTGGGGAAATACAAACAAGTCATAGTTATTACGGTGGGGCTACAGTGGAACTGCTATCACCTGGTCAAAGGATCTAGATATGTATGTTACTAAAATTTCAGATGGTTGCAACAGATTACTAGCCATAGAGCTTGATGTAGACACTCCTATATGCCTGATCAATGTTTACATGCCAGCACGGAACACTGCTCAAGCGGAAGAAGAGTACACTACTGTACTCGACGAACTGCATGAAATGACTGGGAAGTATAAACAATCCCATTACGTCTTAATTGCAGGAGATCTAAATGCGTCACTGCACAGAAATCAAGGTGTCTCTAGAGATAACATACTTAGGAGATTTATGGTAGAGCATGATTTAGAACTTCCTAGTAACTACCCTTCTCAGCCAAAATTCGGTTCAGCGAGTGGAAGAGCAAAATCCCAAATTGACTACTGATGTGTACTAGTAAATCAAAAGATCTGGTTCAACAAGTCAACATAGCTGACAAACATCATCTAAATCTTTCAGATCACACTGATGTGGGAATAACAATTTCAGTAAAATTACAGCCACAGTCACCATTGGCAGAGTACAGTAAAAGTAATGTAAATAACATGATACCAACAGTTGTACAATGGAATAAATGTGATACAACACTTTACAAAAATCTACTGAATGTTTCTCTGAAAGAAGACACTCCTAAGATTAGTTCCACCCTTGCTGCTGATCTACTTGTCCGGAAACATTCAACCTTGATGCATAGTGCCTCAATGACAGCAACATAGCTGGCAAACATCATCTAAATCTTTCAGATCACACTGATGTGGGAATAACAATTTCAGTAAAATTACAGCCACAGTCACCATTGGCAGAGTACAGTAAAAGCAATGTAAATAACATGATACCAACAGTTGTACGATCGAATAAATGTGATACAACACTTTACAAAAATCTACTGAATGTTTCTCTGAAAGAAGACACTCCTAAGATTAGTTCCACCCTTGCTGCTGATCTACTTGTCCGGAAACTTTCAACCTTGATGCATAGTGCCTCAATGACAGCAACTGGTCAGTCTAGAAATCAAAAGAAATCAAGAAAGGGCATCAAAACATGGACTCCACATATAGCTAGTTTAATACACAAGAGTAAAAAGGCACATTATCTATGGCACATTAGTGGTAGGCCTAACAGTAACAACAGCAATATCAATAATAACGTAAGAAGCTGAGACAAGCAATGCGACTACTAAACAGTGAAAAGAGAACATCATTGCATAACAAGATCATGGAGGCTCATGTAAATGAAAAGCAGACATTTTTCATGTTGATAGCAAAGCAGCGTATAACTCGTCAAAGAGGGACGCATCAGCTTATCATTGAGGGTGAAATATGCAATGATGATGCTGGCATCTTGAGCGGACTCAAGAATGGTTCACTCGCCATCCCTCTGGTAGACCAAGCCCTCAATGAAGAGCACAAGAGAATTGTAGAACTTGATGTCCAGATAATTGAAGACGTGTGTAGCAACCATACTACTGGGACAGAATGTGAATCAGTAACTGAAGCAGAGATCCGAAAGATCATTGCAGAATTCAAGAATAACAAATCAGCAGACCTGCATGGGCTAACAGCAGAACACTTAAAGCATGCACCAACTGTGGTAACACATCATCTCGTAAAGCTAATGAACTATATAATCAGTACAGGCTACATTCCATCTGATGTGAAGCAAGGAATCTTAACTCCAGTATTAAAGAGGGGTAAGAATGATAAACAGCCTAGCAACTACAGAGGAATAACAGTCCTTTCAATTGTAGGCAAAATCTTGGAAAAAGTAATTTATATATGTCAGAATGTTAAACTTCAAGTTAAATTAAGAGATGAACTGTGTTAATTTTTCGGCAAATTTGGTGGATGATGTTGATACAGCAACATTATCAACCGAATGGTTGGAAAGTGTACACCAGTTTCTTTGTTATTGACACAGCAAAAGATAGAATATTGACATCAGAGTGGTAAGGGTCAAAGTCTAAAATTTAATGATTACGAGGAGATTTAATTAAGCAACCCCAGTCAAGTCATTCAAGAACAAACCAGGAATCGACTTCAAGGAAAGAACTTTTGAATTAGACTGAACAAGCCATACTACAACAAAAAAAACTGAGACAATAACAAGCCAATGGCTTATGCCTCGTAAAATGATGATGATGATGATGAAACTATAAATAAAATTATCTATGTTTTCAATGTCTACAACATTTTAATAGGTACGGCAATACTTCTATGATGCTTTTTTGCCATACAAAGAAAGCGGTAAAATTAAATAACAGAAATAAACGCGATTTACCACTTCATGAGGGTTAAGAATAAGGATATAGCCTGTGAACGCATGTTATATATGATGCACACTTCGCCTGTGGCGACTGAAGTGAGCGCGTTAAGCGATGACTTTACGCGGAACCATCACAAACTGGCGATCTCTCGCAGAAGGATAAATTCATAGAATCGCGATGATGTTATCACAATCAATTTTCCCATAATACCCTGGGAGCAATGCCATTTTTGGATCGGCTAATTTAACATTACGAGCAATGGGCCGTGAAACCGTAATCACATTTTCTTTACTATCTTGCAAAATTGATTTGTGATTTTACGTTTTCTGATACTGGGCAGAGTCTTTACAGATTTTCAGATCCAGGATTTTATGATTTGAGCTTCATGGAAAATGTAAACAGTGCATTACTATCGGCAGTATTCTTTAGCATGTAGTAAAGTTGGTCCAACTTTAATGGCGTCCGATCACAAAATGCCCAGATGTGCGTAACTATGAATTCCTCTACACTTGGTTCCTTCAAGGAACCCATTCATTTCGGGCAAATGAGTGTATTAATCACACAATGAACTATTTCATTACTGTGCATGCAGGCACAAAGGTTAGCGCATATTTTGAGGACGTATTCAGATATGACTGCTGGGGCTCCCTTGAGGGAGCCTATCTTCTTCTTCCGCTGATCATACCGCCGGTCCTATAAGTGACTATCGAAATGATCATAAGCGTTAAGTGCATGGCTCCATGGTTTATTAGAGTGCGCCGTGCGGCCTGGAATCTCCGTCTTCAGCACTCGAGGTTTCTGTCAGGGTTACCTCACCCTTACCTCCTTTAGTCGCCTCTTACGACACGCAGAGGATACGGAAGGTGTATTCTAAGCCCCACCTACAGGGCAAGAGGGAGCCTATAATTATATAGATTGACTCAAGGGTGCCTTGAGGGAACCTTTATTTGTGTAGATTGCTGCAGGGTGCCTTGAAGGAACCTTTATTTATGTAGATTGCTGCTTGGTGCCTTTATTTATGGAGATTGAAGAGGGTGCCTTGAGAGAACCTTTATTTATGGAGATTGCTGCATGGTGCCTTTATTTATGGAGATTGCTGAGGGTGCCTTGAGAGAACCTTTATTTATGGAGATTGCTCATTGCTGGAGGGTGTGAAGAAGAAGATTTTGGTTTGATTGGCGTCTATCGAGTCCCTGACTCCAGGTCCCATTCACGCCATTCTAGGCTGGTTTTATTTCAGTCTATTATTGGTAACTTCTCCAGCTTTTTTCACTGTTACCCATTTATACTCCTGGGTGGAGAGGGGCAACGAGGAGTGAAGGAGATTGCCTATGTTTCCAGCGATTGTCAATTGGCCGAACAGAGACATGACCCCGGGGTCGCCGGTTTCACAGCTCTGCTCATTACCGCTTGAGCTACTGTCTCCATTAAGGGTGCTACAGGGTGCCTTCAGGGAACCCTTATTTAAGGAGATTGCTGAGGATGCCTTGAGCGAACCTTTATATATGGAGATTGGTCATTGCTGCGGGGTGCCTTGATGGAACCTTTATGTTTGGAGATTGGTCATTGCTGCAGGGTGCCTTGATGGAACCTTTATTTATAGAGATTGCTGAGGATGCCTTGAAGGCACGTGTATTTATGTAGACATCTGACGGGTGCCTTGAAGGAATGTTTATTTATATATGTCTGCGGGAAACTTTCTTTATGTATATTACTGAGGGTTGCTTTGAAAGAACCTTTATTTTGAGACCTGATTTGGTGTCTTGAGGGAACCTGTATATTATGGAGCTGTTTGCTGGTGCCTTGAAGGAACCTTTACTTTTGTAACTGCCTGAGCGTGCCTTGAGAGAACCTTGTGTGAGGGGTGCCTTGAAGAAATCTGTATTTATGTATCTATCAGTGGGCGTCTTGAAGGAACTGTCACGTAGAAGTGGACTACGTCACAGAAAATGGGTAGATCAACGAAAACTGGTTGTAATTAAGATTTTGAGGTAATATGTATGTTATCTTTCTGGGGCCAGATATCCATTTATTTGACTAAAAAACATCAATTTCCATCTATTTTACTCTGGCAATGCAGAAGCAGGTGGTATGTTAAAGAACTATGTTTTCTGTGCGTCTATTGAAGTTGGCCAGAGATTCACACTGTTCAATGGGGTCATAGATAGCCTTGCCCCCCCCCCCCCTCCCTTCCCCTCCCCTAGTGATAGATGGCCAGTTCATTTACTGTTGCTTGGTGTGGTTAATAAGTTTGTGAAATTTGCTATTATTGCTATCTTGCGTGCTCCTTTTGTAAAAGGAGGCCCTCTCACAGGCTAATTCTTTGCAAAGCTGGGAATGGAGTCCATTTTTCATATCTGTCCGTAGTTGCCAGATGGGATCGATGACCGGTACCAGACTTCATCATCATCATCATCATTTTATGAGGCATACATGTGTAGGCCATTGGCTTGTTATGGGCTTGTTAAGTAAGACGTCACTGCACGTGATTCGCAAGCCGGATGTGTGTATACTTTGCTTTATTACATCATAAGTGCGTGTTTGTGACGTCATCATTTGTTGTTAAACAAAAACATTGTTTTGTGTATTTAACAATCGAGCTGGACCCGGAAATACGTCATCACTTAACAATTAGCCTATTGCCTCAGTGTTTTGTTGGTAGTATGGCTTGTTCAGTTCAATTCAAAAATTCTTTCTTTGAAGTCGATATCTAGTTTGTTCTTGAATGATTGGCTTGTTGTTGATTAATTAAGTCTCATTGAAACTGTTAGATTTATAAGTTTAACCCCCACGACTCCGATGTCAATATTCTATCTTTTGCTGTGTAAATAACAAAGAAAGTGGTGTACATTTTTCAACAATTTGGTTGATGATGTTGCTGTTTACGACTGCAACATCCTCCACCAATTTTGCCAAAAAATTAAAACCAGATCATCTTTTAATTTAATATGAAAATTTAAAGTTCCGACATCGGATTGGCAGGGGTTAACACTGATTTGTGGAAATACTGTGGTGCAGATGGGTGTTCCCCACGTTAGCTGCATGTGGTGTGCTGTCTACACGCATGGTTACACCCTGCCTAGCATTTGGTACACATATATTGACTTGTGTAGGCCGTAGTTGGTCTTGTTGTTGTTGTTTTCATCTTTTGTGTTTACCTTCAACCATTGAGCGTGGAGTTGTTTGCCTTTGGTAAGATTCTTAATATTTGTGGACACTTTCCACTGGAGACCATTAATCCTGATTTGTTTGCATGGAATTGCTTTCTGTGCGGCTTCTAGCAGAATCCTGTGTATTGCAGCAGTAAGCGATTCTACATTTAATGATTGCATAATATTAGCAGTGTTATGGTTCTGTTGTATCGAGTTTTCGTACACTGATAAGTCAGCTTGTGGCCATAGTAGTCTGCATGCACATGTAGACGGGTGTTTTATACTGATGGTGATGATGATAACAATGGTTCTCCTACTCAAGGGAGGAACTTCCCTTCTAACAAGAAGAAAAATGTCTTAAGGGAACCCTTATTTTTAGAGATTGCTGAAGGTGCCTTGAGTGAACCTTTATATATGGAGATTGGTCATTGCTGCAGGGTGCCTTGATGGAACCTTTATATTTGGAGATTGGTCATTGCTGCAGGGTGCCTTGATGGAACCTTTATTTATAGAGATAGCTGAGGATGCCTTGAAGGAACGTGTATTTATGTAGACATCTGACGGGTGCCTTGAAGGAATCTTTATTTATATATGCCTGTAGGAAACTTTCTTTATGTATATTACTGAGGGGTGCTTTGAAGGAACCTTTATTTTGAGACCTGATTGGGTGCCTTGAGGGAACCTGTATATTATGGAGCTGTTTGCTGGTGCCTTGAAGGAACCTTTACTTTTGTAAATGCCAGAGCGTGCCTTGAGGGAACCTTGTGTGAGGGGTGCCTTGAAATCTGTATTTATGTGTCTATCAGTGGGTGCCTTGAAGGAACTGTCACGTAGAAGTGGACTACGTCACAGAAAACGGGTAGATCAACGAAAACTGGTTGTAAATGTAATTAAGATATTGAGGTAATATGTATCTTATCTTTTAGTGGCCATATATCCATTTACATGTATTTGACTAAAAAACATCAATTTCCATCTATTTTACTCTGGCAATGCAGAATACGATGGTATGTTAAAGAACTATGTTTCGTGCGCATCTATTGAATTTAGCAAAGGGGCACAGCAAGAACCGGGTTCCTTGAAGGAACCAACTGACGAGGAATGTATCCTTCTGTCGATTTCGTCCCACCTCGGTCTCACCCTCTAGACTCATGGGGCTATCTTACCCCATGTGTGAATACATTGGGGGTCGTCGATCTCGTACCAATCCTTTATGATGTAGTAATTGAATTTCAGTAATAATTTGAAAATAGGTGTTGCCTATAAGCGAAAGCAGACATCATTTATTAGCTCACCTGGCCAGAATGGCCAAGTGAGCTTATGCCATGGCGACCGTCCGGCGTCCGTCCGTCCGTCTGTCAACTTTTTCCTTTAAACGACTTCTTCTCAAGAACCACTAGGCCGATATAAGTTATCTTTGGCAGGAAGTATCCTTAGGGCATAAGGATCCAAGTTTGTTCAAACGAAGCCGATCGGCCAATTTGCCTGGTGGCCAATTTGGATTTCGGCAGATTTTAGGAAATGTCTTTAAAAATCTTCTCCGAAACTGCTTGGTGGATCGAAGCAAATCCCATGAAATATGATCTAGGGCAAGAGCTGAACCAAGTTTGTTCAAGGGAACTTGATTGGCCAAATGGTTCAGCGGCCATTTTGGTTGACCTAGTTTTAGCGAAAACGACTTCTTCTCCAGAACCGCTGAAGGGATTAGGCCAGAATTTGGCAGATATGATTAGGGACTAAAGGCCATTAAAGTTTGTTCAAGGGAAGTTAATCCGTCAAAAAACA
The DNA here is from genome assembly GCA_034401795.1 of Chaetoderma sp. LZ-2023a. NCBI lineage: Eukaryota > Metazoa > Mollusca > Caudofoveata > Chaetodermatida > Chaetodermatidae > Chaetoderma > Chaetoderma sp. LZ-2023a. Next base: position 61,942,588 of record CM067365.1, read on the forward strand.
TGGTGCAGTCGGCCAATCAAAATACAGCATGTTTGTCGGCCATATTGGATTTTTTTATTTGATGGATTTTGAGGCTGAAATTGGTTTTATATAGGTTTTTTTGGGTATTCTGATCACAAATTTGCAACTTTCAAAGCTGTCGGATAAGCGGTTTGGTGGCCATCTTGGATCATTTTCCTGCCAAAAGCTCCCATACTAAAGCAATGGGAAATTTAAAATGTCTACTTTTCGAGAACTTATGGGACGATTTCAATTATATTTGTCAGGAAGCATCCTTAGGTTGTGGAGATTCAAATTTGTTCAAACGAAGCCGATCGGCCAATTTGGCCGGTGGCCATCTTGATTTTTGGCCGATTTTTTAAAACGTCTTTAAAAATCTTCTTGGAAACCGCTTGGTGGATTGAAACAAACCCCATGAAATATGATCTAGGGCAAGAGCTGAACCAAGTTTGTTCAAGGGAACTTGATTGGTCAAATGGTTCGGCGGCCATTTTGGTTGACCTAGTTTTAGCCAAAACAGCTCCAGAACCGCTGAAGGGATCAAAATTTGGCAGATCTAATTAGGGATTAAGGGCCATTAAAGTTTATTCAAGGGAAGTTGATCCGTTAAAAAAACATGGCCGCAGTGGGCCAATCAAAATACAACATGTTTGGCGGCCATATTGGATTTTTTTATTTGATGGATTTTGAAGCAAAAATTTGTTTAGTACAGGGTTATGAGTATGCTGATTTCAACCATGCCATTTCTGAATCTATCAGATAAACGGCTTGGCGGCATGTAGTAAAATTGGCATTTAGTACAGGTGATCTTTATAGCATGTTTAACTGCATTCTAAAACCCTTGTAATCATTTGACAGAGTGACCAAACTCACTTAGCAGCAGTTGTTCACTAGTTCAAAATAATAATTTGACTGAAAGTCATTGCTGCCTTAGAATGCAACAACTTTCTGTCAAATAAATATCAAAATATTCAAAGTCATATATGTCAGCATACACAATACATATCTTAGATATTTAGCCAGCATAGGAAAACATTTAATCTTGTAATTTAAAACCACAACTCTAATTCTCAGGATTGAAATGAAATTAATACCCTGTGAGGTAGTGAGCTGATGAAGTGTACCATATTCACATACATTGTACTGATACTAAAAGATTTATTTAATTAATACATCATTAACCCTTTAACACTCATATCAGCCAAAAATGGCTTCTGCAGTGGTCGTGAGAAATGTCCATTTGCAGACTAAAAGATAACGTTTTTTGAAAATTTACCACTGGATAAATTTTCAAAAATAGTCTTCTCTTGGTCTGCAAGATGTCTGTTACTGTCAAGTGCAGCAACAGTTTTCAGCATGACTATTCAACCCTTGTCACACCAATGTCTAGAGATTAATTGTTACAAAGCCAGTATTAGAAAGGCTGGTGTACAGTTTGTAAACACCATTGCTGTCATAGACAGTGCTGTTGCTGTTATACAATTGACAGCAACAGCTTACACAACAGCTGTTAAGCAACAGCTTAGCACATTATTTCCAGTTAAATGCGTTAATAAGATTCGCTTCTTATCAATTTATTATTATTAGCTCACCTGGCTATCGATATCAGAGGACACAATATCTTACCTATTTTGCTAGGTTAGGAAAACGGTTAACCCTTTAGCCATCATATCAGCCAAAAACGGCTTCGGCAGTGGTCTTGAGAAATGTCCATTTGCAGACCAAATGAAGACTATTTTTGAAAATTTTACCATTGGAATGATGGACTCTTTTTAACGAGCCAGTCATTCCAGTGGTAAATTTTCAAAAATAGTCTTGGTCTGAAAATAGACATTTTCTATGAGAAAATTGAACTTTTCTTAAATTCAATGGTTAAATGGTTAATTAATGTGCAATTGGAGTTTTATTTCCACCATCCATTGACACATGACAGCTTTTATTACCATAATAGATAAAAACTAAATTAACAGGTTAACCTTTTCCCTCCAACTGCTGCCTAAATATTTAAGATATGTATTGTGTACTCTGATACCTATACTGTTAAAATATTTTGAAATGTATTTGATTCATTGAAGGTTGTTGCTGCCTAAGTCAGCTATGAATAAGTCAAATTATTTTTTAAATAAATTGCAGCATCGCGTACTTGGCCATTCAGCAAGATGTACACGTGTTAAAAGGATGGTTTGGAATATACTCAGTTGAACCTGCTATAAAGACCATCTGTATTAACCCTTCTTAAATTAGTTTAACGGAAAGCCAATGTTGCCTAAGGCACAACGGCTTCACGTCAAATTAATTTCAAAATATTCAACAAAATAAGTTTTATATCATAAAGAATATACTTTTTCCGGGATTTATGGGTGAAAGGGTTAAGAAACCACCTGCCTTAAAGACTATTTTCTGCATTTGCTAAATGCAATTAAGCAATGTATTTGAAACTTTATTAGCCATTTAATGGTCAAACCAGCGAAAACCTGCCTCTGCAGTGGCCTTGAGGAATGTCGATTTGCAGGCCAGCATGAGTATTTTTGAAAATTTACCACTGGAATGACTGAGCCAGTCATTTCTTGTCATGTCTTTTCTTTTATTAATTTAATTCAGCATTATCTCCTGTTCTCGCTTTACAGTTCTTATTTTTAGCTCACTTGGCCATATCAAGTTTGTTCAAAAGAAGCAGCCCAGTCAATTGGGCCGGCAGCCATTTTGGATTTTGGCCGATTTTAAGAAACTGCTTTAAAAATCTCCAAAACCTCTCAATTAAAAACTTGAAACATCATCTAGGGCATCTGGTCCAAGCTTGTTCAGGAGAACTTGATTGGCTAAATGCTTTGGTGGCCATCTTGGATGACCTAGTTTTCGCAAAAATGCCTTTTCCAGAACTACCATGATTACTGAACAGATCGGGCTGAAATTTGGGAGATATGATTAGGCATGAATGGGCATTAAAATTTGTTCAAGGGAAAAAACCCAATCAAAATGTAGTGTGTTTGGCGGCCATATAGGATTTTCTTTTTTGATGGGTTTTGAAACCAAAATTGGTTTTATATAGGTTTTTGGGTATGCTGATTTCAAATGTCACTTTCGAAACTGTCAGATAACCGGTTTGGTGGCCATCTTGGATCATTTTCCTGCCAAAAGTTTCTATACTAAAGTAATACATGTAGGAAAATTAAAATGGCTTCTTGAGAACCACGGAGCTGATTTCAATTATATATGGCAGGAAGCATCAAAGAGATCAAAGGTTGTTGGCGCCAGTCAGCTAATTTGGCTGGTGGCTATCTTGGATTTTGCTAAAAATCTCTGAAACCGCTTCAGGGTCGATTCAAAACACATGAACCATCATCTACATGTAGGGCAACAGTTGAACCAAGCTTGGTCGGCAGAACTTGATTGGCCAAATACTTCTGCTGCAATCTTGGATGACCTAATTTTTGAACCGCTGAATGGATCAGGCTGAAATTTGGGAGATATGATTAGACGAAGGACCATTAAAGCTTGTTCAAGGAGAAGTTGCTATGTAAGGAAACATGGCTAATCAGTTTTCAACATTTTGGCAGTCATAATGAGATTTTCTATTTGTTGGATTTTGTTTCATGCCAAAAAACTCCCATAGTACAGCACTGGGAAATATACTGATTTTAAGCAAATTTAGTAGGACTCATCCTTGAAACTTTTGCCAAAACCTTTGGGTTTTACTTACAGGCGATGTCCTTTCTAGTTGAAATGCTTATGTTTGATAACGGAGCGAGTCATTGTATTGGTAAATTTCCAAAAATGTCTTCCTGCAAATGGATAAATAGGAATTTTACTGACCATATTTCATCATTGAAGGGTTACATTCTGTAGATGGTATTGTATGCCTTTAAAGGTTCCTCACTCTTGTATTTCAGCCATCTGGAATACCCATAGTATTAACAGAAACCGTCGTCACAGAGCAGCCTATAGTGGAGGATTCTGCTACAGCAGTTGACAGCCCCATGGCTACGACACCATCAGAACCAATAGTTGAGAAGATCTACTCCTTCAAAGATCCTAATTTTATGGTAACTAAGCTTTTAGCTGTGACGTCATAACTTTAACACTGAAAAACTTTAACTATATAGTCGAAAAAGGTAAAATTTTAAATGAGTTTAAATTTTAAATGAGTTCCTAAACTATTTTTAGAGAAAGATGATTTTTTAAGCTAGGTTCAAGGAAAAGATTAGAAGGCCAAAACAATGTTCAGTTACTATTGGTCACCAGTTCTTTTATATTGAATCCAATTTGTCTTCTTAACACCCAGTAGTATCGACACTTGGTGAGGATGAGTGACAGGGATGAATGTAATAATACAAGGCATAATTTAGAATTTGCTAGGTTGTCCTGACGCTAACGGTTTAGTGTCCGTTGAGTCTGGATGCCGAAGCACTGTTTGTGCGCTCCTTTTATAGTGTCTTGTACCCGGTTGTACCCGATCCTTTGTACCCAGATTTGGTAGATACATCCCATTGTTGTGGTCAGTTTTGTACCCGACTTTATGTGTTTGTGTATCCGATTTAGTTAGAAATGTGTGTACATTTGTACCCGAGTTTAGGTGTACCCGACTTGTTTGTTTAACAATTTATTGGTGTACCAATTGGTGGTCAAGGAGGTTGTGGTGTACCAGGCTAGTTCTCCAAGCGAAGTTGGCGTCGCACTTCGGGCACTGAAATCGGTCCATGCAAACTAGTGCTATGATTCGGTTTGAACTTAGCAGAAGCTACTGACGTTATGAATTGAATATGTTTGGTTTAGTGTCGTCAGTGTGACGTCAAGCAGGTGAACGCGAGAAATTCTGGATCCATCAACTTCGCTTGGAGAACTAGCCTGGTACGCCACAACCTCCTTGACCACCACATGCACTTATCCAAACACCATAGATTGTTTAAACTTGAACATTCAAGCTACTACTGTATGACTTTCGTCTATACACATCCCAGTAAAACCTACTGAGAAAAAATTGTCTATAAACTATAAGAGAAATCATTTCCTCTGATGAGTATAACCCAAACACGGGTATGAAACGCCAGTAGTCTGGATCAAAAATGGAAGAGTCCATCGCCATAATGGACCAATGCCTTATACTTTTATTTATATCCCTGAAACCCGATGTATAAAACTATACAAATCGGGTACAATCGGGTACACTCACACTCGGGTACACCAATAAATTGTTAAACAAACAAGTCGGGTACACCTAAACTCGGGTACAAATTTACACAGATTTCTAACTAAATCGGGTACAAAACCGACCACAACAATGGAATGTATCTACCAAATCCGGGTACATACACGAAGGATCGGGTACAACCGGGTACAAGACACTATAAAAGGAGCGCACAAACAGTGCTTCGGCATCCAGACTCAACGGACACTAAATCGTTAGTGTCAGGACAACCTAGCATCTTACAGGCTTTTCTAAAAATATTCCAATTATTCTTTGAGAAAAGCGTGATTTCCACCAAAAGAACTTCAAGATGGACACACCAACTGCAGCAACTTCTGCTACATATATATCAATTAAATCTACAGAAACCATTGTAGACATGATGAATAATGCTGTTATTGACAGTCGGTTCTGAAATTCAGAGCCGCAAACAATAATTGCGCATTCTGCCAACAAATGGACAAGAAACGCACATTCAAATGCTCACACACAGGGCTCAACTACCACATCAAACCAAAAACATTCTGTAACACTACAAATGTTGTGTATGTAATCACTTGTAATACATGTTCTAAACAATACATTGGTGAAACTAAACGAGAATTTCAAATACGTATTAAAGAACATTTAAGGGATATCAAAAATAAGAAAGACACACCAGTAGCCATTCATTTCAATCTCCCAAACCACAATATCATTTCAGTCAACTACAGAGTTATTGAAGTGTTCCATCGCGATCCTGATTCAACGGAAGCCACATCTATCCGTAAGGAACGCGAGAAATCCTGGCTCCATCAGCTACACAGCATGGACCCAATTGGTATTAACCACGCTGATTGGTGACATCCCCTACCTGAAAGTAGTGTAATAAGCACCATAATTTAGAATTTGTTAATTGCATAGCATTTATTGTTATGCAAATTATAAATTGTATAGTTCTCAGCAAAAATGTATAGCAATTAAGTATTTTACCAATTTTAATTCCTTGTATCTCAATCTCAGAGCAAAAAAACAGGAAAGCTTCTGAATATTTTGAAATTAATATGACTGGTAGCGCTTCCAGTCATATTAATTTCAAAATATTCAAATGAATATATGCTAGACATTGTAAAGGATTTACTTTTTCAGGGATTTGTCATTGAAAGGGTTAATGATGGAACTTCAGAAAATCAATGATAATTTACACTCGCGTACAAATTGTGCATAACAGATACAGCTATGCATGTTGCAGAATGTATAGCAACTGCCTAAATATGTGTAGCAAACTGAGATGCAATGCCAGATACATTATGCCGTGTTATAAAAGAATTAACTTAAGTTAGAAATGTTGTCTGTATTATACATTTACAAATTCTACATGTACTGTTGATTGTCAGTGAATGATGTGTGAACACCATACGACCCTCCTCAATCATTTAACCCTCATATTTATTCAAGATAATTTCAATCTTCTCATAGAAAATGTCCATTTGCAGACCAAGAGAAGACTGTGTTTGAAAATTTACCACTGGAATGACTGGCTCGATTATCGAGCCAGTCATTCCAGTGGTAAATTTTCAAACACAGTCCTAAATATTAAAATTTGTTTCGAACAGATTTGAGGGTTAAAAGGTTAATCACTTTAAATCAGCCAAGGCCAGTCTGTGCCCTGAAAATCTAAATATTTGCTTATTGAATGCCCATTTGCAGGCCAAGAGAAAATGATTTTTGAAAATTTATGACTGGAATACCCGACTCGAAAACCGACGTAAATAAAAAAATATCTTCTTGGCCTGTCAAATAGACATTGAATTAAGCAAATAATTTGAATTTTCTTGACCAATTTATTTAAGTGTTTACCACTTTAATGCTCAAATTTGTTGAAATTTCTTTTGAATTTTCTCGTAGAAAGTGTCCATTTGCAGAAAAAGAGTATTTTTAAACAATTTATCACTGGAATGACTGGCTCGGTTATCGAGCCAGTCATTCCAGTGGTAAATTTTCAAAAATAGTCTTCTCTTGGTCTGCAAATGGACATTTCTCAACACTACTGCAGAAGCCATTTTCGGCTGATGTGAGTGAGTGTTAAACGGTTAAAGAAATACATGTGACAGCTGAAATGCTGTATTGTAATGACACAGTCCAGCTCAGAAATAACTTAACATATTTCAAAACAAGATAAAACATAATGTTGAATATTTTAAATATAATAAGGCAGCAATGGCTTACAATCAAATTAAGTCCAAAATATTCAACAGAGGATTCCTTACAGGTACATTTTGTTCAAATTTTTTCTAAACTAGCTGTTTGTTTTTGTTTTGCAGGGTTCTTACAGCCATCAGAGGCTTTCATTTTTTAAATTAGGGGTGTGAAATGAAGGGGAAGTAGGTTTGCGCAATTTTTGCTTTGAAACATCGCGATCGATTTTATAAAATAAATCGCGATTTTCGATTAAAGCGTACATGTAGGTCCAAATTCCCAAAAGTATAAACCGAGGTAACGTGACTTGTTTCTAGAAAAAGTTGAAATAAATGATACAAAAATAGCATGAAATTAGAACACATTTTCATGCAACGTATTCTAACCATCATACGTATACCTTATATCCATCATCGCGGGAGTGAAATTGTTAATTGGGCCACCTAAATATTGCGTATAGTTTAATAAACATTATTTATTTCATCAAAATTTGAGATAAAATGTCGCCGAGAAAAAAAAATTACATGATGTATCAGCATCCGCTTATAGACTCCCTTTGTAGGACGAGTTTAGGTCATTTCCGGAGTAACGCGAAGACGCTAATATTAATACCTGGGGAGATACTGCGCAATTCACATACATAGGACTTTAGCTTTAAGTGTAACGGCGTAAACTCGTCCTATAGTGCAGTTTATAGTTGCTTTTAGAATGTAATATTTACATTTAAGAGTAATCAACAGAACGCACATTTCAAAATCAAACAATCTGGAATTCTGTTGCTTTATTTTCTTTAATTTGATATGATAACCGAATCAAAAAGGAAAAATTATTACACTGCCTGAAATTGCTAACTCTAGAATTAAAAAGAAGTATGTTCACGGGTTGCCTAACAATCTGCAACTAAGTATATACTCGGCATTTCACGACAGACTCAGGGTCTGCAGCGAAAGAAAGAAAATTATATGGCGATTCGACGGAGTAACTACATGTAGCTGATTTTCTCAACGACAGGTGTTACCTCGCTATTGTTAGCTTGTTTATTATAGCGCTTTGTGTTGTGATTAGTAATTATTCTACACATGCATGGCACAGCGGGATATAAACACAATGAATACAGGTGTGAATCGATTATAATTGTACTCGTGTATTGATAAAATGCGACGGAAAAGTACACACTTCAGATTTAAAAAAACCATGAAATTTTGGACGATTTTCCGATTTTTCCTCAATTACATCGTAAAAATCATGATTTAAAAAATAAATCGAACTTCACGATTAAATCGAAAAATCGTGCAAGCCTAAAAGGGAGGGTTGTGATGGGGAATCCTCTGACAATACAACTTATGGGGGGGGGGCTCTAAGAGTCTGCTAATGCAAAATTTTTAATATTAGATTTTCTGAGAAGGAAATATCTTCATTTTGACTGATGATTCATGACAACACTTGTACTCAATAAAAAATAATGTTAAATTCAAGGGCTTTATAATGTATTACTGTAACACTTTAATGGCCAAGCCGGCTTTTGCAGTAGTCTTGAGGAGTGGCCAAACTGGCCATTTGCAGGCCAAGAGAAGACTATTGTTGAAAATTTACCACTGGAATGACTGGCTCAATAAGGAATTATTTAATTTATTTTTATTTTCTAGACCACATTTGACCAATAACGGGTTAAAGCAATTTTCAAGTACTTTTCAAGGGAATTCTCAAAGTCAAGGTTTATCAAGGGACATACAAGTTTGTATGAACCCTATTTTGGATACATGTTGACTAATTTATGGGCTTCACTGTACGGCTACTATTTGTTCTGTTTCATTTCATACAGCATTCAACAAAAGATGCAGCATCGAGTAAAAGGACACGTGTATGGAAGAACCTTAAACAGATCGTTGCTGCAGAAAGGTCAATTCCCTGGAGTCCAGATGTTCCAACATGTGCGTGATTAACTTTCTATTTAATTAATTGACCCTTTCAACAACAAATCCCGGAAAATATAGATATTTTAGGCAGCAATGGCTTGTAGTCATATTCATTTCAAAACATTCAACAGCTTTCCTGTTTTCTTGCCCTGAGATTGAGGTACAGGGAATTTATCAGTGAACATGCACAATTTAATTTTAAATTATAGTTTCAAAAGCTTCAATCTTTAAATCTTGTATGGCTGTTGTTTTGGAATTGGATTGCTGATATGGGTATTGAATGGATTTGAAAGACATGGAGAAGGTTTCAAGGTCGAGTAACTCCTTCACAAGCTGGGTGGGTGGGTGGGTGGGGATCATCGTTTATGGAGTTACTAGGCTTGTGCAATTATGTGATTAAATCGAAAATCACGATTATTTATTAAATTGTGAATTGGTACGATTAAATATTAAATAATCGAATAATCATGAATAATTTCTACTGCATAAAGTATTTCAAAACCTACGTCGTAATTACTCTTTGATGCAATCGGTCAAGAAAATTTACATTTTTATCACAGAATGTCCGTTTCCAGGCCATGAGAACTCTTTTTTTGACAATGTATCACTGGAATGACTGGCTCGAGCATCGAGCCACGTATTCCAGTGGTGCATTTTCAAAAACAGTTTTCTCTTTGGCCTGGAAATGGACACCATTGTAGCTTTCATCATTGATATGGTATTGTTGCTATATGTCGTGGTAATTTGTACCGAGGATGATTAACCGAGTAATCACAATTATTTTTAAATAATCGATCGTGATCACTCAAAGCAATAATCACACGAGCCTAGAAGTGACATCTGATTATAACTTAAAGCATTCTGCAATAAACCTTACTTAGGTACACACATATTTGTTTGTACTGAAACATTTATGGTTAACATTGGTCAACATATTTTTTTGCTCAGTGAATATCCATTTGCAGGCCAACTGAAGACTGTTTGGAATTTTACCACTGGAATGACTGGCTCGATAATGAACCGGTCATTCTTGTGATAAAAATTTAAACAATTGGTTTTCTCTTGGACATTTATCAATTTTGGAAAATGTCTTCTTCAAAGCTATTGCTGCTTCCAGGGCTTTAGATTTACTTTATTTGGCCTATCAGACCGGGGATCCCTCATTGTCCGTAGAAACCAGGGTTTTAAAATCTGGGAGATGGATTTTGATCCAGTTTAGTTTTAATACATAAAGCCCCATAAGATCTCTGAAATCTGAATGACCATAAAATGTCACAGAATCCATCTGAGTATTTAATTAACTGTAAATGAGTTAATTACTGTTCATAGCAGCCAGTAGGGTTTTAATTTGGCCTCACTAATCAATTCATTTGGGTATGGCTTTTAAAGTCACAGATAAGAGATAATCTAGGCACTGGCCTTAGAGTAATCTAAAGCACTGGACTGTAACATCACTTTTTTCAAAATTTCTCTGGTTTTCTATCAAAATGGTATGCGCTAATAATCCAAGTTCAGACTGAAGTATTACATGTAACGTTGGAGTAGTTGCAGAACATCTCAAGTAAGGGCCACTGGCTAGTATCTATCAATTGGCAGACTGGCAGAATTTACTTATCCTATGTAGCCATGTTGGATAGTCATTTATCCAGACTAATTTCAGGCTACATGTGTCATTGCATTTACAGATGGTTCAATAGATGCCCCGCCTTCACTCCAACCTGCTAAGAAGTACTCAGATCTCACAGGCTTACCAGTAAGTTATTATCTACTGTCGATGATCTACCTATACCATCTTTCATTGAGCTGTTGACATGGTAAGCTTCAGCGCACTGAAGACTAAATCACTGTCTAGCCATTTAATGGTCAAATTAGGTCAAGAAATCAAAAAAATTCCTTATTGAATGTCCATTTGCAGGCTAAGCGAATACTATTTTTGAAGATTTACTACTGGAATGACTGGCTCAGTTATCGAGCCAGTCATTCCAGTCGTAAATCTTAAAAAATAGTATTCTCTCGGCCTGCAAAAGACATTCATCAAAACCAGTACAAAGACCATGTGAATGAGTTGTTGATACCACTGTCGGCTATGATGATTGTGAGTGACTATGCTCTGTGACTGGAAGGAATGGAAACATCTTTCAATCGCAATGTTTTCTTCACCATTCCCTGCAGTGTCTTGTCTGTTACGAGCACCAGAAGATAATTTAGTGGTCCTAGATTTCTATGTATAGCAACAGAGACAAACTATAGGCCACAGACACATGATAGAGACAAACTATAGGCCACGGAGACAAACTTTAGGCCACAGAGACAGACTATAAGCCACAGAGACAAACTATAGGTCACAGAGACAAACTATAGGCCACAGAGACAGACTATATAAGCCACAGAGATAGACTATAGGCCACAGAGACAGACAATAGGCCACAGACAGACTATAGGCCACAGAGACAGACTATAGGCTACAGAGACAGACTATAGGCCACAGAGACAAACTATAGGCCACAGACAGACTATAGGCCACAGAGATAGACTATAGGTCACAGAGACCAACTATAGGCCACAGAGACAACCTATAGGCCACAGAGATAGACTATAGGCCAGAGACAGACTATAGGCCACAGACATATACTATAGGCCACAGAGACAGCCTATAGGCCACAGAGATAGACTATAGGCCACAGAGACAGCCTATAGGCCACAGAGATAGACTATAGGCCACAGAGACAGACTATAGGCCACAGAGATAGACTATAGGCCACAGAGACAAACTATATGCCACAGAGACAAACTATACGCCACAGAGATAGACTATAGGCCACAGAGACAGACTATAGGCCACAGAGACAGACTATAGGCCACAGAGACAAACTATACGCCACAGAGATAGACTATAGGCCACAGAGACAGACTATAGGCCACAGAGACAGACTATAGGCCACAGAGACAGACTATAGGCCACAGAGATAGACTATAGGCCACAGCGACAAACTATAGGCCACAGAGACAAACTATTGGCCACAGAGACAGACTATAGGCCACAGACATAGACTATAAGCCACAGAGACAAACTATAGGCCGCAGACAGACTATAGACCACAGACACAAAGTATAGGCCACAGAGACAAATTATAGGCCACAGACAAACTATAGGTCACAAGATACGAAAGACCAGGAAATTAAATAGAAATGAGTCAAATAATGTCATATCAGTTTAGGGTTTAACTATGGCCAAGCGCGAATAAATATGCTGCCTTGCATGTCCTTGTCCTGTAATGGCTAAATTTGGTCAAGAATATCAAAATATTTGCTTATTGAATGTACATTTGCAGGCCAAGGGAAGACAACTTTTGAAAATTTACGACTGGAATGTCTGGCTCGGTTATTAGCCAGTCATTCCAATGGCAAATTTTCAGTCTTCTCTTGGCCTACAAATGGACATTCCAGAGGACTACTGAAGAGGATGGTTTTGGCCGCCTTCATCATGAAAGGGTTAAGGAATGCCTATTTGTAGCTCAAGAGAAGACTATATTTGGCAAATTACCACTGGAATAACTGAGCGAGTCATTCTAGTAGTAAATTGCCAATAATAGTGTACTCTTGGTCTGAGACGTTCACCGGACACAGATTTTGACTTTTTCTTACTAATCTTGACTGTTAAAGGCGTCAATGAGCATGGCAAACTGACCGCACTTCTGGGCTTCAAGTAATGAGCTTGGACAGACACTGAGGATCTACCATACGATATCTACGTATGTTCTGACGAGCCAGTGATCACTGAGTATGAAATATCTACGCCTGTCCTCATGCCTCGTTATTAATACAGGGAAATGTGGTTATGAGGTGATGGATGTATAGACCATAATATTATACCCCCAACCCTCTCCAGGTAGGGGGGGGGGAAGGGAGGGGGCTTCATCCTCATGGGGCAGCACAATTTACTGGTCAATAAGCAGATTTTCGAAAAATCCAAGATGTTCTCCCGAAAAAATGACCAATTAAAATTCTGAATGGAAGTTCTGGAGCCGAGCACGATAGGATTCTATGAGCCAAATTTGGTTAAAGTTAATCTGGCTATTGGTTAAAGAGTAGCGTTTTAAAGCAAAAATTGACAGAATGATGACAGACGGTTCACCATGGCATAATCTCACTTGGCACTTCAGGCTAGGTGAGCTAAAAATACAAATTGTTGTCTTCTCTTGAACTGCAAACTGACATTCACCAACATGAGTAAGAAAAAATATAAATTTTCTTGACAAATCTCGACGCTTAAAAGTTCGGTCATTATGACCTCGTGTATTTTTAATGTACCGGAAATACAAGTTTCGTGGCTTGTAAAATAAATTCTGACGTCAAGTGGTAAAGAAAATTAAAAATTGCCCAGTGAATGGCCATTTGCAGGGTCTGTGGTATATAACCAGTATTGAACTCTTGTGTAATGGTCAAGATTACAGATAGTCAAGAAAATCTCAATATTTGCTTATTGAATGTCCATTTGCAGATAAAGAAACATTTTTGACAAATTACCAGTGAAATTACTGCCAATACTGGTTTGATTATAGAGCCAGGCATTCTAGTGCTCTAATAAAAAGAAAATTGTCTTCTCTTGGCATGCAAATTGATATTCATGAAGATCACTACAGATGTCGCTTTTGGTCAGCATGCCCAGTGAAGTGATAAATAAACAATACATCTGTCCAAGTTTAGTCCCAATAGGGTGAACCAATGCTCATTTATATATGTAAGATGATAGTCTAGCTAAATCAAAAATTTAACTGAAATAATAGTTTTATACCAAGGTCAGATTAACCTTGAACTTCGACCTCAATATCAGTGTGCTGCATCCCCTTGATATAAGGAAGCATGTGACCAAGTTTAGTCCTTTAGGATGCAGCCATGCGGAGGTTTCCGTGATATGTTGAGCTAAACCCAAAACTTAACCGAGATTGGACACAACAAACGGCGTAACAGAACCAATCGATATGTTGACGAAAATTAAATTTTAACCAATAAATAATACAGAATCGTTTTGTATTTCAGGCTAAATACACAGATCCACACACAAAGATCCGCTTTGCATCGCCTGAAGAGTTCGCAAGGATACGAATACTACCTAGTGACCTAGTGTCAGGATATCTGACATTAAGACGAGCCAATGCACCAGTAACTTGATGCCCATTTAGTCATCATGGATGGACATTTAGCATTAAGATAATCCAATGCACCAATGACGTGATGCCTGTTAGAGCCTTCAAGGATGGATATTTACAGTAGCATTAAGACGAGCTAATGCTCCCGTGACTTGATGCCCGTTTAGTCGTCATGGATGCATGCTCTCATGACTTGATGCTTGTTTAGCGTTCATGGATGGATTGATAGATATTTAGCATTAGGACGAGCCATGACTTGATGCCTGTTAAGAGCCTTCATTCATGGGTATTTAGCATTAAGATGATCCAATGCTCCTGTGACTTGATGCCTGTTAGAGCCTTCATTCATGGATATTTAGCATTAAGATGATCCAATGCGCCCGTGACTTGATGCCTCTTAGTCGTCATGGATGGATATTTAGCAATAAGATGATCCAATGCACCCGTGACTTGATGCATGTTAATAATCTTCATGTTGAAGCCTATCAGCATAGAAATGGTCCACCCACGTTTTGTTGAAATCGGGTGATTTATATTGGAGTAGCATTTTAAATGATTTCTGGAAAATTCAAGATGGCCGCCAGAAGAAATTGACAAATCCGAATTCTGTATAATAGAAGTTCTGGAGCCTAGCATCATAGGGTCATTCTAGCCAAATTTGGTTGAAATCGGTCAATGCATAAATGAAATGTGATTTGACAGATGGCCGGCCGCCATGGCATAAGCTCACTTGGCGCTTTGGGCCAGGTGAGCTAAAAATGTCACGGACTAACCGACTTATACTATTAGCTGTCGCAACTAAAAACACACATGTACATAGCTTGTGTAATAATATAATGGTCAAGCCAGCTCGAGGAATGTCCATTTACACGCCAAGACAATTTTTAAAATTTAGTATTAGAATGACTGACTCGATAAACGAGCTACCTGTCATGCCTGTAGTCATTGCAGTCATGTCAATGGTAAAAAGTTCTCTTGGCCTGTACATCGACATTCACCAATAAAAATCAATATTTTACTGACCAATTAACACTCGAATTTGTTCGAGAAAATTTTTCTCATAGAAAATGTCCATTTGCAGACCAAGAAGACTATTTTTGAAAATTTACCACTGCATGCGTGACTGGCCAGTCATTTCAATGGTAAATTTTCAAAAATAATCTCTTGGTCAGCAAATTTCTCAAGACCACTGCACTAGCCGTTTTTAGCTGATATGAGTGTTAAAGGGATACGATCAATGTATAGAGCTGTATAACACAAGTGGATCCATCCAATTCTACTGACTGGAAAGCAAATATGTGATGTGATGAATAGCGATGCAGTCAATGATGACGCTGAACAAAAGAAAACATTCAGTCTGCAATCAACATACATTGTAGTATATATTATATTTATTAAAGTAAGCAATCTTACACATACACATTTATCAAGAGACAATACGTTACAATAAGTTAACAGATGAATTTAATAACAAATTAATTTACAAAAATATATTCTATCTATAAGTTATTTTATGTTATGACGGGACGTTTATACCAAATGAATGTTTGACAGAAAACAAAAATCTACCACCCCACCCCAGATGACCATGGCACACCTGCCCCTTTTAAGTCTTTAATGGTCAAGTTGGCCAAAATGGCTTGTGCAGTGACCGTGAATGCAAATGTCCATTTGCCATGTTTGCGGGCCATCAGATTATATTTGAAAATTTATCACTG
Source organism: Chaetoderma sp. LZ-2023a (assembly GCA_034401795.1). Classification (NCBI taxonomy): domain Eukaryota; kingdom Metazoa; phylum Mollusca; class Caudofoveata; order Chaetodermatida; family Chaetodermatidae; genus Chaetoderma; species Chaetoderma sp. LZ-2023a. The sequence continues at coordinate 61,958,735 of CM067365.1, forward strand.
GGATGGCGGTTGGATAACCGAGCCAGTCATTGTAGTGGTAAATTTGCAAATGGACAAATTCACTAAGAATTCTAATTTTCTTGGTTAAGCGAACTAAAACTGGACTCTATGGGGGGCCTTGAGGAATGTACATTTGCAGGCCGAGAGAAAACTATTTAAAAAGTTTCACTAGAATGACTGGCTCAGTTACCGCACCAGACATTCAAGGGATAGATTTTTAAAAATAGTCTTCTCTTGGCCTGCCGGTGGACATTCGTCAAGGCCACAGCAGTTGTGGTCAGCTTGTGTGGTAATGGGTTAAAAGGCACTCTTGCTGATTGATGACATTTTGATCTGTGCTGTCACATAACTCTCTTAGCCTGTGACCATTACAGAGATAATCTATGCTGTACAAATATCCAGATTCAGGGAGACAAAATTTATGATGAATAGCCATTAAGAGTTAAAAGAATGAAAATTTAATATTTGATTTTGAGCAAGCTTTAAAATTGCAACAGTAACCTCTTGGCATCGAAATGGCCATTGTAGACTTGTATCCTGAAATCCTCTTACACCTTCATTGTGCTAAAATTTGAGTCAAGTCGGATCGGCAGTTTTTACAATCATCTCCAGACACAACCACCCCGACAGATAGAAACAAACAGAGCCTTATGGGGCAAGTGGAATAATTAACTCTTTACTGGTTAAATCGGCCTCTGTTATGGTCTTGTGGAAATAGTCATCTTTTGGTCTGCACGTGGGTATTTTCTGTGAGAAAATTGAAATTGTCTTGATGAAATTTGAGCATTAAATGTTTAATAATAGTGATGTGTCTAGTGTTACTTATAAATTTATCGTCTCAGGACAAAATTATTTAAATTCTTCCTGAAATCATTTCATTATGCTAGACAATTATTCATAAAATTATTTCATGTAATTATATATTATGTTACCATAGTAATAAATTAGCTAAACATGCTCTACTTACAGTTATCTACCACTCGCTTTTGTAGATTTTATATACAACCTGAAACTACTCGCTATATGAACCATTTTCATTGTGAATTCCTACACACATGTATTTCTATGAGACAATTTGATTGAAATGTAAGACGGCAACACCTTACAGTAAATTTGTTCTGAGATTAACATTTTAAACGTTACCGACGAGAAACAATAAATTCATTTTTATGTAAGGGATATTCAGTTGAATACGTTGGGTATACAGGGTGCTGTTACTGCCTATACATTGTATTCCAGTTAAATTAGTTTCAACACATTCAACAGCTTACCTTTCTAAAAGCTCTACATCTTATTATTTAGAAAATGGAATTGCATGGAGTAATCCCAACAGGGTTCTAGCAACGGAGAGATCTGACCTGTCACGAAAGGTCTATCAAGTATACAACTTGTATATCTTTGATGGATTTACAATTTAATAAAGTTTGTTGAATATTTTGATAGTAATTTGACTGGGAGCTGTTGCTGCAACAAGAGGCAGCAACAGCACTCAGTCAAATTACTTTCAGAATATTCAACAGCTTTCCTGTATAGTTACCTTGAAATTGGGATTCTGGTAATTCAGGGCGTAAAGTATATAAATTGATTCCAACACGCATACAGAGTGGGCCGAGCTTAGCGAGAAATAGGCATGGCATATAGCTAGTCTATATACGCATTGTGTAACGTATGTACAAACAAACTAACTACATCTTCAGTGTCCGTGACAACAGTTGAAGTCTGTGACACAATGCATCTTTCTGCTGTGTCAGGTTCACCTCTAAAGCATTTGCTTCAGCCAGTATCTTGTCTAATCTTTGTGGACACAGCAACTCAAACTCCTCTGCATCTCTGAAAAACATAAACAATTGTCTGAAGAATACACCAACGACTAATTCATCGCATCTTCAGCAATGGCTTCCAGTCAAATTAGTTACAAAATATTCAAGTCTTCCTGTACGGTAGCGTTGAAATTGAGATATGAGGAATTTATTGGTGAGTGTTAACCCTTACCACTCAGATGTCAAAATTTAAAATTTTCAAATTAAATTAAAAGATGAACTGGTGTTCATTTTTCAACAAATTTGGGGGGAAGATCTTCTGCAAAGTTGTTGAAAAATGTACACCCGTTTCTTTCCTATTGGCATAGTAAAAGAAAGAAAATTGACATCAGTGTGCTACGGGTTAAGGCTTTTCTATAGGAGTTTTGGCGGGACGAAAGTGCAAAATTTCACATGATCATAAACATGTATATTTAAAGTAACTTTTGCCATCAAAATTCATCAAATAAAAGTCTAATATGGCCACCCAACACTACATTTTGATTGGTCCACTATGCAATTTTAATTTACTTATCAACATTTAATGGCCCTTACTCCCTAGTAATATCCCAAATTTCATCCCGAGCCGTCCAGTGGTTCTTGAAGTAATTTTTGCCAAAACTAGGTCATCCAAGATGGCTGCCAGGAAAATCAAACAATCGACTTCTCTCGATTAAACTTGATTCAGCAATATCTCTAGATGACGTGTCTTGAGATTCAAATCAATTGGCCAAGCAGATTCGGAGACTTAAATGCGTTTCTAAAAACAGTGCAAAATCCCAAAATCTGCCAATAGGCGTCCTTTGAACAATATTCCATCTCCATGACCCAAGGATGCTTCCTGACAAATTTGTTTGTTTTTTGGGTTCGTGGTTCTAGGAGACCTTTAAAGGAAATGTTGACTACAGACAGCCAAATTATTGATGGTTGGCATGGCATAAGCTCACCTGGTCTTTCAGGCCAAGTGAGCTAAAAATGAGTGGATAGATCTACCGTACACACATTTTTTTAAGTGGATATATAGTACATCTCAGATATAACCTAACATGTTTTAACAGGTACCATTTTGATGTCAAAATTTTCAAATTAAATTAAAAGATGAACAGGTGTTCAATTTTCAACAAATTTGGTCGAAGATGGTGCTGTCGTAGACAGCAACATCTTCCACCAAATTTGTAGAAAAATGTACACCATTTTCTTTGCTATTGATACAGTAAAAGATAGAATAGGTTTTATAGTGTAAAGAATCTACTTTTTTAGGGATTTGTCGGTGAAAAGGTTGAGTAAATGTTTAATTTTTATACCAAACCAAAAAATTTGGTGGGGTATTATGTAATGGCACCGTCCGTCCCGGCGGGCGCGCGGCAGAGTGGTTTCCGTTACCGTTTGTCGGATTGCATTGAAACTTCATAGAGTGGCTGAACTAGGTCTGGGGAAGAAACCTATCGAAATCGACGATGATCTGAAATCCAAGATGGCCACCAGCCACAGGCGGCCATCTTGAAAATTTTTTTCCAGATGATAACTCCGTTACTGTTTATCGGATTGCTTTGAAACTGCATAGAGTGGCTGAACTACATGTAGGTCTGGGGAAAGAGACCTATCGAAATTGACAATGATCCGAAATCCAAGATCGCCGCCAGCCACCTTGAAAATTGGTTTCCATATGATAATTCCGTTATCGTTTATCAGATCGCTATGAAACTCCATAGGGTGGTTGGACTACGTCTGGGGAAGAAACGTATCGAAATTGACAATGATCTGAAATCCAAGATGGCCACTAGCCACCATCTTGAAAATTTGTTTCCAGATGATAACTCCGTTACTGTTTATCGGATTGCTTTGAAACTGCATAGAGTGGCTGAACTACATGTAGGTCTGGGGAAGAGACCTATCGAAATTGACAATGATCCGAAATTTCAGATGGCCACCAGTCACCGGTGGCCATCTTGAAATTTTTGATACAGTGGTTGGACCAGGTCTGGGGAAGAAACCTATCGAAATTGACGATGATCCGAAATCCAAGATCGCCACCAGCCACCTTGAAAATTGGTTTCCAGATGATAATTCCGTTATCGTTTATCAGATCGCTATGAAACTCCATAGGGTGGTTGGACTACGTCTGGGGAAGAAACCTATCTAAATTGACAATGATCTGAAATCCAAGATGGCCACCAGCGGCCATCTTGAAAATTTGTTTTCTGATGTTAACTCCATTACCGTTTATCGGATCGCTTTGAAACTTCATTGGGTGGTTGGACTACATGTAGGTCTGGGGAAGAAACCTATTGAAATTGACGATGATCCAAAATCCAAGATGGCCACCAGTGGCCATCTTGAAAATTGGTTTCCAGATGATAACTTCGTTATCGTTCAGCGTATCGCTTTGAAACTTCATAGGGTGGTTGGACTATGTCTGCGGAAGAGACCTATCGAAATTGACAATGATCCGAACTCCACGATGGCCGCCAGCCATGGGCCGCCATCTTGAAAGTTGGTTTCTGGATGATATCTCCGTTACCATTTATCGGATCCCTTCATACATGTAGGGTGGTTGGAATATGTCTAGTGAAGAAACTTATCGAAATTTACAATAATCCGAAATCCAATACGTCCACCAGCTAACTTGAAAAAATTGGTTTCCAGACAATACATTTGTACCTCATTGACCGTTTAACGGACCGCTTTGACACTTCATAAAGCTGACTGGTCTGGGTCTGAAGAAGAAATAAATATTTTCTGAAAGCTCTCATTCATTGGGTTGTCATCATGGTGGGGTATTATGCGCTGTTTGCGGAGCTCTTGTTTATTTTCTACACAATTTCGGTTATTTCTGGGGCATACTGTGGCAGTATATTCATATACATTCTACGGTGGCGATTGAAACCTTTTATCAAAGTTCACATTTTTATAATAAAGTGCATATTGTGTTACATTAAACCATTACTTACCTGAATATCTCACACCACTGACCATTCAATATTTCTGATTGACGGTCAAGCTCTGAAAAGACAGGTCGGTATGAGTATCAATGAAACATGACTACAATATTCTGATCAATACAGTAGTCAAATCGGAATGAGAAACTACCACACTGGGGGAACATAGTCTCACAATGACAACAATTCAAGCACTTTACAACAGTCATACATGTATCTAGATCAATTTGGCTAGCCACCCTACTGGAGTGTTATTTCTTATCTCTAAACAAATTTGATAGAGTGCATGTTTGAACCAGTTTTGGTAAGAATCCTCCCGATATGACAACCAATTAATTTCCAAAGACCTGCACATTAATTGTTTAGGGCTACTGAGAGTTATTCAATAAAGAAGCTAATTTTAAGATGGCCGACAGCAAACTTATGGATCTGACATACAAATTGCTTTTCATTTTGAATCAGTTGTTTAAGATCTATTAAGATGCATTGGATGGATACCAATTTTCAGACCCAAATGCAATGGACCTTTCCATCGTATGATGTCATAATCAACTATGTAACATGTAGGATGATGTCATAATAATTGACTTCTTGAATGATGTAGGTAAGTACATCACGAACACATAATTGGTGACCGGCTACTGAGCGTTGTTGTACGAATTGTATGTCTACTATTTAATCAAGATGCTATTGAATATTTTGAAACTAATTTTACTGGCTGGTGTTGTAGGCATAGACAGAAACAGCACCCAGTCAATTTTCTGGAAATGGATAGTCAGGGTGTTCGAGGATTGATCGATCCCAACACGAGTAACGTGAATATGCACCTTTAAACACTCAATATCAGACAAAAATGGCATCGGCATTTGCAGTGGTCTTGAGAAATGTCCATTTGCAGACAAAATTGAAGACTTGTTTTGAAACTTTACCGCTGGGATGTCTGGCTTGATAACCGAGCCAGTCATTCCAGTGATAAATTTCCAAAAACATCAAGCATTATTCCAATCCCATTAAAACTTTGCAGTTTGCTTTATACCATGAGCAAATGTCGGTCTACATCATAATAAATATTATTTTTAATTTTTCCCCAGATTTCAATGGTTTTATAAGGGCTTATCTGATTCCAATGAAACTTTACAGATTTGTTCTATATCATGAAATGCATTCAAATTGCAGCAAAATTAAAACAAGTTGAGTTTTCTCTGCATACATGTAAAATATATTTTTTACGTGGTTTTGATGTTATCCAGTTTATTTCTTTGTGATTTGTCTCCTTTTCAAGAATTAGAATAATGGTATGTTTTTCAATATATACACCTGTGCAAAAGTTAAGCACCACCCTATTTTTACGCACATGCGAGGGTATATTCATGTGCTATGAAGAAAGCAATAGCATAAACATTTATGTACCCATCCATCTTAGTGCAAGAGGTAATAATGCAACTAGAGGAATGCTGATTATGATGGTGGGGAAACACTGTATGTTTTTGTTTGAACTTGAAAACGAGGCCTGAATATGGTTACGTTGACACAACTGACAACTATTGCCCTACAGTTGACACACGTGGCTAGATTGTCATTAATGGTGTCTGAAAACGAAGTTTAACATCTGTGCACAAGTTTGAGACTGTCATTATTAATACCGGGTATATCCACCTTGTGCCTGGATGACGGCCTGGACACGACGTCTCATGCTGGTCACCAACCGACTGATACGCCATTATGGTATTCGTTGCCATTCAAGATGGAGTGCATCTGTTAATTCCTGTAGGTTCTGCACAGGAGGATCCCTCCTTCTCACCATGTTTCCCAGAATGTCCCAGATATGCTCAATAGGGTTCATGTCAGGGCTCCTTGCTGGCCATGGTAGGGTTTCGATGGCATTCTGGCGGAGGTATTCATGCACAGCTCTAGCACGATGTGGTCGGGCGTTGTCATCCATGAATATAGGGTGGGTTCCAGGTGCATGATTTACAAAATGAGGGACCACAACTCTATCCAGTATGGAATCTTGATATCTTTGTCCATTTAGTGTTCCAGGTACAGTCAACAGATCCAGCTTACAATCAAATGAGATGCACCCCCATATCATAACGGAACCTCCACCAAATGGAACTTCTTCCATGATGTTACGTTGGTCGTACGCCGTGCGTCTGGACCTCCATACACGAGTTCGACCATCTGTGGCATGAAGCAGGAACCGACTTTCATCGGACCAGTGTACCCGTCTCCAGGATCTCATGTTCCAGTGTCTTCTTTCGTTGCACCACCTCAGACGCTCCTCTTTGTGGTGTGCAGTGAGGAGAGGACGTCTGACAGGTCTCCTAGCTTTCATGCCAGCAGCATAGTCTCCTTTTGACGGTAGACATTGACACTCTATTGCGCGTTTCCCATTGCTGGCTGAGCACTCTGCTGTTGGTGAATGGAGATCTCCTAACAAGGCGTACTAGGGCTCGATCATCACGGGCAGTAGTCTTCTTCGGTCTTCCAGATCTAGGCCTGTCCTTCACCTCGTTAGTTTGCCCATGTTTTGCAATCAAAAGACTGATTACAGTATGGTTAATGTTCAGCTGTCTGCCAATCTCTCTGCATGACATACCAGTGGTATGCATGCCTATGATTTGCCATTTCACACGATCACTTAACCTTCGTCTTGCCATAGCGGTTCACAATCAAGAGCTAATTCTCTCTGTACAAATAAACCACGGTCATGAACACAAAATTCCTAATCTTGTCGCCTAAATCTGTATGTAATGTTCTACACCTCAAACTGGACTTTTACATAACTGAACACGTGTGCGGTTTCCCGCCACGCACGGACATCAAGCGGCGTGAAGTCATGCATGCATGTGCATTTCGTACTTGGAATTATGTCAGCTAACGCGGGGACAAAAAGTATGGCAGCCTAGTTGTACCATCATGTTTCTACGTTCTATTGTTTTTGCTGGTGCTTAACTTTTGCACAGGTGTATACATATGATTTATCAAGGGGCTATTCTTTTTTAAAGAAATCCATACTGTCCATCTACTTACATGTTGTGGCTGATGTCATTAAAGTATACAAATTGTATGGCTTTCATCAATATATAATTTAATAAACATTCTGTTGAATATTTTGAAACTAATCTGACTGGGTGCTGTAGGTGTAAATTCACCAAAAACATACAATTCCCATGTTTTACTGTCGGAAGTTGCCAGCTGTACTTTTGTACCGGAGATACGCCGTTTGATTGTGACATCATCTGGTGGTGTATTTTGATTAAGATGTCAGATACTTGATATTGGTCCATTGTCTTTCTGCGAGCTATATTTTATGATGATCATTATAGCATAAAGGTACTTGTGACAAAGAAAGATGGCGACAATCTGGAGAAGCTGGTTATGGACAAGTTTTTATCCAGGGGGTGGGGTGGGATACCATTTGCTAACACCCCCCCCCCCCAATTTTCTGGATTTACGCACTTTTTGCAATTTAAATCGAAATTGTATGGGCACTGTATCTGCATTCAATGAAGTTGCCCCACCCCCTCCTTGACCAAATCCCTCGATAAAATCCTGTGGAGGGTCGCATCAATGGTTGAAGAGGTTGTGGAAGGTCAAAGACAGTGACTGAACGAGGGTTTCAAGAGCTTACAAATATGGCATTAGACCATACCAGATGGAAGTTTGTTGTAACGGATCATGATGGGACGGCAAATAGAATGTGTACTCGATGTGGCTGATGGTGAAGTCATCCAGACATGATATTGCAGCATGTTACTGACAGCAGTGTGTTCAGAGACATGCACCCCTATGAAAGATTAGTGCCTCCTCCGTACCCTTGGGTCCCCTCCGCCGAATATTCTATGTATATGTTTCTTCCTGCAGAAATATATAATTATGTAGACATACTTCATATGACCCAGAGTCGAGGAAATCACTTCAGAGCATTTAATTAAAACCCCTGCCCCTCATGAGGGGAAAATCTCTCAGAGATGGTATCCACCACTCAAAATATTCTGGCTACACCGCCCAGCAAAGACGGTCCATGTTTGGCCATGTGCTAAGGATGCAGGAAGACACACCAGCACAGAGCCTTGAAATTCGCCCTACTCGGAGCCAGCAAATACAGAGCCAGGAGAGGACGTCATTGTATAAATCTGCTAAGCGTGCTACGAGGTGACCTCAAGAAAGCAGGATTAGGTACACTCAAGTCAAGAATGGACCTGAGGAAGCTAAGGATTTTGGCTGAGGACAAGACACAGTGGGCAAAAGCGAAGAAGGACTGATTACAGCTGTAGGATGTTTCTACTACTACAGCCGCAGAATACAGTAATCATACATACACCGTCGAGTCGTTTTCGATGAAGTATTCATTGGTAGAGCTGGTAAAATGATCAGGATTGTGATAAGGGAGGTAATTGGGCTTAAGAGGCTAGCTCTAGTGTGAAGAGTAGTCTCCCTTGGGAATGAATAACAGGAGGGGGAAACGATAGCTACATGTAAGTAGTGTGCTAGTCTGTGAAACCATCTACTTGATCACTACAAAAGCCATTTTAGTCGGCTTGACCATTAACCTTTGTTGAATATTTCAAAATTAATTTGACTGGAAAGGAAGCCATCATTGTCTTAGGCATCAACAGCTTCCAGTCAACTTAATTTTAAAAAGATATTCAACAGAATAAGTTTTGTATCATAAAGATATTTTTTCGATTATTTCTCGGTGAAAGGGATCATTGGTAAACAGGTAAACTGTTAATTAAATACTAATTAATACATTGAAGCTTGTTACCCTTCATTATGTCTGAGACATTCAACCCGGTAACAACACTGCTCTCAAACTGTCTTGGACTTGTAGAAAACCTGTTGCCAGGATCACCACTTTCATCAACCATCAGGTGAACGTCCTCCGTATCGGAATCTCTGTTACTGTCCACGTTATCATTAATGCAGAGCGGCGGTGGTGGAGGGAGAAGCGTGCCATCCAAGCAATGCGGGTGAGGAGGAAGTGGAGTGCGATCCTCTGATGAGTTTATTTGTGAATGGAGATCATAATCGGGATAACTTGATGCTAAAAATATATGCAATAAATATCTAATATACATGTAAGTCTATAGTGTACATGTATATTATCTAATGATCAAGCTGGTCAACAGTGGCTTCTGCAGTTGTCTTGTAAGATGTCCATTACAGCAGTTGAAGACTGAAGATTATTTTAGAAAATCTAGTTACCGCTGAATTGACTGGCACGATAACCGAGATTGTCATTCCAGTACATTTTCTAAAATAATTTTCTCTTCACGAGCCGACAGAGATTTTCTTCTGAGAAAATTGACGCTTCATTGACAAATTTGGCCATTAAATATTTAAGGCACATCCAGGCTATCCTATAGGGGCCTGCGGGAGGGTGGGGTGGTGGTGGGGAGAAATATCCACCCCGCTCGGCCACCTTGTATATAATGTACTACAAGATTTCATAATTGTTCTGCATTGCCATTGGTTTGTTTTGTGCAGTTTTGACCAATAGAAGTGGTGACATTGCATCCCAGAACATCTAATTTAACTTTAATTGTAACAAATGGTCATGAAAATTACAATTGCATACACGTAGTGAATGTCCACTTGCAGATCAAGAGAAAAATATTTTTGAAAATTTAATATTTTAGGTTTTTAAAGGAAGGGAAAGGGGAAATAACAAATGATGTTTATTGATAATTTCATACAATATTATATAAACTACCACCGGTAAAAAATGGAAATGAATCGGGATTATTTGAGAAAAAGCATTTACTAAATCTAGGAGCGTTTAACTTGGAACCAATTAGTGACATCACTGGTGCTTAGCACTCCGCCGTGTGTCAACTGTGTGTGCAGGTATATCACACTCGAATATAACAAAAGCAAACCTGAATATAGTTTCATAAGCAGTATGAATAGTATTCTCTATAGGCGCAGATGTAGAGCGATTAACTCACTACTGTTAAGTCACTATTGATCCTTTTGAAAACATATATTTGAAAGTCACCGTTTCTGGTGGAAGGAAGCAATGAGTTTGGGTCATAATGATTTCAAAATACATTGCTGGTTTCCAAGGTCGCAACATGATTGATGCCTACTGAATATTTTGAAATTTGTGTAACTGAAATTATGTAGGTCCTGTCTCTGGAAACAACGGCGTTTAGTCAAATCGTTTTAAGATTAGACAGTATTTTACCTGCAGGAAGTAATGGATAAACAGCTCAACGCGAATATAACTTAGCTTATATGAATGGCTGTAGCGGGTATTATTTGTTCTCTTAGGATACACCAGAGCGCACAGCACCACCTGTCACTAATTGGTTCCCGCCAGTGTGACATAAATGAATTTAGCTGCTTTTTTCAAATTATTCTGATTTATTTGTTTTTCACTGGTGGCTATAGGTTGATTATTATCTAAATCTATCATTCAAGAGAATTTTATAGTTCCCTGGTCTTTTCCTTTAAATCTAAACAAATTTCCTCTGCTCTATACTCGTTATTTTTTTCGCACCGTTTACGGGAAATCAATTCTTATTTATGGATGATCTAAGTATAATCAGTGCAGGACTTCCACTAGTGGAAGACCGTGAGCGATATACTCCCAACATTCATGTTTGGACTCCCAAAACAAATACCAGGGAAATCCTGGACTTCCTATTTTCTGTCACTATTACACGACTTAAATAATAATTTTAAGCAAATTACATGTATGCTAACAATTTTAGACTGTTTCCTGTTTGGACTCCCAAAACTATTATTCAGGAGGTTCCACACTTCCTGTGTTTAGAAATTAGTGGAAGGCCTGGATCAGGCTCCAGTTAGGCATCAGTAAAATAATCAATGGTTTGGATGAGAAACTGGTCAATTATAAAATTGACCACTATCAGTCTACTGACAGAGATACGGTATAGCGTACAGCCAATTTTAAAGAGCCAATATGGTCAAGCCGGCCAAAACCGGCCTCTGCAGTAGTATTGAAGGTCGATCTGCAGCTAAACACAAGTGTTTTTGAAAATTTATCAAGTGCTAGTCTGCCTGGCTAGATAATCTAGTCAGTCATTCCAGTGGTAAATTTTCAAAAATACTCTTCTCTTTACCTGCAGATGAATATTCAATAAGGATATATTTTGATTTTCTTTGCGCAATTTGACCAGTAAATAGTTAAATGTCCATTGTAAGCTGTCTTCGAAAGATTTAGAACTCTACTAACTACAGACCTACATGGTTTAAAATGCTCTGTAGTCTCCTGCTGGTGTAGATTTTGATGACTGGAACTGTAGAATCTGTGGTAAGAACGCAATTTAGAAAGGTCTGGTGGTATCGCCGGCGTCAGGAAACCATCCATCTAAAAAGATGAAGACATGAAGTTTGCACTATAAAATATACTTGTTTCATTGTCTAGCAGTTACTAAGTAAAAAACCTAAATTCATATTAATCTTTTAATGCCCAATTATCTTAAGAAAATGTTACGATGTCCATTTGCCGGTAAAGATATTTTATTTTGTAATTCACCACTGGAATGACTGGTTTGATAACCGAGCCAGGCATTCCAGTGCTCAATCCTAAAAAAATCTCTGCTCTTGGTCCTCAAATAGACAGTTTTCAAGACCACTTCAGAAGCCATGATCTTTTGCCAGCTTGAGGGTTAAAGGAGTAACCCCTTAATTTGTGTAATAATGCAGTCAAACTTCCTTAACAATGCTTATGAATGTTAGCTGTAACCCTTACAGACCAGGCACAACAACTACTTATCATGTAAGGTATATTCAGTTGAATATTTTGAAACTAACTTGACTTAGAACTGCTGATATGTCTGACAGGAACCTGTTCCTATCAAATTAGTTTCAAAAATATTTAAAATCTTTCCTGTAATACTTACCTTGAAATTGAAATTCTGTGAATTCATGGGTTAAAGGCTTATAAGAACGAAACTTGGCAGAACACATTTGCAGAGGGACAAATTACCCACAACCTCGGAGAAAGAGTTGCCATTTTAAGACATTGTAGGGTGAAAATGGCTGTAATTGTTTGGAACCATTGTCAATATATAATTTCTTTTGGGTCTCATTGAGCTACATGTACTGTAACTAGTGCAATGCCTCTCTCATTTTGATGCAGAACCCGGAAAACACAGGCAGACCTCCAGCGAAAATCCATATATGTACGTACCAGTATATCATTCCTATGGGCTTGTTAAGTGTTGACATACTTCCAGGTTCAGCTCGATTGTTAAATACACAACACAATGTTTGTGTTTAACAACAAATCAGGACATCATAAAACATGTACTTATGATGTAATAAAGCAAAATACACACTTCCAGGTTGCGAATCAAGCGCAGTGACGTCATACTTAACAAGCCCATGTATACTACATATTGAGTATGCATATATTTTGACAATGCAAGAGCAATCAGACTGCTTGTTGTCCGGTTTTTTCAATTTAAACATCTTTCACATTTTTCACTTTCTTTGTTGAGTTAAACTCTGGCTGTGATCCGAATTAACAGAAACAGATACGGATATGATCAAATTGTGGATCTATGGATACCTCCGTCTGATTTGGCTCAGAGTTTTATAACACAAGAAAGAATGTGACTCGATACTAAAAATTATGCAATTTTGGTTGTGATTCGAAAAATGTGAGCCATCTAAATTGTGACCAAATTGTGACGGCAAGATTGATGGTCAGATCCTTTGTTGTGCTACGGTTTGATCTGTAGTTTTTGAGATTAGGTTTGCGCCATTACGTGAGTAAATCGAATATCGCGATTATGTTTTAAATCGTGAATTTATATGATTAAAAATTAAATAATCGAATAATTGTCAATATTTTCCTTTTGCATAAAATATTTCAAAACCTAACTTTCAATTACTTTTTAATGCGATCGGTCATGAAAAATTACATTTTGCTTAGTGAATGTATGTCTATTTGCATGGCAAGAGAAGACTTATTGAAAATCTATCACTGGAATGCCTGGCTCAAGCGGCTCAAGCCAGGCATTCCAGTGATATTCCAATGGACTTTTCTAAACACCATTGAAATTTTCGTCATTGATATTCTTTTGTTGTTATGTCTTGGTAATTTGTATCCAAACTGATTAATCGAGTAATCACAATTATTTTTTAATCACAATTATTTTTTAATAATCGATCGCGATCACTCAACACAATAATCGCACAAGCCTATTTGAGATAGAGCTCCGCACCCGTACACACACACACCTTGACACTTACATCGACATTCGGAGTAGATCGGATGATAGGCTGCTCGTTAGAATCACTGGATTGACATAGGTTAAGGTGAGAATCACTGTGGATAAAACACATCAAATGTAAGAGTCAGTCATTTTGACACCGGTTACGTGAATGCTACAGTATTTTAGCTCAACCATTAAATGTTCCTTTCAACTGAGAAATGTCTCACAATTACATTGGTCCATTATTTTCAATGGGATTACAGGGTACATACTAATTGGATACGTACTGATTAACAAATGTGATTACAGCGTACATAGATGTATTGACCAATGAGATTGCCAGAAACCTGGGCATGAAAGGTAAACTAATAGAAAAATCCTAAATGTTTCCTATGACAGTTATACAAACATTTCGACCCATGCACATGCTCAACTGGTATTATCTATATACTACCAAGTACTTACTTTAAAGTTGTGAAAACATTTTGCCTGTATCTAATTTTCAGTGACTATGAGTTATCTCCCTTGCCATATGTGACCAGTAAATTGTATGGCTTATCACACAACCCAGTACCTGTTGCATGTGACAGGACTGAGGTAGATATATTCATTATGCCTGTTCCTGGCAAAATCTGTTTGCCAATGGCAGATAGGTAGACCAGGCTTACATTAGCGGAAGTCGGGGAGTACTGTGCTCCCAAATTTCATGTTTGGACTCCCAAAAAAACATATCAAGGAAGTGGACTTCCTATCTTTTGGCCCTGACATCTCTATTAAAATAATAATTTTAAGCAAATTACATGTATTTGAACAATTTTAGACTTCCATGTTTCATGTTTGGACTTTCAATAGCATTGCCCAGGTCCTCCTGTATTTAGAAATTAGAGGAAGGCCTGAGGTGGACGGGCGATTATCTCTTAGTACCTGATTTGCACCGTTTGGATTCTGTGGGCGAAGTTAAAACATAAATGCTAGATTCTCAGGCTTATATGAAGTGAACACAGGACTCATGGCAAATCAGTGACAACAAACGATACAGGAAATCAATAAATTAAAGGGATCCCTTTGTAGCTATGCCTGGGCCAATTCTAGCTAAGCTCTGCTCCCGTTTTGCACGTGTTGGGATCAATTTATATACTTTGAAC
This sequence comes from Chaetoderma sp. LZ-2023a, assembly GCA_034401795.1. Classification (NCBI taxonomy): domain Eukaryota; kingdom Metazoa; phylum Mollusca; class Caudofoveata; order Chaetodermatida; family Chaetodermatidae; genus Chaetoderma; species Chaetoderma sp. LZ-2023a. Next base: position 61,973,815 of record CM067365.1, read on the forward strand.
ACTGAATTTGCAGAATCTCACTTTCAAGGTAATTATACAGGAAAGCTTTTGAATATTTTGAAACTAATTTCAATGGGTGCTGTTGCTGCGCATGGCAGCAAAAGCGCCCACTTAAATTAGTAATTAAAAAATTGAATATTTTGACACTAATTTCACTGGGTGATGTTGCTGCCATAGTTTTAAAATATTCAACAGAATGTTCATGACATTACAGATGTGACACTGTCATTATAATGTCAGCCCACATGTGACACTGTCATTATAATGTCAGCCCACATGTGACATATCTGATTATGATGCCATTTACTTGAGTGACAGATTGGATCCATCCATTACAATGATTACATGTTTAGAAGCAAACCTTTTATGTGCAGATATGCTGCTATCTCCTAAAAAGTTGAACATGTCTTCATTTATTGAGCATAATGTATTCTCACTATGCCTCTGAAAGGGAAACATAATAAATTATTCAATGGCCATTTGTAGTGTAGACTGAGTACAGAGACATTAATTAGTAACAGTAGATCTACTGACAGTATTCTAGAGGATTTTGATAACTTTTGGTGAAAGCACAAATGAGCTTTATTATTGATGCCATCACACAAAGATGGCTTGCCTACCCTATCCTATCCAACGGTTTCGAAAGTGGAAAATTTTAAATCACCATACCCAAAAAACACAATTTAACTTCAAATCCTTTTGCGATGGGAGCAGTGATTCTCATAAGGCTTGTTTTGAGGGTATATACCCCCAAAATTCAGCCTGGGACTCCCAAAAGCAATATCCCATGGGACCCCTAAAAATCTTGTATGATTGTTAAATACTAAGTATTTTTTTAGGCTTTATATAAAAATACCTACCAAAAAATCTAGCATGACACATAGATATTTCATAGTTGTGAGTCCCATGGCGCCCTCTAATTTTAGCACGGATGAGGTAGTACTGCTTGGGAACTCCAAATTTGTGTTTTGGGACCCCAAGACAGGCCTGTGCTGTAATATTTCCAATGGTAACCCATAATAGGTTGCCATATATATTTTAAAGAGACATTGTAACCTAAACCTTAGAAAGCTCATTGATGACTAAAATCAACCGATTAAAGTAACCCGTTTCAGGTCCTCTAAAATAAATTAAGGCAACCTCATGGAGAATGCTTTCAACAGGTTACCATAACAGTACATGCCTGAAAGATTTCAGCGGGGGATCCCCCCCCCCATCACATTTCAGGGTGTGGGGTCCCTGGGACCTCCAAAATTTAGATGCCATGAGACACACTCACTGGATGGCAGCCATATTTTACTACATACTAACTTCCCTTGAAAAACTTGAATGGCTGTTAGTTAAATATCCTAAGCTTTGGCATGATCCCTTTAGTGGTTCGGGAGAAAACAATGTGAAAATTAGGTTATCCAAGATGGCCGCCGAAGCATTTGACCAATCAAGTTCTCTTGAACAAACTTGGTTCAGCTGCTGCCCTAGATGACCTATCATGAGTTTTGAATCGATTGCCCAAGCAGTTTCGTAGATTTTTAGTCATTTCTAAAAATTTGCCAATATCCATAATGGCCGCTGGCCAAACTGCCCGATCGATTGGTTTCGTTTGAACAAACTTGGATCTATACACCCTAATGACTTTTCCTCCCAAATAAATAATATAATTGAAATCGGCTCAGCTGTTCTTGAGAAGACATGTTAAATTTCCTATTGCTTTAGTATGGGAGTTTTGGCAGGAAAATGATCCAAGATGGCTGGCAAAACATTTATTCGATAAGTTCAAAAGTCGAAAATTTGAAATCAACATTCTCAAATTGAAAAACCTATATAATACAAATTTTGGCTTAGAAGCCGCTTCAAAATCAATCAAATAAAAAATCAATTATGGCCACCAAACACATTACGTTTTGATTGGTCCGCCGCAGCCATGGTTTTTTACTCTTCAATTTCCCTTGAACAGACTTTCATGTCCTTAGCGCCTAATCATACCCTCAAAATTTCAGCGTGATCCATTCAGCGGTTCTGGAGTTGCTTTCGCGAAAACTAGATCATACAAGTTGGCCGCCAAAGCATTTGCCCAATCAAGTACCCTTGAACAAACTTGGTTTAGCTCTTGTCCTAGGTGATCTTTCATGAGTTTTTAATTGATCCCCCAAGCGGTCAGTGATGATTTTTAAAGATGTTTCTAACAATTGGCCCAAATCCAAGATTGCTTCTTATTTTGAGTAAACTTGGATTTCGATCTCAGGAAGGTTCATGATAAATATAATTGAAATCGGCCTAACAAGTGGTTCTTGACAAGAAGTCATTTAATGCAAAGGTTGATGGATGCATGAATGGTCGTCAATCTGGCCCTATGCGGCCCAATGAACTGAGGTAATGGACAAAGATATTCTTAGGTGGCATGTTTTGTCATAGTTACAGCTATTGACTTCTAATTTGGGGGGGGGGGGGTTGTACATTGGGCCATAAGCTAGTCCGAGTCTGCCCTGACTCAACCCGCCCCTGTGACAGACATTTGGACAGACTGAGGGGCCGGGCCCATCAATCTGTCCAAATGTTTGTCACAGGGGCGGACATAGTTTCTGGATAATATAGGTTAAAGGTCATTTCCCCATTGGAATTAATAGTAAAATCATTCAGGGAGCAGTTTGTAGTTTTTTATGTAGTCAAATATTTACACCAAATCAACGTTTATTTTGTGGCATAGGCATAATACTATATGTAGTGTACAGTCAGAATGGATAGTCCATCAAAAGGCTAAGCCTATAATCCAACAGGACAAATGTCAAAGGCTTTATAAGTCCTTAAAATAATGATGATGATGACGACGAGAGTCCAAGGGGGTGGATTTCATAAAGCTCTCTAAGCTAAGAAATTTGCTAACCTGACATTTGCTTAAGCAAACTTCTCATTTGAGAAATTTTCTACAAGTATAGTTAGTGGATTTCACATACCATATTTGCTCAGGCTAGAGATTTGCTTAATTGAGCAAATATTTTGTCATGCTATAAGTGGCTTTTCGAATATAGGTCACATTTTGATTGGTCAAAAATTGACCACAGATCTATGAATCAGAAACATCTCAATGCTATTTGTCTGACTATTTTTCAAGGGAGGTAATTCAACTAAAATCAATGTTTGTTCATTTAAATTTGTGAGCTTAATTTTATGTTTTTAATATTTAATGGAACACGGCACTCCATTTCTTCTCAATTCTTATTAGAGGTAAAAAGAATGTATTCTGTATAGGCCTATAGATTAAAGAACCACCTTACAAGCTTGTGTCCCGTAACGAATCACAGGCATTTGTTGTTCAAAATAACATTATATGATGCTATCCATCATAAGATGTTGTCTTGAATGGGCAGATAAAGAACATTGTTACATTCATAAAGCAATAGCATTATGCATACTCACATACTCCAGTAAAATGGACAACTTTAATTTTTGTTTGTCTAATCTAAGTGGCTATGTCTTTAAAGACCATTTTCATGAATAAAACACTTCACTTTACATGTTTATTGATGAAAGTTGTGGTTTAATTCATGGCTAGGAAATTTGCTAAATTTTCTAAGCCACCTGATAGCTAGCTGGCTTAGAAAAGACAGCAAATCTCTAGGAATTCTAAGCAATTTTATTTGAATAATCCTAAGCACGTTTTGTGAATATCCGCTAAGGCTGATTCTGAGCAAATCTCTAAGAAGTTAGCAAATTTATTTTGCTTAAGCAAATTTCTAAGCTTTATGAAATTCACCCAGGTGAGCTAACAATACCACGTCGGTTACGGAAACCGGTATCGTGATAGATTTATCTAGTTAAATCAAGGCGACTGCTACGATCACAGCAATAGTATGCGCAGATAATAAATTATTTAAAACGATATAACATGCAAGTGAATAAAGACAAAAAATATCAATATAGTAACTTTTTCTAAATTCTGAACAAAGACTGAGAGCAGTATCACAATCACTCATAACTTAATAGCAGACGACACATTTGACAATAAAAGCATTTTACTAAATGCCATGTAAATAAATGCTATTGACTATAACGGATGTTGATTATTCATGTTGCAATTAGTATACTTTAGTTTCATATATTTATCTGTAACTTGCGGTAATCCACAATCTAACAGTAACGCGAAGCAATCTAAAGTGTTACCTCTTCCGCCTCCATAATATTGATGACGTCATATATGCCGGGTACACAAATCGCGTTCTCGATGATCAGACGCACTCTCCAAGATCGGAAAATGGTCTCGTTCAAATGTCAACGATGATAAATAGTGCACGCGAGTTCTTCATCATCATCATCATCATCGCCTAGGACTTAAGCCTAATGCTTTTTGTTAGTTACTATATAATTAACAATTACTTTGCAATGTTTCAAGATTCAATATTATTTTTTCAGTAGCAAAATATATATGTCATGGATTCAACTAGCTTGTCCGCCGAAGGCAATGCATAGTGTATTGGCGGACACGCACGCACGCACGCACGCACGCACGCACGCACGCACGCACGCACGCACACTATATATAAATAAATTAAACAGGACAGTTATATAACAAACTACAGTTCAGACATATTAACAATAAACGAATCGGACAGCTAAGTAGCATACAATCACAAGACGTAGACAAATTAAATAAAAAATTAATACCACTGCAGCAGCAGTTGTAGTAGTAGTAGTAGTAGTAGTAGTAGTAGTAGTAGTAGTAGTAGTAGTAGTAGTAGTAGTAGTAGTAGTAGCAGCAGTAGCAGTAGCAGTAGAAGTAGCAGTAGCAGTAGCAGCAGCAGCAGCAGCAGCAGTAGTAGTAGAAGTAGTTGTAGCAGTAGTAGTAGTAGTAGTAGTAGTAGTAGTAGTAGTAGTAGTAGTAGTAGTAGTAGTAGTAGTAGTAGTAGTCGTTGTCGTCGTAGCAGGAGTAGTAGTAGTGGTAGTGGTAGTAGTAGTAGTAGTCAATATTGTCAACGCACTGGCTCAGAATCTTCAATAATTGAAAAAATTCAAAAATTTAAGATATTTTGGTTTATCTTACTGCCTGAGATTTGTCATTTTGTTTGAGGAAAGCCATATGGCATTAATGTTAACCCTTTACTGGTTAAATTTTTTCAGTAAAATCCAAATATGCGCTTACTTATTTAATGTACATTTGCAGGCACAGACAAGGTCATTCCCGAGAATATACCACTGGAACGACTGTTTCGGTTCCCGAGCCAGTCATTACAGTGGTAAATTTTCAAAAATACTCCAATCCCCGCCGGCAAATGGACATTGCCCAAGATCACTAAATTGACCGTTTTTGGCTGACCATCATGCAAGGGTTAATGTTGAATGATTGAGATGGATATTATGGATAGCTATTTGAGTTTTGCTTTTACCAAGATGTCACGTAGAGTCGGATTTTTCTTGAACGCAATTACTGGACGCTTGTTAAAGGGTTGTTTCAGTTTCTCCTGTAGGTTTTGATACTCATCTTTCAAAATTTTGGAAATTTCAACGTTTTTCCGATTATAGGTCAGAATGAATGGAATTTTGTCACGTTGATCAGATAAGCCTGGGTCCGAGTTTATTCCCCTTGGCCACTGTGTTTCGAGTTCTTTAATCCAAAACGATTCTCGAAGTTTTCTTTGTTTATCAGTTTCTTCTGCCGTATCTGAAAGGGGTGGCTGTTCAATCGGCATAATTTCAAAGTCACGAAGGACTAAATGGTCAGGAAGATTAAAATGTTCGGAAACATGTGTGTCTTCCTCTAGCCTAATATCTGAGAGGTGTCGAGTTGCCCGCCATCTTAATGGACATTTGGTTTCGCCGACATACTGTTTTTGGCACAATTTGCATGAAATTAGATAAATAACATTTTCAGAGTCACAATCTAGATTAGACTGAAGTTGGAACTTGCTTTTGTTCTGAAAGCTCATGAAAGTATTCTGGTTTGGGAGAAATTCATCTAACTTGCACCTTTTCTTTCCGCATTTGCGAGATTCGCCTACACCTATAATAGGACGATTGTGAGAAATTTTGGTAGGCCGACGATTTGAGGCATTATCTGGAATGGTTTCCAAGCCGTCCAATGTTTCAGATTTGATTTTGCGCAAGAATCGTGAGGAGTAACCTCGTGGTTTGAGGGCTTTGAATAGGGTAGAGCACGCTTCTTCAAAGTTTTTCCTATCACTCGAATTCCTGTGAAAACGGATTATTTGTGATTTAACTATTCCTTTAAAAGTATGTGGTGGTTGGAAAGATTTTTTGTGCAATAGCTGATGCGAATCGGTTGGTTTGAAATACACTTTGTAGTCTAAGTAGCCAGCTGTTTCATACTTTAGACCTTTATATACAGTTACATCCAGGAAATCTACAGACATCTCGTCAATGGTTGCTTTTAATTTGATATTCGGATCGTGATTGTTCAGAATTTCGAAAAATTCATCAAACTCTGCCTTTGTGTGTTGCCAAATCATGAAAATGTCATCAAGGTACCTGCGATAAATGAGGGACTGTTTTGGACACTTTTCTAACGCTTCCTCCTCCCACTCTGCTACGTAAATATTGGCAAAACATGGGCTAAAGCGCTTGCCCATCGCGCAGCCGCAAATTTGTTGGTAAATTTCGCCATCGAATTCAAAATCATTGCCTTTCAGACTCAGCTCTAATAGAGCTATTACTTCTCTGTCTGGCCTGTTGCTGTCTGGGTAGTTCACGAATGCTTTACGGATAGAATTTATACCCTTCTCGATGTCAATGTTTGTATACATAGCATCGATGTCAAGCGTGACCAAGAATGAATTTGGAGGTATCCAGGTCTCAGAGACCTGTGATAAGAAGTCTTCTGTGTTTTTCAAGAAGCTGGGGTGTCTGTTTGCTATTGGCTGTAGATGGTAATCGATGTATTCACTGATTCTGTAGGATTCTGAGCCACAATCAGAGATTATAGGTCGCCCGGGCGGTGACATTGGGTCCAACCACGAATCTATGGGTTTATGAATTTTTGGCAAAAGATAGAAAGTCCGTGGTTTTGACTCAAGTTTAGCAAAGAGATACTTATGTTGCTTTTCGGTGATCTTCTTGCTATTGAGCAATTTTTGAAGAATCTCATTGAATTTGCTGCAATTATTTTGCCAAAGTGGTTTGCTTAGTTTCTGGTAATGCTTTGGGTTACTAAGTTGTCGTTGTGCTTCACGTTTATAGTTATCTTTAAGCATTATTACAGTCGCCGACCCTTTATCTGCAGGTTTGATGACAATTTCGCTGTTTTTAGACAATTCAATTAAGGCCTGGCGTTCCTCATAGGGTAAATTTGGTTGATCATTAGGAATGCAGAATTTTTAACACGTTCTGAAAAGAGTTCTATGCTTTCATCGATCGCTGGGTCCAGGATTTTTACGTTTGGTGCCCAGCCAGTTTTTTCAATGGATGGTGGAATGTTACTATTAGAGTTACGAAAGAAGTCTGCTAACTTAATACGGTGACTAAATTCAGATGTTTCCATACAGCCATTATCTAAAAGAGCATCCAAACCTGTTTTAGGTTTTGGTGTTGGGACAAATGTAAGACCAAAATTGAGCAGTGACTGCTCTGCTTCACCTAATGGGGAGCCAGTTAGATTGACAATATTACTGCCCAGTCCTGTTTCCGGGCGGATGTTACCTTGGCCCTTGTCTAGTTTAAATTTAGGAATTTAAGCCAGCAGAATACATAGAGTTAGCTGTCTTCTCAGTCCAATGAATGTTATCCTTAACAATATTAAATTCGGAGAGTCTGAGTGCAGGAATGACAGTCACAGATTTTGATGATTCAGCTGTCGAATTGAGGGACTGAATCGCCAACCTCTGCTGAGCTGTCAACCGACTTGAATAGTTAAGTTTTGCGAAGTAAATCGCAGTCTTTGGGAATTTGGACTTAATCGCACTGAGAAGCAGCATTAATCTATGTTTTGAACTAGAGATGGGTTCATTCATATCATTAATACCAAGAGTAGTACTAATAGTAGTAGTAGTAGTAGTAGTAGTAGTAGTAGTAGTAGTAGTAGTAGTAGTAGTAGTAGTAGCAGTAGTAGTAGTAGTAGCAGTAGTAGTAGTAGTAGTAGTAGTAGTAGTAGTAGTAGTAGTAGTAGCAGCAGTAGTAGTAGTAGTAGTAGTAGTGGTAGTAGTAGTAGCAGCAGCATCAGCAGCGGCAGCGGTAGTAGTAGTAGTAGTAGTAGTAGTAGTAGTAGTAGTAGTAGTAGTAGTAGTAGTAGTAGTAGTAGTAGTAGTAGACATGGTAGCAGCAGCAGCAGCAGCGTTGGCGGCAGCAGCAGGAGTAGCAGCAGCAGCCGCAGCACCACCACCACCACCACCATCACCCCTACCACCACCACCACCACCCGACCGCAAGCACCAGCTGCAGCAGCGGCAGCAGCAGTTGTTGTTGTTGTTGTTGTTGTTGTTGTTGTTGTTGTTGTTGTGTACATACGTATATTTCGATATCCATGGGAGAAGATATGGGTTTCATATCGGGTGTAATCGCCAATTGCTCGGAAGAGAACTGTAATTTGAAGATGAAGATGTCTGTCATTATAGTTATGTATACTGAAAGATCGCGTCTCATCTTAGTATTTTGGAACTAATTGGTGAATTCAGCTTCCCAGTCAATCATAAAATGTCATAATCAACTACGTTGCATGTGGGCTGGCGTCGTAATCAATTATTGCCTCATAAACGCTTAACAGTCCGTCAAGTTGTACGAATTGTGTGCCGTTACTATTTAATAAACATTCTGTTGAATATTTTGAAACTAATTTAACTGGGCGCGGTGGCTGCCATAGGCAGCAACATCACCCAGTCAAATTACGTTTCAAAATATTCAACACCATATTTGTACAGTTTTATGGAAGTTAAGATTTAGGGAGTGGTGATCGATTAATCCTAACACGGGAAAATCGTGGGTGGAGCCTAGGTAGAGATGGGCAGGGAATAGCTCAATTACTCTATTGGAGTGAAAGGGTCTGGCATTCTGAGTCCATATAATTCACTTACAGTCGCGATCTCTAATGTATAATAATCTGATTTCGAACATCTTATC
>CM067365.1:61983371-62026338 GCA_034401795.1 Chaetoderma sp. LZ-2023a
CACGACACGACGATGTTCCTCGCTGGCAAAGTAAGAGTTTGTCTTGCGGCGTTGGTGTGCTGGAAACGTCTGTGTGCTATGTTGCTAGGCATTTCCCGCAAGTTGTGGGTTTGATTCCCTGTCAATGTATTTCTTTCTCACACCCTTACGAATAGATTCAGCTCAATATGTTTTAGTCCAGGAGCTAAAGCTAGGTCAGAATCGTGACGTAACACACCCAGTATTCAGAAGGTCTGACACTTGATGTGGCTTGGGGGACATGTCCCACACATTTTAAGCCCTGTTGTACACAGAAATTGTGGTAGCACTAATTAGTTATCCTGATTTCTTTGCATAGGGGGCTCTAGGCTTTGGCTGTATCCACAGTGCACAACGACCACATTACTCCAACAGAATTGGAGAGTCTGGATGAGAAAATTAGGATGTGCCGAAGCAGCATTGACGACTTAGACGCACTGCAAGAAAATTTCAAAGAGGTGTGTATGTACGTGAATAAATTGCAACAGCTGTTCAAATCCTTTTAAAGTTGAGTCAAGCTCGAAAATCACACCTGTTCGCAATTTGGAACTCATATATTCATATGGTAGAGCTGCTGCTTGGATACATAAGAGCTGAGAGAATTGGAGATTGGCAGGCACACCTATCTGCTACTGCTGCTATGGCGCCATATTTCTACAGCATGGACAGAACCATTATGCAAGATGGCTGCCAATATATCTTGCGGACAATGAAGATGCTTCCAAGTACACATCCCCATGTACATGAACAATTCTTGAATGGAAATCATTCCGTAAGTCGCTCACACCATCCATTCAATCAAGTGTGGACAGATAAGGCCTTAGAGCAATCGATTAATTTGGATTCCAAAAGCGGAGGTGGTATTATTGGAATAACACAAAAAGCCAGGAGCTCTGGAGAGGTGGTTTTTAACTAGCCACGAGAGGGCAGCCATAACAACGGTCACAAAGCAAATGTGTGGGTTACAAGATAGTCACATGTTTGGAGTACATAAGGAAATGGGGACTAATCGAATGAACATGGATGAAACCGATGTGCAGAAGATACTTTCGATGTTCTCATCAGATATAATGACCAATCCCTTTAATATTGCGGAAAACGACGACAGCGAGTGTCTTCCGCTTGTAAACATTGCAACTGGCGTGGTATTGCCTAGTGAAATCGCCAAGAGACTTGTTTCCGCCTGTGACATTGGTAAGGAGATTATGGAAAATTTTGTTCAGGAGCGGCTGGACACTAACACGAGAAGCTTTTGGGACACGTTGCCACACTTAAAACCTTAAAACATTTGTCAGCCTAGCACAGAAGAAAAAACTCAAAACAAATGATTGAAAAAATTCACAATGTGAGATCTGACCGCGAACTATTTGGTCGATTAATTATTGCCGCAAGGTCCAGAGATGTTGATTTAAAACTAGTGATGACGTATGAACTGTCTGCTGTTCCACTATCATTGTCCACATACGGATGGGACTCTAAGAAAGAATGTGAAAAGTGTTTTGTTAAGTGAACTAGAAAAGGAAGTAAATGTTGATGGACGGCTTCCACCTGTTGACAAGACAGGCGCAACAGCTTTTGTAGTAGATGGCATGGCAATTGTGCAAATGGTTAAAACTGGAGGTACGTCTACATTTGGAGAATTGGCTGATAAATACTGGCACATCTTTACAGTTCCACTGAATCAAGAAGACTGCAACAGAGTAGATATAGTTTTTGACAGATATGATAGACTGGAATCTCTCAAAGCGGAAGAGCGGCTAAAACGTGGGTCATCAACAGCATTGGAAGTAAGATTGCTGGAGAAAATACTCCCGTTCCCAAAGCAATGGGCCAAGTACATCAGCAATCCAAGCAACAAAAGTAACCTGGTTGCATTTCTCAGCAAGCGGGTGGCGTGATACTGGTCCAAATATGCTATCTGCCGACAATTGCGTCATTCTTGCTGGTGGCTTTAACGATGGAATGGATGTTGTTGTCATTTCAGCGAACAATTCGTCGTATTTGGAAGAACTTCGATCAGATCACGAGGAAGCAGAGACGCGTATGATGTTGCACGCGCTACACGCTTCAAAAGACCACATGCGTGTTGTTATACAGTCTCCTGATACAGACGTGGCAGATACTTAGTATATATACGTATCGTTCGCTTCACTGTCTGAACTATGGTTCCGTACGGGCACAAAGAACAAATTGCGATACATACCAATACATACAGTTGCTCAAGTACTGGGCCCAGCTATCTGTCTGTCTTTGGCCTGGGTTTCATTCTCTTACAGGTTTGTGATAGCACTAGTGCATTACTTGGAGTCGCTAAGAGAAAAAGCATTCAATCTCATTAAAGTCATCTGAATGTCATCAGCTTAGCTTAGCCCAACTCGGCGAACATGTTGACTTATCACCGAATACTGCTATTCTATGTGAGAAATTTGTCAGTGAGTTGTATACCACCAGGGATGTGGGAAAGACAGCTGATGAAACCCGTTATTGGCTCTTTTGTCAAAAGAGATAAAGAAATGAAAATCTTCCACCTACATCGAATAGTCTAAAGCATCACACCGAAAGGGCCAATTTTCAAGCTCATGTTTGGAGACGTTCATTGCAAGCTGTTCAGAATCTTCCATCTCCAAATGGACATGGCTGGAGTATAGTGGATGGTCTACTCAATCCTGTTCTAATGTCAAAGGATCCTGCTCCATTTGGATTAATTGAACTCACATCATGTAGATGTCAAAAGTCTGCCTGCAAAAGAACAGATCTCTGTCAATGCAAGGCTAACAATCTACTCTGCACTGAAGCATGCCTTTGTATGGGAGGTGAAATGTGTGACAATGTTCAGCATACAAATTGTCGAAGATGACTCTGACACGGATGAGTAACATTCGTCTCATTTGCTCACGTGATAAATATGTCCTGCCAGCTTGTGTAGACATGCACTGCATGTCAGTTAAAAGTTTAATTATGAAAAATGTAGAAAATATGGGCATTGTTGTTGAGCTAAGGTATTGCTAGTCACAAGAAGACCTAAGTGCCCCAATATGTACAAAGCAACATACGGGTGTCTTAAACGAGGTTGATTATGTATAAATCTGCGATAATTACGATCACTCCTTTCCATTTTGGTTAAGATTGTATTGATATATCATGCGCTTAAGTTTGTGAAAAATTTACATTGTGAAAATTGTTTGACAGCTACATTCAACACCTATTGTAAATGGGCTTCTCACGGGTTAGTGATACCACATTTTCTTGTACAACACGGCTCAGAATATACCCAAGACATCGGTCTAGCATAATATAGAGACAAACCTTCTGAATACTGGGTGTGCTACGAAACCATTCTTCTAGACCCCTTTTGAAAATTGGCTCCCGGACTATTTATAGGAAGTTGATGTTTCACACTATTAATAATAATATTCATTCTGGCAAACAATTTTAAACTAATTTGCATGCATCTTTGTTGTTACGGTTATGTTGCCCTGTGAACTGCATACATCGGAGGCCTTTACTATTTAGTAACCGTTCTGACCAATATTTTGAAACTAATTTAACTTAGCGTGTTTTAAGGCCACGGGTCTCAACGACCCATTAGTTTCAAAACGTGTGTAAACTTTTCAGACATAGCTGCTTTTGGAAATGTCAATACAGTAATTCAAGGGATTCAAACATATAAAGTTAATTCCAACACGGTTTAAAGTAATCAGAGCCTGGCTTGCCCCTGTAGGTGGGGCTTAGAATACACCTTCCGTATCCTCTGTGTGTCGTAAGAGGCGACTAACGGAGGTAAGGGTGAGGTAACCCTGACAGAAACCTCGATTGCTGAAGACGGAGGATCCAGGGCCGCACGGCCGCACTCTAATAAACCATGGATCCACGCACTTAACGCATATGATCATGTCGATAGTCACTTACAGGACTGGCGGTATGATCAGCGAACGAAAAGAAGAAGAAGAAGAAGAAGAAGAAGAAGAAGAAGAAGATAAGCCTGGTCAGTGATGAGAGAGCGAGGAGAGAGGAGAGAGAAAGAGAGAGAGGGAGAGAGAGAGAGAGAGTGAGAGAGAGGTGAGGGAGAGAGAGAGAGAAAGAGAGAGAAAGAGAAAGAGAGAGAGAGAGGGGTTATGGAGAGAGAGAGGAGAGAGAGAGAGAGAGGAGAGAGAGAGAGAGAGGGGAGAGGGGGGAGAGGGGGGGGGAGAGAGAGAGAGAGAGAGAGAGAGAGGGAGAAAGAGAGAGAGAGAGAGAGGAGAGAAGAGATAGAGAGAGAGAGAGAGAGTGAGAGAGAGAGAGAGAGAGCGAGAGAAAGAGAGAGAGAGAGAGAGAGAGAGAGAGAGAGAGAGAGAGAGAGAGAAGAGCATAGGGCAATTATAAATGCATTATGCCACATATTGTCGCTGTTGCCACTATGTGTTGGTGAATTGTTGTTGAGGCCATGGCACATGCCTGTAGTTAAAGCAGATTGTGTAGCGCCCGCACGCTAGCTTTGGAAACATTGATAACAACATTTAGTGCACTAGTGATATAAAAAAGTGACCTCTGACGTCATAATCAATTACGCTACGTGTAAAATGGACACCATATTGAATGACGTCATGAATGATGTCGATAAATACGTCACGAATGCATATTTGAAGACGGGCTATGCGTTGTTGTACGAATCGTACGACTTTAGTATTTTAATAAATATTATGTTGAATATTTTAGAACTAATTTGACTGGGCGATGTTGCCGCCATGGGCAGCAACATAACCAAGTTAAATTAGTTACAAAATATCCACCGGCTTACTTGTATAGTTTTTAGAAAATTTATAGCTAGGGCATTCGGGGATCGATCAATCCCATCATGACGAATTGTGGGTGGAGGCTTCGCTAGAGATGTGCGGAACATAGTTTAAAAAAATGGAAAGTTCCAATTTGTCAGTTTCGTTCACAGTCTCAGATAACTCTCCCTAATAGAACAGGTAGCTCTGCCACTGCGCGGCCATCTTTGGTCATGCGAATTCTGCCAGAGTCTGGGAGGCTAGCTTTAAACTCTCCACATCTTCTGGCAATATGTTATCGAAAAATGGAGGGGTGGGTCTTCTAAGTGATGAGTCCTTGAGAGGTTAGACTTTTTTTTAGCTCGGGCCAGGGGTGTTAGACCCAGCAACCTGTTCATAGCGATTCGACAAAACGGTGTTTCTTTCCGCACCCCTCCTCCACCAATAGGATACTCAATAATTACCTTAGTGATTCGTTGTTACGGTCGCGTACACACCATTATAGATTAACTTTTATGTAATGGTCTCGTCATTACGTAGGCATTGTAGCTATTTCGCTCCAAATGCCAGCATCCACAATTAAGCTAATGCGCAGCTTATTTCCTGGGTTATAGAATAATCTTATCTGGCAGTGTATGCCAACTACAATTTCTTCTTTGTGTTGCATAGCTCTTACGTTACACATTGCTATCAAGATCTGCATGCACTTTGCAACCTAAAAGGTATTATCGTGATGCTCAAAAACGCGTATTTAGTTCTTGGAATCTTGGTGAAATTACACATGTTTACCAACTTTTATAGCAGCGCTGGGCCATGAACCATGACCACCATTAACAGAACATCTCCGAACATGTTATAACTCTGTAAAAATTCGTTCAACACTCAAACAATGGCGACTAGTTAATGGGCTGCCCCAATTTTCTGGGAGGTATGATGTCATCTATTTTTTAATTGGGCTTCGACTCTAACATTTTCCCGCCTCATTACCAATGCAAATAGGACTACAGGTCAAACATTGGCGACTGTATAAGCAGCTTGTCTGATTGATTGAGAGCTATGATGACATCAATATTTGAGTTAGCCCCATACCTCCTAACAGCTTCATGGCTCATTCCACATGCCAAGCCCTCGACAGAGCAAAGCTTGGTGACAGTTTAAGCAGCCGCCCGATTGACTGGAATTATGACATCATCAATATGTTAATTAGGCCAAGCCCTTTAACACGTTCACGGCACATTGGCCATGTCAATTGCTCTACATGTTAACATTTGAGACTGTATAAACAGCTGTGCTGATAAACAGCGAGTGACCACGCGAGTTCGATTGAAACATCAACCTCGAACAATGGTGACCATATAAGTGGGCTGCTCTGATAGGCCTCGAGGGGTTATGTGACCTCTATTTGGACCCACCCGACCATAGCCATTTCCCACCTCGGTACACCTGTCAATAGATTAGCAGGCAAACATTGGCGACTGTATAAGCAGCTGCGCTGATTGGTCGAGCGAAAACAATAGAAAAGGCTCTCGACCAATCACTTTCCACGAATGACGTCATAAACTATCTATCAATCAGAACAGCTAGCCATTGCATCGCCTTGCTACTTACTAGTACTACTTCTGCCGAATATTTTGGAACTAACTTAGCTTAAATCTGAAGATGGTGAAGAGAGCACCAGCTTCCAGTCAAATTGGTTTCAAAATCTTCAAGAGCTTTAGTTATTAACCACTGAATGTCGTTCTTTAATGGCATGATACACTGCATAGATTGGCATGCATGGGTTATGAGTGCCACCTTATATCACCCGAAATGCTGTTGTACGGTGACGGTAGTATAAGTTTAACATGTTTTTGTAAAGAAAAGCTAAATATTTGCGTATTGAATGTCAATTCAGACGTAAAGAGAAATCTATCCTTGAAAATTGACTACTGGAATGACTGGCTCGGTCAGAGAACACGTCATTCAAGTGGTGAATTTAAAGAAATAGTATTCTCTTGGCCTAGAAATGGGCATTCCTCAGGACCACTGCAGAGGCTGGTTTCGACCGTCTTCGTCGTGAAAGGGTTACTGTACTATATACTGGTGGTTATTCGATCATACAACACATCATTATCTCCCCATAATAAACATACCACTAACGCAGGTGGTTCCATTTCCGACGAACGCCTTCTCGCATAAGCACCGCCCACTAGTTGCACACGGACTGCCAGTACTATAGGGCTTTGAACAACGCATGTTCGCTTCGGTACATTCGCTGCTCAAGTTGCACGGCCCAAACAAACCTGCCAAAATGTCGGAATACACAAAAATGTATGGGAATATAGAATACATAACGTGATTGTGACTTACGTCAGATGTATGCTGACGTCACAATCAATTACGTAATGAATGGCGTCACTAAGTCCGTTATAAACGCGTAATAATCCGTCAGGTTGTACGAATCGTATGTCTTTGCTATTTAATTAAACATTATGTTGAATATTTTGAAACTATTCTGGGTGAGAAATTGTGTTGCCATAGATAGCATCAGCACACAGTCAAATTAGTTCAAAATATTCAACTGCTTACCTGTGTAGTTTTTCTCGTAATTGAGATTTCTGGTAGTTCAGCTTTCGATCGATCCGAAAACGGACAAGCGTACACAGCGTGGCGGAACAGTGCAAGGAATGGGCGGGGCATGACTAAAACTGGATTCAATCCTGGCCTGACGAAGCTTGGATTCAGAAGTATTGCAGCGTATTGAGAGATATGTGTCCATTCGTGCCGCCTGAGATCTCATTCGATACGAGAAAGGTACTGTCCCCTAATTTAGAGCGAGAATATGGCGATAAAAGGAATTGCATCCTTAAACGCCGCTAGAATTATCGTGTAGTTAATATAGTTTCGCCATGCTCACACATTGTACGCGCTCAACGAGGGAGTATGCATGTATATAGGTAGATATATTAGATATGTTATTGCACCGATATCATACAAATAATATATGGGAAGTATTATTAAACAGCTTTGTCAGTGGTGAAGTATAATTATACGTTATAAGCTGTGCGTCTAACAAGTGTGTGATTGATAGCAAAACATATCATGGGAAATTTTATTATTCTGTGATAAAGCGGATATTATATAAGTGTACTCTGATCTCAAGGTACTGTTTGTTCACACTCATTGTTATGAAAGAGAGAGAGAGAGAGAGAGAGAGAGAGAGAGAGAGAGATTGAGCGAGTGTGAGAGAGAGAGAGAGGGAGAGAGATGGGGAGAGAGAGATGGAGGGAGGGAGAGAGAGAGAGGAAGAGAAAGGGAGAGAGAGAGAGAAAGAGAAAGCGAGAGAGAGAAAGAAAGAGAGGGGCATGAGAGCGGGAGGGAGGGAGGGAGGGAGGGAGGAGAGCGAGATGGGGGACAGAGAGGGAGAGGGAGGGGGAGAGAGGGAGGGATGGGGGGAGAGAGAGGGAGAGAAAGAGAGAGGGGGAGAGAGAGAGCGAGCGAGGGGGAGGTAGGGACGGACGGAGAGGGAGGGAGGTGAAGGGAGGTAGAGCGAGAGGGAGACATAGAGAGAGAGGAAGAGAGGGAGAGAGAGAGGGAGAGATAAAGAGAGAGAGAGGGAGGGAATGACATAGAGAGAGAGAGAGTGAAAGAGAGAGAGAGATAGAGCGAGAGAGAGAGAGAGAAAGAGAGATGGGGTGAGAGAGAGAGAGAGAGAGAGAGAGAGATATAGTGAGCGAGAGAGAGAGAGCGAGAGAGAGAGAGAGAGAGAGAGAGAGAGAGAGAGAGAGGGTGATATGGGTGAGGGATAGAGAGAGAGGGGTGGAGAGGGGGAAAGAGAGAGAAAGAAAGAGAGGGACATGAGAGAGAGAGAGAGAGAGAGGGGGAGGGGGCGAGGGGGGGGGAGGGGGAGGGAGGAGGGAGGGAGAGAGTAGGGTTGCACGATTTTTCGATTATTCGATTAATCGCGATTATATAATTCAAAATGATCGTGGACGATTATAAAATGACATAATCGTATAATCGATGAATAAAGATTGTTCACTTGGTCGCTATTTGTCATTGTTGTTGTAATCACACACGCTTATCCCGCGTTCCCCATTCTCTGAATAGTTATGCGCTAACGGTTTCCCGCAAAAAGTTCTAGAACTGATACCACGGAAATTCAACGCATTTTCTCACGTAAAGATTCTCACCGCCTACGCCTATGTTTAATGTATACCTCAAAACATCCCCGGGGAAGTGAAATTATTTGATTTGAGCGCCTAAATATTGCGTATCCTTTAATAAAGGTCGTTTATTACATCAAAATTAATCCACCATTTGATAAAAAATGGCGTCACGAATAAAATACAAATCACGTGATTCGCCTCCAATTGAAGTTTATTTTAGAGCGAGTACTCGGATATAAATATTCTGGAATCGGGGACTCGGAACTCGGGAATTTCTATATATTATCATTGCGCGATAGGAACTGCGTATTATACTGATTTGAATAACGGATACCCGTTTGATAAACTCCCGTTAGCGTATAATATCTCGCGAGAACACGCCGCCTCCCATCGCAAAAGATCCACTGGCTCGCCAGCTTAAGAAGCCGGCTATATTGTCGTTCGTAATAATTCAATTCGGACCATTTAATGTTGATCGGCGTTACAAAATTGATGCGCATTTTCTCCCGTACTTGTTTGGTACATAAATTTGGTCTTACAATATATTTATGAGGAAGCTATTTAATCACGCCAAGACTGTTTTTAAACGCATTTTAACTACAAAAGTGTGGAATAAACTTTATTGTGTCTTGAACATACATGGCATATTATCAGTATTAATCTAATAGGTGGTAGAGATTTACAAATCTTCGAGAGAGTGAGAGAGTGAGTGAGAGAGAGAGAGAGAGAGAGGGCGAGAGCGAGAGAGAGAGGGTGATAGGGTGAAGGGATAGAGAGAGAGAGGGGTGGAGAGGGGGAAGAGAGAGAAAGAAAGAGAGGGGCATGAGAGAGAGAGGGAGAGAGAGGGAGAGTGAGAAAGAGAGAGAGAGAGAGGGAGAGAGAGGGAGAGTGAGAAAGAGAGAGAGAGAGAGAGGGAGGGAGCGAGGGGGGAGGGGGAGGGAGGAGGGAGGGAGAGAGTAGGGTTGCACGATTTTTCGATTATTCAATTGATCGCGATTATATAATTCAAAATGATCGTGGACGATTATAAAATGAAATAATCGTATAATCGCCATGTTAACATTTTTTCAAAACACTTTTACGCTTGTGTAACTCTGCTCGCGTTACCAAGCATGGAAACAAACATCCGGCTATCAGCCGAATGTGTGAATGATTAAATACACTAAATAAATAAATAACTGATTTGTTTGTATTGACTCAGGATTAGTTTTAGATGAATAAAGATTGTTCGCTTGGTCGCTATTTGTCATTGTTGTTGTAATCACACACGCTTATCCCGTGTTCCCCATTCTCTGAATAGTTATGCGCTAACGGTTTCCCCCAAAAAGTTCTAGAACTGATACCACGGAAATTCAACGCATTTTCTCACGTAAAGATTCTCACCGCCTACGCCTATGTTTAATGTATACCTCAAAACATCCCCGGGGAAGTGAAATTATTTGATTTGAGCGCCTAAATATTGCGTATCCTTTAATAAAGGTCGTTTATTACATCAAAATTAATCCACCATTTGATAAAAAATGGCGTCACGAATAAAATACAAATCACGTGATTCGCCTCCAATTGAAGTTTATTTTAGAGCGAGTACTCGGATATAAATATTCTGGAATCGGGGACTCGGAACTCGGGAATTTCTATATATTATCATTGCGCGATAGGAACTGCGTATTATACTGATTTGAATAACGGATACCCGTTTGATAAACTCCCGTTAGCGTATAATATCTCGCGAGAACACGCCGCCTCCCATCGCAAAAGATCCACTGGCTCGCCAGCTTAAGAAGCCGGCTATATTGTCGTTCGTAATAATTCAATTCGGACCATTTAATGTTGATCGGCGTTACAAAATTGATGCGCATTTTCTCCCGTACTTGTTTGGTACATAAATTTGGTCTTACAATATATTTATGAGGAAGCTATTTAATCACGCCAAGACTGTTTTAAACGCATTTTAACTACAAAAGTGTGGAATAAACTTTATTGTGTCTTGAACATACATGGCATATTATCAGTATTAATCTAATAGGTGGTAGAGATTTACAAATCTTCGAGAGAGTGAGAGAGTGAGTGAGAGAGAGAGAGAGAGAGAGAGAGGGCGAGAGCGAGAGAGAGAGGGTGATAGGGTGAAGGGATAGAGAGAGAGAGGGGTGGAGAGGGGGAAGAGAGAGAAAGAAAGAGAGGGGCATGAGAGAGAGAGGGAGAGAGAGGGAGAGTGAGAAAGAGAGAGAGAGAGGGAGAGAGAGGGAGAGTGAGAAAGAGAGAGAGAGAGAGAGGGAGGGAGCGAGGGGGGAGGGGGAGGGAGGAGGGAGGGAGAGAGTAGGGTTGCACGATTTTTCGATTATTCAATTGATCGCGATTATATAATTCAAAATGATCGTGGACGATTATAAAATGAAATAATCGTATAATCGCCATGTTAACATTTTTTCAAAACACTTTTACGCTTGTGTAACTCTGCTCGCGTTACCAAGCATGGAAACAAACATCCGGCTATCAGCCGAATGTGTGAATGATTAAATACACTAAATAAATAAATAACTGATTTGTTTGTATTGACTCAGGATTAGTTTTAGATGAATAAAGATTGTTCGCTTGGTCGCTATTTGTCATTGTTGTTGTAATCACACACGCTTATCCCGTGTTCCCCATTCTCTGAATAGTTATGCGCTAACGGTTTCCCCCAAAAAGTTATAGAACTGATACCACGGAAATTCAACGCATTTTCTCACGTAAAGATTCTCACCGCCTACGCCTATGTTTAATGTATACCTCAAAACATCCCCGGGGGAAGTGAAATTATTTGATTTGAGCGCCTAAATATTGCGTATCCTTTAATAAAGGTCGTTTATTACATCAAAATTAATCCACCATTTGATATAAAATGGCGTCACGAATAAAATACAAATCACGTGATTCGCCTCCAATTGAAGTTTATTTTAGAGCGAGTACTCAGATATAAATATTCTGGAATCGGGGACTCGGAACTCGGGAATTTCTATATATTATGCGCGATAGATACTGCGTATTATACTGATCTGAATAACGGATACCCGTTTGATAAACTCCCGTTAGCGTATAATATCTCGCGAGAACACGCCGCCTCCCATCGCAAAAGATCCACTGGCTCGCCAGCTTAAGAAGCCGGCTATATTGTCGTTCGTAATAATTCAATTCGGACCATTTAATGTTGATCGGCGTTACAAAATTGATGCGCATTTTCTCCCGTACTTGTTTGGTACATAAATTTGGTCTTACAATATATTTATGAGGAAGCTATTTAATCACGCCAAGACTGTTTTAAACGCATTTTAACTACAAAAGTGTGGAATAAACTTTATTGTGTCTTGAACATACATGGCATATTATCAGTATTAATCTAATAGGTGGTAGAGATTTACAAATCTTCGAGAGAGTGAGAGAGTGAGTGAGAGAGAGAGAGAGAGAGAGGGCGAGAGCGAGAGAGAGAGGGTGATAGGGTGAAGGGATAGAGAGAGAGAGGGGTGGAGAGGGGGAAGAGAGAGAAAGAAAGAGAGGGGCATGAGAGAGAGAGGGAGAGAGAGGGAGAGTGAGAAAGAGAGAGAGAGAGGGAGAGAGAGGGAGAGTGAGAAAGAGAGAGAGAGAGAGAGGGAGGGAGCGAGGGGGGAGGGGGAGGGAGGAGGGAGGGAGAGAGTAGGGTTGCACGATTTTTCGATTATTCAATTGATCGCGATTATATAATTCAAAATGATCGTGGACGATTATAAAATGAAATAATCGTATAATCGCCATGTTAACATTTTTTCAAAACACTTTTACGCTTGTGTAACTCTGCTCGCGTTACCAAGCATGGAAACAAACATCCGGCTATCAGCCGAATGTGTGAATGATTAAATACACTAAATAAATAAATAACTGATTTGTTTGTATTGACTCAGGATTAGTTTTAGATGAATAAAGATTGTTCGCTTGGTCGCTATTTGTCATTGTTGTTGTAATCACACACGCTTATCCCGTGTTCCCCATTCTCTGAATAGTTATGCGCTAACGGTTTCCCCCAAAAAGTTATAGAACTGATACCACGGAAATTCAACGCATTTTCTCACGTAAAGATTCTCACCGCCTACGCCTATGTTTAATGTATACCTCAAAACATCCCCGGGGGAAGTGAAATTATTTGATTTGAGCGCCTAAATATTGCGTATCCTTTAATAAAGGTCGTTTATTACATCAAAATTAATCCACCATTTGATATAAAATGGCGTCACGAATAAAATACAAATCACGTGATTCGCCTCCAATTGAAGTTTATTTTAGAGCGAGTACTCGGATATAAATATTCTGGAATCGGGGACTCGGAACTCGGGAATTTCTATATATTATGCGCGATAGATACTGCGTATTATACTGATCTGAATAACGGATACCCGTTTGATAAACTCCCGTTAGCGTATAATATCTCGCGAGAACACGCCGCCTCCCATCGCAAAAGATCCACTGGCTCGCCAACTTAAGAAGCCGGCTATATTGTCGTTCGTAATAATTCGATTTGGATCATTTAATGTTGATCGGCGTTACAAAATTGATGCGCATTTTCTCCCGTACTTGTTTGGTACATAAATTTGGTCTTACAATATATTTATGAGAAAGCTATTTAATCACTCCAAGACTGTTTTAAGCGCATTTTAACTACAAAGGTGTGGAATAAACTTTATTGTATCTTGAACATACGTGGCATACTATTAGTATTAATCTAATAGGTGGTCGAGATTTACAAATCTCCGAGAGAGTGAGAGAGTGAGGGAGGGAGAGAGAGAGAGAGAGAGAGGGTGAGAGAGAGTGAGAGAGAGAGAGGGGGCGGGGGAGAGAGGGGTAGAGAAAGAAAGAGAGCGAGAGAGAGAGAGAGAGAGAGAGAGAGAGAGAGAGAGAGAGAGAGAGAGAAATAAAGAGAGTGAGAGAGAGGCGTGTTCTAGTTCAAGTTGTTTTACATTTATACGGGGTTGTCAATATTTCACCTGTGGGTTACTTACCTACTGAATAAACTCCGACTCCAAGTAAGTACAGTACACCTAGAACCTGAAAAAACCGCTCATAGTTTAAACATAGTTTATTCTAACATTTAATTCGTATTAGTATAATGCCGTTATCATTAAACAAAAAGACAAATGTGTGAATTACGCAGGTAGACAGACAGACATTTGTATCCGATCTAGATTCTTTTCTCAGCAAAGCAGCGTCCATTTGTGGTAGTGGATATAATTGATTACTTCCATTCCCATTTTCAGCATTCAGAAGTGTCTGGCGGTTGACAGTGTGGTCCGTTCTATCTTGAAGTGGATTGTATTGGAATGGCCCTTTCGTACGACGCCATAATCAATGACGTCATGAATGGCGTAGATAAGTCCCTCCCGAACTCATAATTATTGACGGACTAAGCGTTGTTGTGCGAATTGGTTATCTTTTATGTTTAATAAACATGCTGTTGACTATTAAGAAACTATTTAACCGGGCGCTTTTGATGCCATAGGCAGCAACAGCACCCAGTCAAATCAGTTTCAAAATGTCAGTATTCAACAGCCTACCTGTAACAATAAATCATTGGGAAACCCAACCTGACGTCATATATACGGTAGTAATACCAAGAATAATTGTTTGGGGACCCAGCAAAAATGGGTCAAATCACCCCAACAATCTACCTTCACAAATTCGCCTTTCCAGGTTATATAGCCATCATATGACGTCATAATCAACTAAGCAACGTGTATGCTGACGTCATAATCATGACGTCATGAATGATTCGATATAGTCCGTCTTTAACGTTTAATAATCCGACACGCTGTACGAATTGTATTGCCTTGCTTTTTAATAAACATGCTGTTGAATATTTTGAAACTAATTTGACTGGGCGCTGTCGCTGCCATACCAGTCAAATTGGTTTCAAAATATTCGACAGCTTACCTGTCTGGTTTTCTGGAAATTGATAGTCAGCGTGCCTCGATATCAGCAATACTGGAGAACACTGAGCCCAGGACTGTATTCTTCCTCTCTGGTTCGGCGCCACGAGGTAGATCATCATTTCTATCCATTCATGAATTGTTGATATGTATATGTGACAGGTGGGATCCTCCATTTAATACCCTCTTGTAGTGTGTGAAGATAATGTCACCCGACAGGGGCAGATCCAGGAGGTCATTTGCCGGGGTCGATGTGGGGAGGGGGTTGGGGGGTGGGGGGGGGGAGGGGGTTGTGCGCACCAACAATTTCAAGGAGTTAACTCTTGAAAATGGGCTCACTCCGCCACCAACAGATAAGTAAAACACAATTGACAGCCCTGCCGGGTGGGTGAGGTGTTTCCCAACCCCCCCCCCCCCCACCAACAAAGTGCCCCCACCCCATGGATTCGCCACTTCCCGATATCAATCCATGGTAACAAGATGGAAGATAATTCTGTCTGTAGAGCGGGGCTTACAACACTTTATAATATAACACATTAAAATTTAAACTTGTATACTTTTCGAGGCTTAAATTGTGTACCTCGATGTAATGAAGCAAACTATATCTTATAATATGATGATTTCACTCCGTTTAAATTGATATTTTAAATTATTGTACTTGTGAAATTGAATTAGATCAGATGCACGTATCCCTAATTCAACTTCACGAAAACATTATATTGATTATATGGAATGAAATCACGATATGTTAAAGGGGTGCTAATCTCATCTCAAATGTTGTATTGCACTGTTAGATTATTGTTCATAGATTCTATATCATTCATAGCCTGTCACATTCCCGTATCCGTATCACACTTATCTGCTTTATAACATCGAGTATATCGGCAGTTGATCAGTGAACGCCACCAATTTTTTCTCCTCAAGCGATAGTGTGTGATGTCGTGTAAGTACCAGTGCATTACATTCTTTGTTTTGTGATAATCATCTTGTTGAACATTTTGAAATTAATTTGACTGGAAGTTGTTGCTGCCTACTTCCAGTTAAATTAGTTTCATAATAGTCAACAACTTACTGTATGATTGCTTTTTATTGTCAAGCTATAGGTGGCGCCGCTATGTCTGAGCGCATATACCGAGGCAGACACGCTGGGTTTTTTCTGATTGGTTGAAAAGTAAATCATGACAACCACCATAGGCTGTAGAAATGTACGAACATCTAGCTACCAAAGACTGAACAACTTTCTTTGACGCGATGATAAAAAAGGCTTAAAATTCTAGGCATAGTTTATCTATGCATGTAGATGATCTGTATAGATAGCGCGCGATGAGGTTAGTTACCCTTTAAGAGATATTTCTTTCATTACATTGAGGTACAATGCAGTTTAAGCCTGCTAATGTATCCAATTATAGCAATTTATGAATCTAATATAATGGCTCAAGCATACTAGGTTATAACCAGTTATGTCACAGGTAGGCTTGACGTCGCAGTCATAAATCATATTCATATTTGACAGAAAAACGCCATCATGACCCTGGACTAGTCCATCAGATGTAAAAATTGTATGTCTTTATCATGTAATAAACATTATGTTGACTATTTTGAAACTAATTTGACTGGGCGTCATAGGCAGCAACAGCTCACCGTCCAATTAGTTTCAAAATATTCAACAGATTATCTATATGATTCCCATGTGATCGGGATTCGGGATTCTGGAAATTCTGGGTTCAAAGTATGTAAATCCTTCCTAACAGGCGCAACGTCTGTGAAGCCTTAGCTATAGGTATGGGCAAGGCATATCTAATGGACCTTTCCATCTTAGCTATGCCCCGCCCATCTCTAGCTAAGCTCCACCCACACCTCGCTCGAGCGATCTCTGAACTCCATGACTATCAATTTCCCGAAATACATTACAGATAAGCTGTTGAATATGGCAGGCAGCAACAGCGCCCAGTCAAATTAGTTTCAAAATATTCAACAGCATGTTTATTAAATATTAGAGACATACAATTCTTACAACGTGTCGGACAATTAAGAGTTCAAGACTGGCCCAATATAATCATGTATGACGTGATGATTATGACGTCATCCTACAAGCCGCTTAGCTGAGTATGACGTCATGTGACGTCAGATCATCGATGGATACTCTGGAAAGGTGAATTGTGGATTCATTCATTTAAATTTTAGCATCAAGATGTGAATTTGGCCCTTTGCCCCTCATATACCAATAGCAACGGGTTCTTTATGACGCATGCAATATGCTGGTGAATATTTTGTACCGCCAAACTCATGTGATAAATACTGTTACAAGATTGTTTCTCGTGTGAGATCCTCTTTATATTAAATGGAGGACGGTACACTAACCTATAAAATCAAATCTGCATGTAAGACCAGCGTAATAGTACCAACAATAGGAAAGAGACACAAATGGTTATATATCTGACACGCAATATGTGTATTTAAATCAGATATAAAAGTAGGCATATTTTGGATAGAAAAACACATATTTATGTACGGAGTAATGGCATCTAACTTCTAATCACTAAAAAGACTGTTATTATAGGCAACATTAGAATTTTGATCAGAAATGCGTAAAAGGTTTTAAGAAAATTCAGCACCAAATAAAAGAAGTCTACTGATTCCGAACAAAATATTTAAAAAAATCAATTTCCTGATCTGCAAGCGTCAATGACCCAAGTCAAATAAATCAACTAGCAAATGCTCAAATTTGATTGCTCGATGGCGTAGTCATACCTGTATAACTGTCATTATTGAATGTAGTAATTTCAATCAGCTATTTTCACACGCACTCGTTCTCTCTCCCAGATTGACTTTCACTTCAAGAGGTATACTCCAATCCACGTCTAGAATGTTCAAACCTAATCTGAGCACGTTAAGAAAGAAAATTTAATTTAATTAGCATATTATCACAGATATTATGTAATTTGTGCTCGCAATGGCCGATAGCATATTGAGCAAAATAAATTATCTACCGATTAAATATTTTTCATGACAGAAATTTAAATGGAGTAATCCAGTGTCGCAGTCAATCATAAGACACCTTAACAACTACGGGGCGTGTACGCTGAGGTCATAATCAATTGCGTAATGAATGACTCGATTTATGCCGTCTTAAGCGCTTAATATTGTGAAAGAAAAATTGACTGGTAGGCCCTACATGTTGCTGTCATAAACCACCAACATCTCCCAGTCAAATCATTTTCAAAATAGACCTAGTCGGCTGAATCTGTAATTGTAAACATTTTCGGGGTGAATTCCGAGTCTCAATTTCAAAATAACTAGACTATGTCATAATTTTTTATAAAACATAATAGAATATATAATAGTGTATGCCGTAGCGCCACTTGAATAAATATATTATATTACGTAACTGAATGTGTGTGCGGGAGACGCGGTAATAAGATAAGCGTTACTTATGGACACAAAATACATTCTGTTTAATCCAAAATAAATATACGCGTAAGCTGTTGAATATTCTGAAACAAATTTTACATAAACCTGTTGCTGCCTATGCTTCCACTCAAATTAGTTTTGTTACCAATAACACGTCCGCTAACTATACAGTATAAATAAGGTAACGTGTTTGGAACGCAAACAGGAACATAAAAGTTATGTTGAATAGGCCGTAGGCAACAACATCTTCCAATTCAATTATGTTCAAAATATTCGACAGTACGTTTCATTTTGTTTTGGAAACAGGTTAAGTTTTATTTGAGCCGTACAATATCATATTTCCGATATAATATTATAATTTCGATCGCGCTTACCTCAGTGTTATTACCGAGTGCCTTATCAGCCCTGGTTTTATGGATGTTCACGAATTGCGCGATAACACGCGTTTTTACAGGCACGTTTCTGGTTTGTCAATGACGAGATTGTTATAAAATTAAAGAGAAATGTTAGACTGACATATTTGGCTGGTTCACCATTTGTCAAATGTTTGTCAGAAATTCATTTCGTGGGTTAGATGGTATCGTTGTGGCTTTATAAACAGACAAATTGTTGTGGAAATTTTATAATTTTAATTAGACGAGAGACTACTGGCCAGTATGGGCATATAGCGTATTAAATGAAAACCTATGGTGTTTAGTTTACAAATAACACAAATTCGCCAGTGCGGGGCGATTATCCAAGAACGCGTCTAGATCACAATCAATAGAAAAGGATTCCTTTGGAGCGACATGTCTTGAGATAGACTTTCACATATTAAATGTGCCTATTCACAGCAAAATTACTGAAAATAAATTTTTTTAAATTATATACATTTAGAGGCTTAAACTGTGAGCATATATATGTAATGAAACGAAATAAATCTTAGCATAAGATGGTTTTATTCCATATAAATTAATATAATAATAATATAATATAAAGTTGCGAAATTGAAATAGAGGCACGAGCATTTTAAATTGCGTTAGCTTTAGCAATTAATTTGATCGTCTAATGTAAATCGCAGACGACCACATCCATTAAAAATATAGACGAGATTTCGTCATTCAAATACGTTGTAAAATTTATTCGGGCGCCGCCATATTGAGATTTACGAACCAGCAACCATTGGTAACAACGAAGCGTGATCAAAACTTGATTCCTAGTTCGACGGAGCGCATCAATAAATATTCCACTTCCGGAACACAAAACACACATGAACCACGGCCCGCGTGACCGGGTCTGTCAGTCGCGAAAACGAGTTCCTGGTCAAGCTCAAAGTATGGCCTATGGAAGACTTCACATGTACATATTCGGAGAATATGAACTGATCTCTCAATGTGTTTGGTATGATATTTTTGTGATTGGGACAATCATATAGTTCTGGCATCGTCTGTCTCCATCACCATTAGGTTTACCTGATGAATACTCCACTATCGATAACTTTGAAATGTTGAAGACGTTTTAATCCTAGTCTGCATAGACATACTGGCGAACTCCAACTAATTCCATATGCATCCACCATTCTATGCAGGTTTCCATAGTGAGTTAATAGTTTTACTTGGCAACGGATTGTTAGAATCACAAGGCAATTGCTCACGATCAGAAACAGATCTGCTTTGGATGAGTGCATAGACCACGCGCGAATCTGAACTGGTATGCGATGTTGCATTAATCACGTTGATTGGGATGCGAGTATTTGCTTACCAATTACTATCTGTTCAAGATACGCTGTGCGTTGATGCTACAAAAATGACTAAGTGTTGGCCAGTCGCTTGGGAAATGATCCAGTAGTCTTTCCTGAGATTCTCTGGCTCTATGGCAGCTGCTGATTTTGTCTATATCCTCTCCCCAACCAATGATGGATTATCCAATAGGCAAACTGGCTAAGCATGGGGTCCGCCGAGCTCAAAGCGGCCTCCAAGCTTTGTTAAAACATATGTTTACAAATAAATAATATGTACAGCTTAGTGGGTCCAGCAATAGAACCAGCAAAATAAACAGGTACAACTTAGTCGCACATTCACAAAGAAAAGTATGCTTCTTACTTTAACTTTCCAGGGTATCCATCCATCATCAGACCTCGTATGACGTCATAATCAGATCAGCGCGTGTATGATGACGTCATAATCTTTACGCCACAAAGGGTTCCCTAGAGACCGTAATCAAATCTCAAATGGTCCGACACGTTGTATGAATTGTATGTCTTTGTAATTCTTTGCTATTTAATAAACATACTGCTGAATATTTTGAAACTAATTTGACTGGGCGCTGTTGCTGCCTAAGCCAGCAACAGCATCCAGGAAAATTAGTTTCAAAATATTCAACAGCTTACCTGTGTATTTTTTTTTGGGAAATTGATAGTCAGGGTGTTCAGAGATCGATCGATCCCAATACGAGCGAGGTGTGGGTGGAACTTAGCTAGAGATGGGCGGGGCATATCTAAAACCGGAAAGGTCCA
This sequence comes from Chaetoderma sp. LZ-2023a, assembly GCA_034401795.1. Taxonomy (NCBI): domain Eukaryota; kingdom Metazoa; phylum Mollusca; class Caudofoveata; order Chaetodermatida; family Chaetodermatidae; genus Chaetoderma; species Chaetoderma sp. LZ-2023a. Next base: position 62,004,124 of record CM067365.1, read on the forward strand.
TTGTCATTGGCAGCCAAAGACAATTGACAAGGGTGCTTTTCTTTGTGAATGAGGGACTAAGCTGTACCAGCGTCAAGCTGCTGGTTTTGATACTTGATAAGTCTATTGTTGGGTCCCAGTCAGTGATTGACTTCATAGTCTCACATACTCAAAATAGGCTAATTAAAATAATTGATTTTCGATTCAGAGCTTTATTCATAAATGCGTCAGCGAAATTTTCTAATATTTCCACACACCCCAAGTGCAGCAACTAACCAGAGCCTCACAGAACATTTAGTTTTCAAAAGAAATTGTGGGAGGGGTCTCAGACCCCTTGCTTAGAGCTTTACATATGGGCCCCAAGGTATTTTAATCCGCCACTGCCCTCAATGACTCAATGTACAGTTTCAGTTTCAGTTTTCTTTGTTACACTCAGGCCATCCTTGCGATGGCATATGAGGAAATTTTTTTTTAAAATTAATACACTATGGCGGTAGTTAGTGTAGAGATATAAAATATACATACATACAATATACAATATTAAAATACAGTCTAGTCTGTAGTAGTAGCAGTAGCAGTAGTAGTAGTAGTAGTAGTAGTAGTAGTAGTAGTAGCGGCGGCGGCGGCGGCGGCGGCGGCGGCGGCGGCGGCGGCGGCGGTAGTAGTAGTATTAGTATTAGTAGTAGCAGCAGCAGTAGCAGTAGCAGTAGCAGTAGCAGTAGCAGCAGTAGCAGTAGCAGTAGTAGTAGTAGTAGTAGTAGTAGTAGTAGTAGTAGTAGTAGTAGTAGTAGTAGTAGTAGTAGTAGTAGTAGTAGTAGCGAATCCACGCGTTTATTTAGCTCGGCAATTGCTGCCCGAATTTGCTAGTTTCTAGCGCGATTTTGTAGATAAATTTTATACATATATTTCATATTAGTATTTCCTTTCAAAGTTTATGTTTAATTTGTAAATTCTTGTCTTGGTCGGAGCGCATTTTGTGTCTCCATTTTCTAAAGGCATTCCTCTTAGCTGGCGGTTTCAGCCATTTAATAGGGCTCCTCTTACTGTGGTCAATGCAATACTTTTCTCCCCGCTCCAGTATGATATTTCTATAGTTCGTTGGCTAGCCCATTATATTTGGCAAGATCGCTTGAGTGAGTGGATTTAATTCCTTTGTCATTTGTAAGCGCAAGCCTAGTACTTTGATTATATAAATCTTTATAGTCAGTTGGCTGTCCCAAGTCAACTCGAACAGACTAACAATATATGTCTGTAATATGTTAGTATGCATTAGGGAACCGCTTTAATCGGTTAGGTGTTAGTAAACCACTTAGAAAGTGGTTCAAACTAACAAATATACGACTGTACTCTCTATTCGTATATTTGTTGTAGACGTCAGGGTTTCAAAAGGGGACAATATTTATTTAGTGTTTAGCTCTTTCCCCGACGTCTTGGTGTTATATAAGTATATATTTGTATTATATATTGTAGTAGTATGGGTTTCCTCCTTTTATAAACCACCATGGCAACCTATAAGCGTACCCTAAGCCTTAAAATAACAACTATGGGGTGGGGTGTCACGGCTATCGACGTGTATCATGGGTTAAAGGACGTCGTTGGCGCGGGACCTGCTGCTTTGCAGGGGCTTATCAATGTTACTAAAACTGTATGGAATGTAACAGTGTCAATTGAGGGGGTCAAGGAAAAGCTTCCAGAAGATGTTCTTATTGTAAAAGGCGAAGTTTGTAACGTAGAGGAAATCGAGTCAGATAGGTTGCTAGTGAAGATGAAAGTTCCACTAGAAATTCCAGATAACAGAATCATGAATGGACTCAAGAAGTATGGCAAAGTGCAAATGATTGAACGGGAAACGTATCCCTTTGACAGAACGCTAGAAAACGGTGTAAGACGTATCTGGTTCGATAAAGTGGATAGCCCTTTACCAAGCAGATTGACGCTTATGGTATAGAGGGCAAATTAAAGAATGCCGGATCTGCCTAAGTACTGACCATTTGGCAACAGATTGTCCCAATCGAAACAAATGTGGGCTCTGTGGTTCAGTTGACCATTTTAAATGGCGCTGTAAAAAAAATCAAAACAAGGCCTCAGTATCAGGAGATAATCGCCCATTAAAGGATAACTGAGTCAAATGCTTCTGAAGCAACCGCTACGGAAGCTGTTGTTGTGGTTCATGCCACTGTAAATGACACAAACAAATCATCAAATCCTGTTAAAGTAACTACAGTTGATGAAATTCAAGTATTAGAGGAGGGCATAACCTTAAGTCAAGAAAATAATCAAAATGCAGTGGAGCCAAACGTGGCTGTAAAAGACATGCAGAAAAATGATGATCTTACAGAAGAGCCAGTTTACAATTCCTTAGATGAATTAAACTTAGGACAGGATAAGTTTAGGACTCAGAAGACGGAAAGTTCAGTCAATTTTCCGCTAAGCCCACTTGATTTAAGGCAGCTTGAAGATATGGTAAATGACGCTCCTGCCAAATGTAACTTAAGTAGCAATAAGCGTCATAAAGAAGACAGCTCAGAATCTGAGATTGAAGTAAATGAAATGGATGATGTTACAATGTCAGTTGCAAAATCAGATGTGTCCATTCAAACACAGAGTTTACAGATGAACGATGAAATGGTAATGTACCGATCAGAAGGGGGTGAAGTGTTAGTGCCATATGTAACGGCGAGAGGCGTGAAATATCGTCTACTGCGCCATGATTCTGATATTTCCAAATATGAATATTTGTCTGTGGTAGAACTAGGAAATATTGAATTCGCAGGCAAATTAGGTAAATGGTCTAAGAAACGAGCTAAAAAACCCAAATCAAGTTAATCTAATGATGGCGGTTGTAAACATCATTTTACAAATTATGATTATCTGCACCATCAATTGCAGAGGATTAAATACCGAATTCAAGCAGCAGCACTTGCTTGAAGAATTAGCAAATGAGAGAGTTGATATTGCCTTTCTACAAGAGACCAAAATTCAAAAAATTGAAGTGTATGTCAGATATTTCAAAAGGGCAGATTTTTTATTCTTTATCACAAGATAATAGTGCGGGAGGGGCCATTCTTATCCTGCCCCGCTTTCTCAACTATGTTGACGTTATCGTCATCAGATACAAATGGACGATGGATTTGTGTATCAATTGATGTACTAAACACAAGTTTAAATTTGATGTGCCTTTATGCACCTACCTCTCATCAATTGCGCCGTGAATTTCTAAATGATGTTTCCACAATAATTCAAGACAGAACGCCTGAAAACCTAATTATGGGCGGTGACTTTAATTGCATAATAGATGAGGCTAAAGACAGAAACTCTAGGTCTAATTTTAATGACACATCGCATAATATTTTGAAACACATTTGTGAAAATAAAAGCTTGTTAGACACTTACCGGATTGAAAATCCAGAAGGCCGGGAATTTACTTGGTTTTCAACCGATGGAAGGTTAGCTTCAAGGTTAGACAGGATCTATTTAGAACGTTCATTGAAAGGTTACATGTGTAAAACTAACATAAAACCAGTAACTTTCTCTGATCACAATATGTTTTCCATCACATTAGACAATGCTGACTGGGTCAAACGAGGAGATGGATTTTGGAAACTTAATGTAGCATTGCTACGAGATAGTCGCTATCACAAATGTGTGGAGAGTTGTTGGAGGCATTGGGATGAAAGAAGAGGCTCGTATGAATGTATAACAGACTGGTGGGAAGATGTTAAATCAGACCTGAAATATATTTCAAGACAGTATTCCATTAGGAAAGCACCTGAAATGCGAAAGCGTAAAAAGGCGCTTCAGCGGTCGTTGTGTAAAATTAATAAGAAAATTAACGATGGGGAATATAATTATTACGAACTATTAGTTAAATTAAAAGGTAGACTAAATGAAATAGAGCAATATCAGTTTGATGGCGCCAAAATAATGTCAAGAGCACCAAATGCACACCGAGGGCGAAAATCCTACACGTTACTTTGGTAACTTGGAAAAAGCAAGAGGCATAGAGAAATTAATGCGCTCACTGAAGACTAATGATGGAGTATCAGTGTGCTCAAATGCAGAAATGATGGAAACAGTATCCGAATTTTACAAATCATTGTATAAATCTGAGGGAAGCGATTAAACTGCAACTAGAGATGTTTTGGCTAATATAACGAAAAGACTTCCACATTCATGTCGCGAAAGCTGTGACCAATCAATAACAATTGATGATTTTACAAAATCCCTCAAAGGTATGAAGTAAGAAAAGTCTCCTGGATGTGACGGACTTCCAGTTGAATTTTATCAAACATTTTGGTACATATTTGGCCAGTATTAGAAGGAATAGCAACCAGCATTTTTAAGCAAGGGCATTTCCCTCCATCGATGTCCCAAGCATATGTTCGGCTTAGATACAAGAGGGGTGACCGAAATAAAATACAGAATTATAGGCCAATCTCTCTACTCTGTGTAGATTATAAGATTATTACTCGGGCACTAACATTAAAACTTGGCGCAGTTCTAGGCGTAGTCATTGATGATGATCAAACCTGCTCTGTGCCAGGAGGATCAATATTAAACAACACTTTGCTTATACGGGACCTTATTCAATTAGTTGAAAAGGATTGCATCCCAGCAGCAATAATAGCACCTGATAACGAGAAAGCGTTTGACAGACTAGAATGGGATTTCTTGTTTAAGTCTTTAGACCATATTGGCTTTGGTTCAAGATCTATTAAATGGGTAAATATTTTATATACTGATATAACAAGTTGCTATTTAGTAAACAATCAGCTATCCAAACCTGTAGTGTTGGAACGAGGTGTCAGACAGGGTTGCTCATTGTCTCCGCTTCTATTCGTCATAGCTATGGAATCGTTGGGGGCCACATTGAGGCAACACAATCACTTTCAAGGAATATGTATACGTGGTGTAGAAAGGCCACTAAAGGTTTCTCAATATGCAGATGATACGACTGTGTTTGCGGGTAAAAATACGGATTTTAGTATTTTAAATGGAGTATTAAAAGATTTTCAAAAGGCTTAAAGTCAATAAAGATAAATCTTAAATTTTAAGGAAAAAAGAATGTTCTTAGCTATTAAATGCCACCAAGGGAGGATAGGTCACATCAATGTATAAATTGCCATTTAAACTACAAATGGGGAAATTATTTTTTATATCTCTGAGAGCATGCAATATTAATGGCTATATTTACTTATCATCTGCAACTTATTTTACGTGTTCATGTGGAAACTGTCGGGCAATGACAGCAGGACATGAGTCTGTGTGATGTCATGAGATACGCTTGGTGCGAGAGAAGACTTTAAAAGATGGACATCGGTGCATCACAGGGCATGAGGGATTTGTAGGCAGCTGTCTAAACCGTCATCTCCTAGAGGTCTCCCTATTTGAATTTGTCTACGATAATGGGATATTGGATGACAATGAACTGCCACATATGTATGTATATTTCTGAAACGTATTGATAACATCCTGACACCTGGCAAGCTTTGGCAGTAATACTTTATTTCGATTCTCAGAAGATGCAAAATCTCCATTATGCACTTATAGAAGCCCATTACTCTGGCATGTACAACGTAAAGCCGTGTCACAGATGTATATCTACCAAATGTAGCCTTATTTATGTGTTATGATTATATGTTGAGGGTTGATTCACACAAGAAGACATGACCTATGCACATTTGACCTGTTGAAGCATACTATATAGGCCATCGATTAATCAAAAAGGGATCACTAAACGCAGGTAGAGTAGGGTAACTTTTTAATGGTCACGCTTGCCAGAAACATCTTATCCTATGCATTGATCTTCCTAATATACCATCTGCATTGATTGTGAATATCCATTTCCAAGCTTGGAGAACGATTTTGTCAATCATTGTTTAGCACTGAGACTGTCATTTCAGTGGTAAAGTTTTAAAAATAATCCGTTGGTCTGAAAATGGAAATTTTTATGAAGAAATAGAAATTTTCTTTACAAATTTGACCATTAACCCGTACTCAGATGTCAATGTTCTACATTTTACTGTGTCAATAGCAAAGAAACTGATGTACATTTTTCAACAAATTTTGTGGATGATGTTTAAGACAGCAACATCTTTAATGAATTTATTGAAAAATAAACACTAGTTCATCATTTAATTTAAGTTTTGACAGAGTGGTAAGGGTTAAAGAGTCAACGCGTCTCATTCGCTATTGTCAATACTTGTGTGGGCCAAACATTATTGAATTTTTTGGGTGCCCATCTGGGACTTTTATGAAAAATGTGAATTCGTTTCAAATGCTACTCCTCATTAACTGCTGAGTCGAAAATCTATTCAGAATTTTGTTAGGTCAATGTTTTGGCAGCTATCGCTACGATTTTTTGAAAACTTTCCTGAACCATTTAAAAACGGTAATCCTTAATCAATGATCTGCTTTCAACAAAACTTGGATAGAAAGATCCTATGAGGCTTCAACATATCAAACGAGAATCTTGACTATCATTGGTGTATTTCTTTTCATGGCGGGCTTGGATTCTCCGAAAATAATCCATCTTGTCTTTTCATTTCCACAACAATCATGGTAATATGAGTTGATTGAAAGTTATTAAGCTGTACAATCTACACTCAAGTTACATGCATTGTCATACTTATTAACCATTTAACCCTCGAATTTGTTCAAGAAAATTTAAATTTTCTCATTAGAAATGTTGATTTGCATACCAAGAGAAGACTATTTTTTAAATTTACCACTATAATGACTGTTTGGTTATCGAGCCGGTCATTCCAGTGGTAAATTTTCAAAAATAGTCTTCTCTTAGTCTGCAAAACGACATTTCTCAAGACCACTGCTGAAGCCGTATTTGGCTGATATGAGTGTTAAAGTGTTAATAGCCATCAGTTTTTAAACGACTAAGTCTCAGAAACTGAGAATCTATTTCCAAGTAGAAGACTACGTTAGATATTTTATTTTTCAGAACCTACAGGGACAGCACATTGCCTACAGGAGATTTGCATGGTGGATCTGGCGCATACTTTGTCACAAAGTGAGAAAAGCTTTACCTGCATGTGCCATGCGCAGAAATTAATTTAACACTAGCCTGTTACCACTGTTATCCCAAAGATACTACAAATTGACAAGCGTTGAGTAGAATTTGTGACTGACCACACCTCGGTGGGCTAATAATAATTTAATATCTAAACCCTTTAGTGGTCAACGCTATTAACGACGTCATCTGCAGTGATCTTGAGCAATGTCTTTGTGCAGACCAGACTATTTTTGGAAATTTAACACTGAAATGACTGAATAGATTACCGAACCAATCATTACAATGGTAAATTTTCAAGAATGGTCGTCTGAATCTGGGCTCTAATTGACAAACAATATATTATGAAATTCTTTTAAAGATTTCACTCATTTTACTCATCCCAATATATGTATTAATTAGTGTATTGTGCTCATTGCCTCATGATGAATAAATATACAAGATGCTGGTCAGCCAACCTTTCCATCATTAGCACTTCTGCAGTGGTCCTGATAAATGTCCGGTTACAAATCAACGGCAGACTAATTTTGAAAATTTTCCACTAAAATGACTGGTTAGGTTACAAAACCAGTCACTCTAGTGGTAAATTAAAAAAAATCTCATGAAGTCTTGGTCAGCAAATGAACGAACAGGTACACTGTTTAAAGCTCAGTTTGCTCACCCCAATATATATATTAGGCCTTCTGTCATGTCTGTAGTTGTCTTTATAATGTCCATTTAAAGACTAAAGACTAAAGACTATTTTTGAAAATTTACCACTGGAATGACAGGTTAGATTACCAAACTAGTCGTTCCAGTGGTAAATTTTCAAAAGATAATCATTTGTAATCTTTGTCAGCAAATGGACATACCGATACACTGTTTAAAGCTCAGTTCGCTCACCTCAATATATATTGTTCTCAATGGTGTGAATATATTGTATAAAAAGATGTTACCGTTCCATCATTAGGACTTCTGTCATGCCTGTAGTTGTCTTTATAATGTCCATTTACAGACCAACTAAAGACTATTTTTTGAACATTTATCAATGGAATGACTGGTGAGATTACCAAACCAGTCATTCCAGTGGCCCACTTTCAAAAATTAATAATCTTGTTCAGCAATGTACACTGTAAAACTCAGTTCGCTCTGACACCACAATATGCATTGCTGTCAATACCGTGAATAAATATACTAAAAGATGTTGCAATATTTCCATTAGTGTTTCTGTAGTCCTCTTGATAAATGTCCATTTGCAAGCAAGAAGAATATTTTTGAAAATTTGCCACTGAAATGACTAGTTAGATTACCGAACCAGTCATTTCATTGGTAAATTTTCAAAAATAGTCTTATTGGTTTGCACATATACATATTAAATTCTTCATGGTGGGTTAAACATTGTCAAATCTGCTAATCCATGCTATCTAGTGCAGCTTTACTTTATTATAGGCCTAATATCACGGGCTTATATTTTATCTTTGATTATACATTGTATCTTGTCGTTATCCATAACTTGTACAATTTATCACTCTAAAATATGAAGAAACATATGAAATGAATAAACATATGACAAATAATTACATGAATAAATGCTGCATATTTCCTTGATATAAGCTTGCGGTGTCTTAATTCCTTACAATTTGAAACTGATTATAACCCAGGAAATAGAAAGTAAGAACTGCGTTCTATGTGCATAATCGACGTCATTGTTACATTGTTTCTTGATTCATCATGTTTCTGACATCATTATTTCACATCACTCTGCATTTATAATGTCAATTTGTGATAAAGTCATTGAAATATACCACATCAACTTTTCTTAGCTACCTATATTATCAAAAAGGTAGATCAGACTGACCTAGTAATTATATGGATGGTAGCTTTTGTCCAGAGGTACTCACTCACCAAGCGTGAAGTCAATAGCTCTAGGTATGACAAAATGTGCCACAACAGTAATATCTCCGCATTGGGTTCAATACTTGAGAAAATAAAAGAAGTCGGAGGTACAATGAATCCATTTTGCTTAAATCAACGATTCTTCATAATAGGATAACAATTCTTGACGGCGCACGCACACGACTCATTGGCAATGGCCTCATTTCTAATACGCGGTGATCTCTGTAAAAGGTGAACGAACCCAAGTAACAGTAAAGAGAGAATGAATGACTGATTGGTTTATGAGCAGCCAATCCGAGATCCCTTTGTAATCCCCCCGAAGTCCAAAGCGCCAAATAATCAGCTGCTGTGACCACACACGTGTTGCAATACATATTTCGCCAATTTATGAGCTCAATCACGATGTGTGTAAGTATTGACAACAGCAATAATAATGATGGTGACAATGAAGGTAGTGATGATGAGAGTAAAGTTCTGTCAGGTGGGTGGCAATGATGATGATAAGAACAATGGCAGTGACAGTGACAGTGATTGTGATGACCGTATCTTACTAGGATGATGACTGACAATGATGGTGATAACAGTACCAATGACAACAATGGCATGGTGAGAGTAACAATTATGGCGCTTACAATGTTGATTGTGACTGATAATGATGACAGTAAAAATGATGGCAGTAAAAATTCTGGAGATAATGGTGGGAGTACCAATAATAGTGGGATACATTTCTAGCTATGACCTGTCCATTTTTAGCCCGTGTTGGAATCGATCGAACCCTGAATTCCCAGAATACAATTATCAAGGTAACCTGCTGAATATTTAAAAACTAATTTGACAAAGTGCTGTTGCTGCCAGAGTCAAATTAGGTTCAAAATTTCCAATCGAATCGTCAGAATGATTATTAAGTAGTACATCCATCAAAGACACAATTTGTACACTTGACAGACTATTCCAGCTTCATGGCGGAGAATTTCTCTCAATTATGGATGTAACATCAGCCTACATGTGATGTCTGATGTAATTAATTATGACTCCATATACTTGAGCGACAGATCAGAGTCATCCACAGTGATGGTGAAAATGGTGGCACTAACAATGGAGATAGTGACAAGCATGGTGATCATGATGACAGTGATAATTTTATGGTGACCATGATTGCAGTAACATTGAGAATGCTGGCACTAGCAAAGATGGCAGAAAATGATAGCAATAATGATGGTGATTACGATGGTTACAATTTTATGCTGACCATGATGACAGCAACAATAATGATGCAGGCCCTAAAATTAGACAAATTTGGCTAGCCTAAAAATAGGTTACCTAATTTTCAGCCCAGATAATCTATTCCTCTGGCCCACTTCAGTGGGCCATCTTGGCTCGGACTGGAGTAAATTATCGCTTCACCGACATCGCTACATGTATCGGAATCTTAGATCAATCATGCAGGGAACCTGTTGAATATTTTGAAAATAGTTTGTCTGGAAGTCCTTGCTGTGTAAGGCAGCAATGGCTTCCAGTTAATTTATTTTCAACTTTTTCAACAGAATATAATTTTAGATATTATGCATCAGAAAAATTCTTATATCTGGTATGTAGGCCTACGTGTTAATGTAGATTGGAATTTTATTATCAGTGACACAGCATGGTAACAAATATAAAGAAACAAGATGACACAATCCACCGCGGCAATAACAAGCCAATGTTTTATGCCTCGTCGATGATGATGATAATGATAATTTATTTTAGATGGCAGGGTTTCTTTGTCCGTTTTAGCCACGAAAATCGTCGGGATAGCATTTGGTCTTGAACCTACGTATGGCTTCAGTATATCTATATTTCAGTAATCGTAGTAAGACAAACGTGTAGCGACTTCTCAGCCAATGTTCGGACACAGTTTCGAGTTTTCTCTTCGTAAACAACAGAAATTACCTCCCCTAATACTCTGTAATCCACACTTTACGTACCGATTCGTCCGTTAGAAAACAAAATAAGCAAATACCTGACTGAACCTTTCAATCTGTTTAAGCATCCATATGCGGCAGAGTATGCCTTAACCGTTCATATTTCAACAACAAATTAGGTGGTGATGATGAGACACTTACGGGCCATATGCTTACTTTGTGATGAATATATATATCGTATATTTTTCAACTTTCCCGATCCTTTATCATTAGAGCACGAAATGTAGACACAAAATAGGTTCCCTTGCTGTATAATTTTGATACTAATTTGACTGGATAGTGTTGCTGCCGAAGGTATCAAGACCTTTCATTCAAATTATGCTTAAGATATGCAACAGCTTAATAGCATGCCTTGAGTTCTAATACTAGTGTTGAAATGGTTAGATGTTGGCGTAGACCTACTATATTGGATGTGAACCCACGGGAGTGTATGTACATGAGTTCATGTGCGTGTGGAAGTGAATGTGTGTGATTGGGAGTGCATGTGCTTTGGTGAGTTCTTAATTTCAGTAAACTATATATGCCTAATTAACCTTTAAGATACAAACCTTCGATTGAACCTCCTGATTTTATCCTACATTATGAAGTGCTATGTCAAATTTGGTGATTCTTCCGCTCTTTGACCCATAAATGCACAAGCCTTGAAACAAGTCCATAAAATCGGCTAGAGAAATGACCATTTGCCGTCCAGAGGACTATTTTTGAAAATTTATGACAGGAATGACAGGCGCGATAAACGAGCCAGTCTTTCCGGTGGTAAATTTCCAAGAATGGCATTGTCTTGTTCTGGAAACGGACATTTCACAATAGATAGACCTAATCGAGGTTTTCCTGACAAATTTAGTCACTAAAGGGTTAAAACATTCGACGGCGTGGGTAATGATAATAATTTTACTAAATCTATTGGTTCTGTATGTATGTATAATCGTATGTTATAATGTGCTTAGCTGTATTTGTCTACGAAATTGAGAATTAGTTTCTATATTTTAGCACATAAAAATATCGTTATTTCTATTTCTTGCATTGTTTCCAAAGCATTTCAGCAGAAAAGAAAGGAATTTACTTTACAATGCTGAATATATCAATGCTAATTTGATTGACAGTTTGCTGCTGTTGAAAGCATCAGTAGCTTTTGTTCAAATTACTCTTAATACATTCAGAATATTATATGATTATAAGAAATAGATTCCCTAAGTTCCTTGTCTGTACATAGATGTATAAATTTGTACATATTATATATACAAATTTGTATATATGTTAATGAGGGCCTCTGCTAGATCAGGCCGTGTACTTGAAGTGCTACCCTCAATAAATAACGATTATTATTATTATTATTATTATTATTATTATTACTGATTAAGAAAATAGTTATTTATAGATTCAGAAACAACACCGACCATTTCACGTACGAAATCTGCCTCTCTAATATGATATCACAGCCGGAAATTGCAGAGAATTAACGACAAGATATGCATATTTAAAACGGTACGGCGTATCACAAAATAACCAAGAAATATTTAATATTACTAACATTTTTAACAATGATGATGTGGTTTTTCTTTATTGCCTTATTGAATTTCAACCTAAAGGTGTATGGTTCCTAAAAACATAGTATAAAATTTCAATTAAATTCTCAGAATTTAGCTAATTATCTTGCAATCAGAAGTCCCTTGTATTTTACAGCACTACCTTAACATGTTACACATTTACACCCAAAATAAAGATGTTATTTACAGGGTTCATACTCATACATTTTCTCATATTATCTCAATTTTATCATAAAAAGCTTGTGACATTGAAAACAGACAGAACATCTTCAATATATGCTTGCTTTTACTTACCATAATGTGCGTGCATCTTCCTTCTTTTATGATCTGTAAAATGTGGCTGTACCTTCAAGAGAGTGTGATCAAATCCATCTTAAAGCTGATTTAATTGAAAAGCCAATAATATAATCTTCGTATTATATTTAATTTCCCAGTTTGCATTTCTGAAAATGTACAATTTAGTTATTTTGGCCGGTCTCCAAGGTGGCATTTCTAGACAAGCATGACTGGTTGAGTTGAAATGTTTCAGGTTCCTGTTTGAGGGCTGAAGGGTTTGATATTGGATAACCAAAACATTTCCTGGTACATACACAGTTCTCTATTATGAGTACCTAATATACTTTTACGCAAGTACTATAAATTAAATTAATATTTGGGTCCGCATAAAGGGTGCACCTAATACTGAGGTAGTGTGCCAAGGTCTGTTCACCTGTGTCAAGAATGTAAGATTCAAGATTCAGGAACACTTTTTGTCAATTTTTTTATACATTTTTTTTATTTACATTCTTGACCAGTGTGGATCTCTATGTTATTTGCTTTTGGCCTACATACCACGACAATACACACCGTTGTCGCTAACGCTAAAACTTATGATAACCCTCCAGTTTAAATCTGTGAATGTGTTTGCGTTAAGATAATCTGTAGAGTTTTACTGTCCTGTTATTACGCGCGGCTAAAACATTCTGACGGACTTTCGAATGTCTTTAAATGCCAATTTAGTAACGTAAGCAAATCATAGTACACTCGCCCACTGACTTCCATGACGCAATACTTTTCATTCATCTTGCGTTATCAAGCTCGCTTTGATATTTCAATGGCAGCCGCGCGAGAAGGGTCTATTAAGCATGAAACAAATAATTTTAAATCTTGAATCTTGTATACGGGAAATGCTTGACTGCTGCCATTTCGGGAGTTGGGGTTATCCGTTATAGTAAGCGGCGTCTGGTGTGCTGGACATAGCCACAGGACACGAAATGTAAACAATATGGCGATAGCTCACCTGGGTTTAAGGGTACACTAACTTATATTTCTTTTGCACAGTAACTGCTATTTTTGTGACGGCATGACAGCTTTAAGACAGCAAAATACCTAACTACAGCGTATGTACAATAGAGTGTGTGTGTGAGAGAGAGAGAGAGAGAGAGAGAGAGAGAGAGAGAGAGAGTGAGAGAGAGAGAGAGAGAGAGAGGGAGGGATGGAGGGAGGGAGAGAGTGGGAGAGATCCATGAACTCCATGACTATATCAATTTACATAAAAACTATACAGGTAAGCTGGTAAATATTTTAAAAATAATTTGATTAGGGGCTGTTGCTTCCTATGGCAGCAACAGCACCCAGTCAAATATGTTTCAAAGTATTCAACAGCATGTTTACTAAATATTAAAAACATACAATTCGTACAACAGCGCTTTAGTCCGTTATCAATTATGTGTTCGTGACGAACTTAATAGCGTCATGCATGATGCCATTGTTTATGACGTCATTATACACATCGCTTAGTTGATTATGGCGTCATGTGATGGATAAACTGGAAAAGTCTATTATGCGTTCGTGACGTACTTCAAGTTCAAGTTCAATATTATTTATTTCATGATCTATGTACATATACACGGATACTACAGGCAGTCCATCCAAGGCAATGCCTAAATTTGGATGTACCGCTTACATATATGCATCACAGTACATTACAGACAGGAAGAGATGAACACAAAACGACAACAATAAAAAGCATTCAAATAACTTACTATACATAGGCTACATATATGAAGCAATGGACCTTTCCAGTTTGAGCTATGTCTCGCTCATCTCTAACTAAGCTCCACCCACACCTCATGTGATCCCTAAACTCTCTGTATATTAATTTCCATAAATCTATACAGGTAAGCTGTTAAATATTTTGAATCTAATTTCACTGGGTGCTGTTGTTGCCTATGGCAGCAACAGCATCCAATCAAATTAGTTTCAAAATATTCAACAACGTGTTTATTAAATAGTAGAGACATACAATTCGTACAACATGTCGGACTATTAAGAGTTAAAGACGGGCCTGAGTCATGTATACCATACTTAATTATGACGTCATCCTACTCGTCACTTACTTGATTTTGACGTCATATGAAATCAGATGATGGATGGATAAATTGGAAAGGCCTGTTTGCGAGAAAACATTGAACACATTAAGTATTTGACTATGACGTCATTCTATACGTCACGTAGTTGATAATGACGTCATATGATGATGGAAAAACTGGAGTCCTCCATTATAGCATCGTGGCATATACACATTAACCCTGTAATGGCTACATTTTCTCAAGAAAATCTAAATATTTGCTTATGTAATGTCTGTTTGCAGGACAAAGGACGACTATTCATGAAATGTTACCACTGGAATGACTGGCTCGCTATCGAGCCAGTCATTCTAGGAGTACATTTCTAAAAATTGTCTTCTTTTGACCTGTAAGTCGGCATTCCTCAAGACCACTACAGAGGCCGATTTTGTCCCATTTTTGCATAAACGGGTTAAACTATTCGAGCTTATTCAAGACTAGAATATCCCGAGGATCAGAAATGCGCAGGACTTTCGTACCATCAGGGAAAATGCAATATGTTCCACCCGCTATGCATATAAACCTTCCAAATTCTAATTCATCCCATGTAAAGTAAAGACGCGTGTCATTGTTTTCAATTTTGAAGGAGAGAGTCACAGAACATCCGTCCTCATCCTGCGAATGAAATATTAATAAATTATTACACACATTAGATATATTTGTGGTGAACCTCATCGCACCTCTTTCCCTCCTTTCCTCCGCCTCAATCCCTACACCAACCCACCCCCTCTTTCTCTCTCTCTCTCTCTCTCTCTCTCTCTCCTTCCCTCCCTATCACCCCCGTCCCCGATCCCTCCCTCCCTCGCTCCCTCCCGTCCGCCCTCCCTCCCTCCTTCCCCCTCTCCTCCTCCCCCTCTCAGACCCCTCCCCTCCCCCTCCAACTCCCCTCCCCTCCCCCTCCCCTCCCTCTCCCTCTCCCTCTCCCACCTCTCTCTCTCTCACGCCCTCTCCCGCACTCCACTCTCTCCCTCTCTCCCCCATGCCCCGACCTCCACCATCGCACACTCCCTCACTTTCTCTCTCCCCACACCTCTCTAGCTTTGTCCCTGACGTTGGCGTGGCATACAGTGTGTTTGTTGTTTTGGCTCCTTACTGGTGTTATTGTATCCCGTCTTTACCGTACCTTTGACGGCGACATAGGCAGCAACAGCATCCAGTCAAAAGAGTTCCAACATATTCAACAGCTTACCAGTATAGTTTTCGGGAATTGATGGCCCAGGGATCGATTGATCCCAGCACTGCGAAGTATGTGTGGAACGTAACTAAAGATGGGCAGGGCATAGCTAAAACGGGATTCTTCCATTACTTTGTTTGGTTTACCCAAACCCAGAAGAATCGCGTCTTCTATAATTAATTTGGTTTAAACGTGATTTATTTGTTCAAATGGAAGCACGATAAGACTTAGAGTCTTATGCCCGTGTCTCCCATACACATACAGATTATTCAAAACTTTATTACAACAATTACTAATTAATTTGGATTTGGGTGGGGCTGGGGTGCGGGGCGGAGAGTGTGTGTGGGTGTGTGTGTGTGTGTGTGTGTGTGTGTGTGTGTGTGTGTGGAGTCATATGCATATTTTATGTTGTACATATCGCATTTGCACTTAGTCGGAGACCTGGGGTTTGTCCAGCGTCCTATTGCGCGATCTCGGCCTCCCGGTCCGCTCCAGTATCAAGTACCGCGATTACAAGCTAAGTTATCGGCCCTAAGTTAACGGAACGTTGTAAATATAAATGAATCGTGGGTCACAGCCAATGAAATTGCCCGATTTAGAAATAACTGAAACCTGATTGGCGGAGGGAAGCCCGCCAGTGTAATTTTACTTCGCTTAGCAAGAGATCAAAGTGCGGCCACATACAGCGGAGAGATGTGAGTGCGCGTACGTTAGCGTGATGGGGTTTGCCCAGTTGCCTTTGAAGGTAGTAGGGGTGGGGTGTGTGGTGGTTGCATATGATGTAAGAATTGAATGGATTGTGAATAATTTGTAAATACGTTGTTGTATGTCTTGTCATTATGTAGAGATACAATAATTGGAGAACAAATTTTAAATTATTAAATCCTGTTAAAGAGTATGTAGTCAAAGCTGATCACCAGCAGCCAAAATGTC
The DNA here is from genome assembly GCA_034401795.1 of Chaetoderma sp. LZ-2023a. Classification (NCBI taxonomy): domain Eukaryota; kingdom Metazoa; phylum Mollusca; class Caudofoveata; order Chaetodermatida; family Chaetodermatidae; genus Chaetoderma; species Chaetoderma sp. LZ-2023a. The sequence goes on from CM067365.1 coordinate 62,021,004, forward strand.
ATATAACGATATTCGTCAGATCAATACAGTTGTTTGTTTATGCGAATTGTTTAGAGCCTACTTATGATAGGGGTAAAGTAAATCTGACTGAGTTGGTTAATTTGAGAAATGCCCATATGCAGGTCAGGAGTGTGGAATGACTGGCGTTCCAGTGGTACATTTTCAAAAATATTCTTCTTTTGCCCTGCAAACGGACACTGGCTAAGCAAACATTTATCGGTTCTTGGTCACTAACCCAAGCCGGCCAAACACACAACTTCTCTGCAGTGGTCACTGGCAATATTATGGTAACAGGACAACAGGAACGCATTTTTGTAAAAATTTGTAAAGTCAAATGATATATTTACAAAAAAATAGTGTTCTCTTGACCTTGGTCAATAGTGGATTAATTGATATATCTAGGGTGCTGAGCGCTTTGAGGCGCTGTTAACACAAGAGGGATTAACATGGATGGCATGCTGTACTAAGCTTTGCCCGGCATGGTCACATTTTCCGATTCTACCACTACACTATCAGCACACTAACCAGCTTTTTCTGAGATGGCTAGTAGGTAGGAAACAAAACTACGGACCTCCGTAAGGAACATGTGCAACAAAACATTTTTCAGATTATTTCGTGCGCACGAGATACTATATCATGCGCATGGAATAGTATATCGTGCGCACGATATAGTATTTCGTGTACACGAAACAATCTAGAATCCGTACAAATCCATAGCTAATCAGTAGATCTAAATTCTGATTGGAATGGAGGATTGTGATGTCATCTTGTTAGCATATTAATTTTGGTCACGCCTACATAAAACTAATTTCAAATTTCTAGCTAACCTGAGAGAGAGAGAGAGAGAGAGAGAGAGAGAGAGAGAGAGAGAGAGAGAGAGAGCGAGAGAGAGCGAGAGAGAGAGAGAGAGAAATGGAGGATGGGAGGGGGGTAGAGGGGAAGAAGGGTGGGAGGGAGTGGTTGAGGGAGGGAGGAGGGCCAGTATGTGACATAAGACTCAGTATTTATTGAACTACGCTTTTGGTTTCGCTAAGAACCGTTTGTAGGAATCATGTGAGAGAAGTGTTTTGAGGTTTTTCAACTTGGGAACAAATTCAGCTGTTTTATATTTAGCTAAGTATGGACACAACATGGTACCTACCACTAACATGAATGAGAGTGGATTGAACAGTGGTGCGTTCATGTTTCTCTGGACGATCCAGAGAACCAGCACATTCTTAAAGTTGCGTTCACCCACGTGTTGCCCATTGCCAGAAACATGCATGTGGCACAGCACCTCTAGTAAATGTTCAATCGGTATTTCACTCGAGCATTTCGTCGCGACTCGTCGTCCTGGAAACAATTCTTCCGCTGCTTTGAGGGCTTTTGCAAAATCAGGATTTACAGGTTTTGGTTTATTAGCATTCACATCGTGTCCTATAAAACATCCATCAAATTTAGATGTACCTGCACCAGTCTTCTTGTTATTGTTGCAACTTTCCTTATGAACGGGCCAGTCCTCTCCTTGACAAGCTATGGAACAATAATGAACCGCTTTACAACCATTACATCTCCGGAGTCCTACTTTTTCTTTTTTACAGAATAGGCAACTGAATTCTGAGTCAACCATAATTGTAAACTGTTAAACTGCTTTACCGGTAGTATTAAATCGGTCGCTATACGTATGCACACCTATTTACAACTATCCGATTAGAAAGTAAATAACTAAAATGGCTCCTGATAAATAGCATTCGAAGTTATATAGTCTACGTTTATATAATTTTTGTGAACACAGACAAAATAACTATTGTTATCCGTTATGCTTGAATTCACACGGTGAAATGTTAACTGACGGATGACTCACCTGAAATTGTGTAATAGAATTGTACGAGGTTTGGTCAGAAGGTCCCAATACGATGTTTAGCCTGTAAACTATGCACGCGTGCGGAAGACACTTAAACATACAGTCAATGTCCCTCTATCGCCATCCCCAAAACGCCACCACATTCCTGTGCCATTCATTTAACTAATTAGTATTGGTACTGGTGGAGTCTTAAGTAACCCTGTAACCACTACATGGCAAATGATTGGCAAATGATTGGCAAATGATTGGCATTTATTGCACATGCATAATTGCTGGAGCGGAGTCACGCCCCAACCCCACCACCACCACCCTTCTTCTATCGAACCAGGTTCTCATTGCCCTGACAATGCAGGTAGCTGTGCCGTCACAGGGCCAATACCGGTCAGTATTGGCCCGATGTTGGGCCACTAACCTGCATCATCATGGTGCGTCTGTATGGGATACATTGCTGGAATTGATTCTGATAAAGATTTCAAGAATATATGGTCATAGTCAGTTCACTAAACATCCGCTCCTGTGCATAAATGTGACCAGAGTCGGAACAGTACTTTCTTAGCTTAGATACACCCGCGGACAAGCAACCACACGAAAAATAAAGATGGAGAGATTGTAATCAGATCTTGCCTCTTTCCCCGGTGACGGGTTGTCCGAGGATAACAATCATAAATTGATATTAGAGTTCTTGATGATGATGATGATGATGATGATGATGATGATGACGACGACGACGACGACGACGATGACGACGACGACGATGCATAAAATAACAATCCAAATGAAACTGTATAATCGCTCAAAAAATCTTGTGTATATAAATTATTGTACATTATATATCTACATGTGTCACGATGTGATCTGGGACCGTATTCACGAAGGGTACTTACGTCCAAAAATGTGCTTAAACTATACGTAAGTCAAAAAATGTACGTAAATCCGTATTCACGGAAGGTGCGTAACTTACGTGGGTGCCTAAATTTTGCGTAGGTTACGCCACCTAGCACACATGCTTAAGTTTTGGAGAAAGTGCGTAAGTCCCGAAATTCTCGTCCAAAGTCCCGTTTACAGTAGAGAGCATGTGTGAGATTAGCGAAAACCACTGTATTTATCTTTAATAATTTCCTCTGAGGATTGTATACGTTTTGGACAACTGTGTAACTAACACTAATAAAGAGCTTCCAGAACAGTGCAGAACGGCGTGTGTGTGTGCGTGCGTGCGTGCGTGCGTGCGTGCGTGCGTGCGTGCGTGCGTGCGTGCGTGCGTGCGTGCGTGCGTGCGTGCGTGCGTGCGTGCGTGCGTGAGTGCGTGCGTGCGTGCGTGCGTGCGTGCGTGTGTGTGCTGAAATATGGGTGAGGCGAAATCTAGTTGGCTGCTATAGGGATACACTATGGGAGGGGCAAAAACTGGGTGGGCTATTCCCCATGCCCCCAACCCCACATCACACCCTTACCATAGGCCATGGAAAAGTTATGAAAATCACAAAAACATTACTGTGAACAATTATGCTATCGAGTCATAACAATTTAATTTCTATGACAAAGATAAAATGCATGAGATGCTCTCTGAGCTCACCTAGATTTCAACGGTTTCTCGTTTACAGACATCGTCTCGGTCACTCTGTGAAACTCCATGACTTTTACATGCCTTTCCATAACCTATCAAGTCTTGGTTATGTCAATTAGACATTATGAGCCAATGCATACACCTTAGATGCTTAAACCACTTCAAAATTTCATTTTTATGAAAAGAAAATGTCTGTTTGCATGATGCGATTACTCTTTGAAAATTTACGACTGGAATGACTACCTCATTTATGGAGCCAGTCACTCCAGTGGCAAGTATTCAAAAGTAGTTTTCCTTTGCTCTGCATATGGATTATTATTTCACAAGACCACTGTAGATGGTAGATGGCATATTAAATGGTTACTAATTTAATACCATAGAAAATGGCTTACGAGACAGACGTTTTAATTAATAGAGGTTCCCAAACAGGCTGTCTTACGTCTGGTAAGATTTAGATGTAGCAGGTTCAAATATATGATGTAGGCATACATATTTGTTCTACAACAGTTCTAATTCAGTCAATCTGTCAATGACCCCTACTTGGAATGAAGTCAGTTGAATGCAATTCAGACTGACAGCCAAATAATGATTGAAATTGAAATATAGACAATCGAAAACAATATTGCCTAATTCTTTGATTCATAATTAAGTGCTCCTGTGTATCTTGTGGAATATCTTTTATTTAGGTGTTCATAATTTGCAATTTGTTGCTTCAATTTTTCAACAATAAAGGCATGTCATGTCAAACAGTTTTCTAATTTCTAATACCGTTTCAAGAGATTTATGATGAATTAATGACAGCTGACAAACATAAGATCCATATAAATGCATGATTTTATAGGATTGATTATCCTTACTGACATGCCTGGTATTATCTGGCTAAATTTGTCACTGCCTCATCCCTGTTTCCAAACTTTAAAGTAATTAGTATACATGTAGGTAAATTGTTGAATGTTTTGAAGCCAATTTAGCTGGGAGCTTTTGGTCACATAGGAAACTTTTATTGGGCATGTTAGAAAGCAACAGTTTCCCGGTGGGTTTAGCCTCAAAATATTCAACATAATCTTTTATTAATTTAAATATTTTGATACAAATTATATGACTCGGGTTTCCAGCTGAATTAAATTATTCAACAGCTTAACTCTTTAACACACATATCAGCCCAAAATGGCGTCTGCAGTGGTCTTGAGAAATGCCCATTTGCAGAACAAGTGAAATGAATTTTTGAAAATTTACAAGTGAAATGACTGGCGCAATAACCGAGTCAGTCATTCCAGTGGTAAATCTTCAAAAATATTCTCTTGGTCTGCACATTTTCATTTTCTTTGAGAAAATTTAAATTTCTCGAAATTTGTTCAAGTTTCTTGAAGAAATTTAAGTCTTAAATGGTTAATCATTAATGGTCAAGAATGATTTGTAAAATCAGAAATTGTGATTATTGAATGCCAATTTGCACTTTGCAGACCAAAATAAACCTTTGCTCCTCTGATGTCAAAATGTACAGTTTTCAAATTAAATTTTAAAATGTTGGTAAATTTTTCAACAAATAGTTGCTGTGGTTGAAAAATGTAGCCTGCAGCAGTTTCTTTGCTAGTGAAATGGCAAATGATAGAATATTGACATCAGAGTGGTAAAGGTTATTTTAAAGAGAACAGTATTTTGGAAAATAGTCCACTGGACTGACTGGCCCTGTTATCGAGCCAGCCATTCCAGTGATACATTTTCTAAAATATCCTGTTAACATGCATTGGTATTTCTCAGATCCACTACAAAGGCAGTTTCCGATTGAATTGACCATTCAAAACAACTGTCTTTTACTTTGCATGTGACATTGTGAGCCAAAGCCTACTGAAGCAGGGTCAGTGTTACAATGGGCATGATGAGATGCAAGATGGACTGAACAATTGTTCACGGTAACATCGTCGTGTCGT
>CM067365.1:62026838-62156838 GCA_034401795.1 Chaetoderma sp. LZ-2023a
TTAGCTTAGCGCATGACACGTGTGTTCATTGAACACATTAAGTATTTGACTATGACGTCATTCTATACGTCACGTAGTTGATAATGACGTCATATGATGATGGAAAAACTGGAGTCCTCCATTATAGCATCGTGGCATATACACATTAACCCTGTAATGGCTACATTTTCTCAAGAAAATCTAAATATTTGCTTATGTAATGTCTGTTTGCAGGACAAAGGACGACTATTCATGAAATGTTACCACTGGAATGACTGGCTCGCTATCGAGCCAGTCATTCTAGGAGTACATTTCTAAAAATTGTCTTCTTTTGACCTGTAAGTCGGCATTCCTCAAGACCACTACAGAGGCCGATTTTGTCCCATTTTTGCATAAACGGGTTAAACTATTCGAGCTTATTCAAGACTAGAATATCCCGAGGATCAGAAATGCGCAGGACTTTCGTACCATCAGGGAAAATGCAATATGTTCCACCCGCTATGCATATAAACCTTCCAAATTCTAATTCATCCCATGTAAAGTAAAGACGCGTGTCATTGTTTTCAATTTTGAAGGAGAGAGTCACAGAACATCCGTCCTCATCCTGCGAATGAAATATTAATAAATTATTACACACATTAGATATATTTGTGGTGAACCTCATCGCACCTCTTTCCCTCCTTTCCTCCGCCTCAATCCCTACACCAACCCACCCCCTCTTTCTCTCTCTCTCTCTCTCTCTCTCTCTCTCCTTCCCTCCCTATCACCCCCGTCCCCGATCCCTCCCTCCCTCGCTCCCTCCCGTCCGCCCTCCCTCCCTCCTTCCCCCTCTCCTCCTCCCCCTCTCAGACCCCTCCCCTCCCCCTCCAACTCCCCTCCCCTCCCCCTCCCCTCCCTCTCCCTCTCCCTCTCCCACCTCTCTCTCTCTCACGCCCTCTCCCGCACTCCACTCTCTCCCTCTCTCCCCCATGCCCCGACCTCCACCATCGCACACTCCCTCACTTTCTCTCTCCCCACACCTCTCTAGCTTTGTCCCTGACGTTGGCGTGGCATACAGTGTGTTTGTTGTTTTGGCTCCTTACTGGTGTTATTGTATCCCGTCTTTACCGTACCTTTGACGGCGACATAGGCAGCAACAGCATCCAGTCAAAAGAGTTCCAACATATTCAACAGCTTACCAGTATAGTTTTCGGGAATTGATGGCCCAGGGATCGATTGATCCCAGCACTGCGAAGTATGTGTGGAACGTAACTAAAGATGGGCAGGGCATAGCTAAAACGGGATTCTTCCATTACTTTGTTTGGTTTACCCAAACCCAGAAGAATCGCGTCTTCTATAATTAATTTGGTTTAAACGTGATTTATTTGTTCAAATGGAAGCACGATAAGACTTAGAGTCTTATGCCCGTGTCTCCCATACACATACAGATTATTCAAAACTTTATTACAACAATTACTAATTAATTTGGATTTGGGTGGGGCTGGGGTGCGGGGCGGAGAGTGTGTGTGGGTGTGTGTGTGTGTGTGTGTGTGTGTGTGTGTGTGTGTGTGGAGTCATATGCATATTTTATGTTGTACATATCGCATTTGCACTTAGTCGGAGACCTGGGGTTTGTCCAGCGTCCTATTGCGCGATCTCGGCCTCCCGGTCCGCTCCAGTATCAAGTACCGCGATTACAAGCTAAGTTATCGGCCCTAAGTTAACGGAACGTTGTAAATATAAATGAATCGTGGGTCACAGCCAATGAAATTGCCCGATTTAGAAATAACTGAAACCTGATTGGCGGAGGGAAGCCCGCCAGTGTAATTTTACTTCGCTTAGCAAGAGATCAAAGTGCGGCCACATACAGCGGAGAGATGTGAGTGCGCGTACGTTAGCGTGATGGGGTTTGCCCAGTTGCCTTTGAAGGTAGTAGGGGTGGGGTGTGTGGTGGTTGCATATGATGTAAGAATTGAATGGATTGTGAATAATTTGTAAATACGTTGTTGTATGTCTTGTCATTATGTAGAGATACAATAATTGGAGAACAAATTTTAAATTATTAAATCCTGTTAAAGAGTATGTAGTCAAAGCTGATCACCAGCAGCCAAAATGTCATATAACGATATTCGTCAGATCAATACAGTTGTTTGTTTATGCGAATTGTTTAGAGCCTACTTATGATAGGGGTAAAGTAAATCTGACTGAGTTGGTTAATTTGAGAAATGCCCATATGCAGGTCAGGAGTGTGGAATGACTGGCGTTCCAGTGGTACATTTTCAAAAATATTCTTCTTTTGCCCTGCAAACGGACACTGGCTAAGCAAACATTTATCGGTTCTTGGTCACTAACCCAAGCCGGCCAAACACACAACTTCTCTGCAGTGGTCACTGGCAATATTATGGTAACAGGACAACAGGAACGCATTTTTGTAAAAATTTGTAAAGTCAAATGATATATTTACAAAAAAATAGTGTTCTCTTGACCTTGGTCAATAGTGGATTAATTGATATATCTAGGGTGCTGAGCGCTTTGAGGCGCTGTTAACACAAGAGGGATTAACATGGATGGCATGCTGTACTAAGCTTTGCCCGGCATGGTCACATTTTCCGATTCTACCACTACACTATCAGCACACTAACCAGCTTTTTCTGAGATGGCTAGTAGGTAGGAAACAAAACTACGGACCTCCGTAAGGAACATGTGCAACAAAACATTTTTCAGATTATTTCGTGCGCACGAGATACTATATCATGCGCATGGAATAGTATATCGTGCGCACGATATAGTATTTCGTGTACACGAAACAATCTAGAATCCGTACAAATCCATAGCTAATCAGTAGATCTAAATTCTGATTGGAATGGAGGATTGTGATGTCATCTTGTTAGCATATTAATTTTGGTCACGCCTACATAAAACTAATTTCAAATTTCTAGCTAACCTGAGAGAGAGAGAGAGAGAGAGAGAGAGAGAGAGAGAGAGAGAGAGAGAGAGAGAGAGAGAGAGAGCGAGAGAGAGAGAGAGAGAAATGGAGGATGGGAGGGGGGTAGAGGGGAAGAAGGGTGGGAGGGAGTGGTTGAGGGAGGGAGGAGGGCCAGTATGTGACATAAGACTCAGTATTTATTGAACTACGCTTTTGGTTTCGCTAAGAACCGTTTGTAGGAATCATGTGAGAGAAGTGTTTTGAGGTTTTTCAACTTGGGAACAAATTCAGCTGTTTTATATTTAGCTAAGTATGGACACAACATGGTACCTACCACTAACATGAATGAGAGTGGATTGAACAGTGGTGCGTTCATGTTTCTCTGGACGATCCAGAGAACCAGCACATTCTTAAAGTTGCGTTCACCCACGTGTTGCCCATTGCCAGAAACATGCATGTGGCACAGCACCTCTAGTAAATGTTCAATCGGTATTTCACTCGAGCATTTCGTCGCGACTCGTCGTCCTGGAAACAATTCTTCCGCTGCTTTGAGGGCTTTTGCAAAATCAGGATTTACAGGTTTTGGTTTATTAGCATTCACATCGTGTCCTATAAAACATCCATCAAATTTAGATGTACCTGCACCAGTCTTCTTGTTATTGTTGCAACTTTCCTTATGAACGGGCCAGTCCTCTCCTTGACAAGCTATGGAACAATAATGAACCGCTTTACAACCATTACATCTCCGGAGTCCTACTTTTTCTTTTTTACAGAATAGGCAACTGAATTCTGAGTCAACCATAATTGTAAACTGTTAAACTGCTTTACCGGTAGTATTAAATCGGTCGCTATACGTATGCACACCTATTTACAACTATCCGATTAGAAAGTAAATAACTAAAATGGCTCCTGATAAATAGCATTCGAAGTTATATAGTCTACGTTTATATAATTTTTGTGAACACAGACAAAATAACTATTGTTATCCGTTATGCTTGAATTCACACGGTGAAATGTTAACTGACGGATGACTCACCTGAAATTGTGTAATAGAATTGTACGAGGTTTGGTCAGAAGGTCCCAATACGATGTTTAGCCTGTAAACTATGCACGCGTGCGGAAGACACTTAAACATACAGTCAATGTCCCTCTATCGCCATCCCCAAAACGCCACCACATTCCTGTGCCATTCATTTAACTAATTAGTATTGGTACTGGTGGAGTCTTAAGTAACCCTGTAACCACTACATGGCAAATGATTGGCAAATGATTGGCAAATGATTGGCATTTATTGCACATGCATAATTGCTGGAGCGGAGTCACGCCCCAACCCCACCACCACCACCCTTCTTCTATCGAACCAGGTTCTCATTGCCCTGACAATGCAGGTAGCTGTGCCGTCACAGGGCCAATACCGGTCAGTATTGGCCCGATGTTGGGCCACTAACCTGCATCATCATGGTGCGTCTGTATGGGATACATTGCTGGAATTGATTCTGATAAAGATTTCAAGAATATATGGTCATAGTCAGTTCACTAAACATCCGCTCCTGTGCATAAATGTGACCAGAGTCGGAACAGTACTTTCTTAGCTTAGATACACCCGCGGACAAGCAACCACACGAAAAATAAAGATGGAGAGATTGTAATCAGATCTTGCCTCTTTCCCCGGTGACGGGTTGTCCGAGGATAACAATCATAAATTGATATTAGAGTTCTTGATGATGATGATGATGATGATGATGATGATGATGACGACGACGACGACGACGACGATGACGACGACGACGATGCATAAAATAACAATCCAAATGAAACTGTATAATCGCTCAAAAAATCTTGTGTATATAAATTATTGTACATTATATATCTACATGTGTCACGATGTGATCTGGGACCGTATTCACGAAGGGTACTTACGTCCAAAAATGTGCTTAAACTATACGTAAGTCAAAAAATGTACGTAAATCCGTATTCACGGAAGGTGCGTAACTTACGTGGGTGCCTAAATTTTGCGTAGGTTACGCCACCTAGCACACATGCTTAAGTTTTGGAGAAAGTGCGTAAGTCCCGAAATTCTCGTCCAAAGTCCCGTTTACAGTAGAGAGCATGTGTGAGATTAGCGAAAACCACTGTATTTATCTTTAATAATTTCCTCTGAGGATTGTATACGTTTTGGACAACTGTGTAACTAACACTAATAAAGAGCTTCCAGAACAGTGCAGAACGGCGTGTGTGTGTGCGTGCGTGCGTGCGTGCGTGCGTGCGTGCGTGCGTGCGTGCGTGCGTGCGTGCGTGCGTGCGTGCGTGCGTGCGTGCGTGCGTGCGTGCGTGAGTGCGTGCGTGCGTGCGTTAGACATTATGAGCCAATGCATACACCTTAGATGCTTAAACCACTTCAAAATTTCATTTTTATGAAAAGAAAATGTCTGTTTGCATGATGCGATTACTCTTTGAAAATTTACGACTGGAATGACTACCTCATTTATGGAGCCAGTCACTCCAGTGGCAAGTATTCAAAAGTAGTTTTCCTTTGCTCTGCATATGGATTATTATTTCACAAGACCACTGTAGATGGTAGATGGCATATTAAATGGTTACTAATTTAATACCATAGAAAATGGCTTACGAGACAGACGTTTTAATTAATAGAGGTTCCCAAACAGGCTGTCTTACGTCTGGTAAGATTTAGATGTAGCAGGTTCAAATATATGATGTAGGCATACATATTTGTTCTACAACAGTTCTAATTCAGTCAATCTGTCAATGACCCCTACTTGGAATGAAGTCAGTTGAATGCAATTCAGACTGACAGCCAAATAATGATTGAAATTGAAATATAGACAATCGAAAACAATATTGCCTAATTCTTTGATTCATAATTAAGTGCTCCTGTGTATCTTGTGGAATATCTTTTATTTAGGTGTTCATAATTTGCAATTTGTTGCTTCAATTTTTCAACAATAAAGGCATGTCATGTCAAACAGTTTTCTAATTTCTAATACCGTTTCAAGAGATTTATGATGAATTAATGACAGCTGACAAACATAAGATCCATATAAATGCATGATTTTATAGGATTGATTATCCTTACTGACATGCCTGGTATTATCTGGCTAAATTTGTCACTGCCTCATCCCTGTTTCCAAACTTTAAAGTAATTAGTATACATGTAGGTAAATTGTTGAATGTTTTGAAGCCAATTTAGCTGGGAGCTTTTGGTCACATAGGAAACTTTTATTGGGCATGTTAGAAAGCAACAGTTTCCCGGTGGGTTTAGCCTCAAAATATTCAACATAATCTTTTATTAATTTAAATATTTTGATACAAATTATATGACTCGGGTTTCCAGCTGAATTAAATTATTCAACAGCTTAACTCTTTAACACACATATCAGCCCAAAATGGCGTCTGCAGTGGTCTTGAGAAATGCCCATTTGCAGAACAAGTGAAATGAATTTTTGAAAATTTACAAGTGAAATGACTGGCGCAATAACCGAGTCAGTCATTCCAGTGGTAAATCTTCAAAAATATTCTCTTGGTCTGCACATTTTCATTTTCTTTGAGAAAATTTAAATTTCTCGAAATTTGTTCAAGTTTCTTGAAGAAATTTAAGTCTTAAATGGTTAATCATTAATGGTCAAGAATGATTTGTAAAATCAGAAATTGTGATTATTGAATGCCAATTTGCACTTTGCAGACCAAAATAAACCTTTGCTCCTCTGATGTCAAAATGTACAGTTTTCAAATTAAATTTTAAAATGTTGGTAAATTTTTCAACAAATAGTTGCTGTGGTTGAAAAATGTAGCCTGCAGCAGTTTCTTTGCTAGTGAAATGGCAAATGATAGAATATTGACATCAGAGTGGTAAAGGTTATTTTAAAGAGAACAGTATTTTGGAAAATAGTCCACTGGACTGACTGGCCCTGTTATCGAGCCAGCCATTCCAGTGATACATTTTCTAAAATATCCTGTTAACATGCATTGGTATTTCTCAGATCCACTACAAAGGCAGTTTCCGATTGAATTGACCATTCAAAACAACTGTCTTTTACTTTGCATGTGACATTGTGAGCCAAAGCCTACTGAAGCAGGGTCAGTGTTACAATGGGCATGATGAGATGCAAGATGGACTGAACAATTGTTCACGGTTTAGAAACATCAGTACTTTTAAAAGACTGTGTCGATTAAAATGAATACATGTGCATTCTCAGATTACCAAATTTACAAGAAGCATTCTCAATGTAGAAATCTGCAGATGATGTCAAATCAGTGTGTGTTATCAGGAAATCATGATATGACAAACTGAGCAGATATATACTCTATGTGTAGACAGACAGGGCCACATACATATTGATATGGATGATAAAGTACAAGACACTCTTATCAGATCACAGCATTAACACAGCCATGACAGCCTAATCAATTTTCATTCAGCACAGATGATAAATACCTGTATGTACTGCATTTTATGTTTCTTCAAGAAAATTAAACAAATTTGAAGAAAATTTAAATTTTCTCAAAGAAAATGTCAATTTCCAGACCAAGATAATATTTTTGAAGATTTAACACTCCAATGACTGGCTCGTCATTTCACTTGTAAATTTTCAAAATTTGCCTTCACATGGTCTGGGAATGGGACTTTCTCAAGAACGCTGCAGACGCCATTTTGGGCGGATATGTGTCTTCAAGAGTTAAGCTGTTGAATATGTAATTCAGTTGGAAACATGAGTGATATAATTTGTATCAAAATATTTAAATTAATAAAAGGTTATGTTGAATATTTTGATGCTAACTGCACCTGGAAACTATTGCTTTTTAACATGTCCAAGAAAGGTTTCCTATGTGACCAAAACCCCCAGCCAAATTGGCTTCAGAACATTCAACAATTTACCAACATGTATACTAATTACTATAAAATTTAGAACCAGTAATGAGGCAATAACAAATTTAGCCAGATAATACTAGTCATGTCAGTAAGGATAATCATCCCTATAAAATCATGCATTTATATGGATCTTATGTTTTTCAGCTGTCATTAATTCATCGTAAATCTCTTGAAACAATATTCGAAATTGGAAAACTGTTTGACATACCTTTATTGGTAAGCTTGAAAAAGAAATTGAAGCAACAAATTGCAAATTATCAACACCTAAATAAAGGATATTCCACAGGAGGGTCAGGAGCGCCCAATTATGAATCAAAGAATTAGGCAGTTTTGTTTGCAATTGTCTATATTTCACTTTCACTCATTATTTGGCTGTCAGTTTGATTTGCATTCAACTGACTTCATTCCAAGTAGGGGTCATTGACAGATTGAGCTAGAGACTGGATTAGAATTGTTGTGGAACAGATGTGTATGTCTACATCATATATTTGAGCCTGCTACATCTAAATCTTACTAGAAGTAAGACAGCCTGTTTGGGAAACTCACTGTTAATTGAAATGTCTGTCTCATTATCCATTTTCTATGGAATTAAATTATTAAGCATTTAATACCCAATATACTATCTACTATCTACAGTGGTCTTGTGAAATAATATTCCATATGCAGAGCAATTGAAAACTACTTTCAATACTTGCCACTGGAGTGACTGGCTCAATAACCGAGCCAGTCATTCCAGTGGTAAATTTTCAAAAAGTAATCTCATCTGCAAACAGACATATTTTCTTTTCATAAAAATTAAATTTTCTTGAAGTAATTTAAGAATTAAAGGGCTATGCATAGGCTTATGATGTCTAATTGTCATAGCCAGGACTTATGCATATATTAAATGCTTTTATAGGTCATGGAAAGGCATGTAAATGTCATGTAATTTCATAGAGTGACCTAGATGATATCTGTAAACGAGAAACCGTTGAAATCTAGATGCGCTCAGATAGCATCTCATGCATATTATCTTTGTCATAGAAATTAAATTGTTATAGCTCAATAGCAAACTTTTTCCCAGTAATGTTTTTGTGATTTTCATGACTTTTCCATGGCCTATGGTAAGGGTGGTGATGTGAGGCGGGGCAGGGGGAATAGTCCACCGGGGTTTAGCCTCTCCCAGTGTATCCCCATAGCGATCACCTAGGTTTTTTCGACCCACCCATATGTCAGCACATACACCCGGGTCCAAGTACCTTCTCAAGTTCCTACACCCTGCTTAGTCTTAATGAGAAGCAATCAATATGCTTTCTGTGAAATGAAATGATAGTATCGAATGCTCACATGGTCAAACACTATAGCAAACATTATTCTTCTATGGTCGATTAACTATGAGCCCATTTCTGAGGCTTGAGTTCGCTTCATAACAAAGGGCAAGCCTCAGCAACAGCTGACACGCAATAGCAAAGTACGAAAACAGGTGATGTAGCTTGACTATTGTCAGTCGTTTATTATATACACGCCTTTCTGCACTTTTCTGAAACGTCTTTATTAGTGTTAGTTGCACAGTTGTCCAAATCGAGAATTTCGGGACTTACGCACTTTCGCCTAACTTAGGCGTGGGTGTTATGTCGCGTAAGTTACGACAATATTTGAGCGCCCGCGTAAGTTAAGCACCTTTTGTGAATACGGATTTATGTACATGTTTCGACTCATGTATAGTTTACGCATATTTTTGGACGTAAGTACCCTTCGTGAATCCGGCCCATGGGCTGTAAATAAACATGAACTTGAACTTGAATCACCTAGCAATGCCACATTGACCTAGTTCTTATGTGTGTTATAGCTCACGGGCAAAGGTGCCAAGACATGAGCGGACCCATACAATTTTCAAATTGCACGTTCCGACTATTTAACCCTTACAACTCTGATGTTAATATTCTATCTTTTCCGGGTCAATAGCAAAGCAACTGGTGTACATTTTCCACCAATTTTGATGGACGATGTTGCTGTCTACGACAGGTAAATGACTGTTTAGAAAATGAACCACTTATTCATATAAAATCATTATTTTAATTTCTTTTTTTATCGGACTGGTCAGTAAAAATGTGTGTGTTTGAGGTGGGTGGGGTAGGTGTTGTGGCTGCTTGTGGGGTTGGGGGAGGCTGGGATGGTGGGTGGGCGGATAGGTTTACCACTCCCCACTCCAACCATCACCCATAATCCACCGCCATGAAGAGGCAATATAATTATGGTGTTAGTCACTCAGAATGCAAAAAACCTTCTCAGAGCCTCCTCCGATTTCAGAAAAGCACCCAGGACCCGCCAGGTATGGGTGCATACCCTCCAATACCCTCCAGTTTTTCAGTTTTCTTTGTTACACTCAGGCCATCCTTGCGATGGCTTATACGAGAAATGTCTTAATGAATACATAAAGATGCCAGAACCTCACCTACACATTCCCCTGACAGAGCATTCTCCCTTCCACCACTGCCCCATCAAGATTCGATTACTCGTCAAGGGACTTCCACCCACACCCACCGTGCAGACCTTCCATCAAGACTGTGTGCCACTGCATCCTTCATCTGTGCCCTAAATGTCCCTGACACGCCCTTTGATACATAGAGCAGCGC
This sequence comes from Chaetoderma sp. LZ-2023a, assembly GCA_034401795.1. NCBI lineage: Eukaryota > Metazoa > Mollusca > Caudofoveata > Chaetodermatida > Chaetodermatidae > Chaetoderma > Chaetoderma sp. LZ-2023a. The sequence goes on from CM067365.1 coordinate 62,037,226, forward strand.
TATATTACGGAACAATAAGAAATAGTTAACACGAACCAATATGGCCCTTTCCAGTTTACCCACCCATCATATGATGGCATTATCAACTACGTGACGTGTAGGATGACGTCATAGTAAGCAACAGCACCCAGTCAAATGAGTTTCAAATTATTCAACTGGTTACGTTATATAGTTTTCTGTAAATTGACAGGCTGGCAGTTCAGGGATCGATTGATCCCAGCACGACGAAGTGTGGGTGGGGATTAGTTGTTGAAGGGCTGGGCATAGCTAAAACTGGAGTCACCCATGGCATATCTCCTTTGATATTGAGTTCAAACCTTTTGACCACACCTCGTAAGGAACTGATAGGGATAATCGATAGGAAGAATCGATCGGCGTTTATCGGAAATTGATTTTCGACAACCCACCCCACACCCCACCTCACCCCGCCTCCTACACCACTCACCACCTCTGTAAAAATCACGTCTACAGGGAGCATATAATGGTATCCTATATAGGAAGTCCTATGGTAGGCTAGTAACTGATAGTAGGTATAGGCTAATATGTGGCTGAATACTAGAATACCACAATAATATTTCAATTATCTCATAGAAATTGTCCATTTGCAGATTAAGCGAAGACTATTTTTGAAAATGTAACACTGGAATGGCTGGCTCGGTTATCGAGCCGGTCATTCCAGTGGTAAATTTCCTAAAATAGTCTTCTTTGGTCAGCAAATGGACATTTCCCAAGACCACTGCAGAAGTAATTTTTGGGTAAAATGAGTTTAAACGGTTAACAGGATTGATTTACCTTTATACAACAGAGCATATAGTTTTGTGACATTATCAGTTTTTTATTCAACAAAGCATGACTAGGATATAAATCTCTTTACAGGCACGATCTATTATTTACCACTCCCCACTTCACCCACACCACCCATATTCCTTTTACCACTCCCCACATTACCCACACCTCTCCATATTCCTACCGCTATGGAGAAGTAAAGTAATTACGATGTTTGCCTCTCAGAATGCAGAAAGTGACTTAATTCTCAGAGCCTCTTCCGATTTCCGAAAACACCCGAAAAGCACCGATTCCCAGCTAAATATGGGGCATACCGCCAAAGATTCTCCCTACTGATGCACCAGCGACCAGTCAAATTAGTTTCAAAATGTTCAATAGCATGTTTATTAAATAGTAAAGCCATACAATTCGTACAAAAACACGTAATCCATCATGAATTAAACGTTCATAACGAACTTATCCACCTTATTCTTGACCTCATTGATTATCACGTAATCCTACACGTCACGCAGTTGTTTATGACGTCATATGATTGATGGATAAACTGACCAGTTCCATTGATTTCACCCAGTCTTTACACTCATTATTATTAGACATTGTATATAGGTTTTGCTACTCTATACGGAGGAATATTTCTAGATCTGTCAGCGATAGCCTCTTTAATTTCATAGCATGACATCAGTTAAATATTTTGAAAGTAATTATACTGGAAGCTGTTGCGGCAATACCTTCCAGTAAAATTACTTTCAGATCGTAACATAATATTTCCACAATCATAAAGAATGTGTCATGTATGGCATCATGGTTGAGACAGTTAAGTGGATACGCCCTGAGCCACTATAATTGTTGGTACGTGCTAGTCACAATATTGCAACTCCATTTTGTCATTATTATTATTTAGATATTCCAGTCAGTTCAAAAAGAGCTTAGGCTACGCTAATTTTTATTTTTGTGCAAGGAAGATTTGGTCAAAATTCAAATTAGGAGGAGGATAAAAATAAAAATAAAATTCATTCTTTCAACAGACTTAAAGTGTACGTCACTCGACTGTTACAACCTCGCATAAATAGATCACACATGTTGAAGATTCACGGGTCCATTGATCTTAAAGATCTCATACTCAGGGTCACTGCGAGAGGTTAACTTCATCCTCTCCTCAGCCTTTACGACCACTGAATCACCAACCTTAAATTCACCAGCGTTTGCCCGCTTGTCAATCTGTTCTCAGTGTGCTTCTCGAGACTTGGCTGTTTCTCCTCGAGCACGCAGTAAGGCATTGTTGTTAAGACATGTCAGTCTCTCGCCAAGATCATGCGAAGCATCGATCGGAACTGCAAACGGAAGTCTTGCACATTGACCATATGTCAGATAGAATGGCGTATACCCGGTCGTGGAGTGACGAGTGTTGCGGTACGCTGTTAAAGCCACGCCCAATTCATCTTCCCATGCACGAGACTCGTTGTTCACACCTTTCTGGATTAATTCTTTAAGAGTACGATTGAACCTCTCGGTACGTCCGTTAGTTTGTGGATGATACGGACTCGATCGTCTATGATCAATGCCATGTTCATGGAATCGTTGCTCCAAAGAATTTGAACATAATTCTTTACCCTGATCTGTAATCAGAATCTCAGGAACACCATGATGAGTGACATACTCATTGAAGAATTTATCTTCCACATTCTGAGACGTCTTAGATGAAATCGGATATGTCTCTTCCCATGCAGAACTGTGATCGATTACCGTCATAATGTAATTATTACCTTTGCTCGACTCTAGAAGTGGACCAATCAAATCCATACCAATTATCTGACTTGGATAACTGGCCATTGGCATCTCACTTTACTTAGGTCGAGTAGTGACAGGTCGGTTGACCTGGCACGTCGTAGATGTATCAAGCATACATACCACATCTTTCCTTAAAGATGTCCAGACAAAAGAATCTCTTACCATACCGATGGTCTTCTTCAGACCTTGGGGACCGGCCCGTTCATAGGCCTTCCGGAGCACTTTCTCACGGAACAGGGTAGGTAATAAGATTCTGGGGGTACTCAGCATCCAATGCTGAAGGTGGAATCAAAGAATATAATATGCCATTATTTACCATGTACTCCTCCGGTGTGTTCTTAAACAACTCCAGGTATTCCTTGGTTTGTTTGGCACATAGTCCATCATAAGGTACGTCATACACCTCCAACGGAACATGAGGTAGGACACCTTCGTCCACTTCAGGTGTGACGTAGTCACCAGTATCTAACATGGCGACCTCTAGTGGACGACGTAATCTAGACAACATGTCTGCTCGAATATTCTTCGAGCCTTGGATGTACTCTTTCTTACATCCATATTCGGCAATCGGTACTGCCCAGCACTGCACCTTCGTGTTCTTAACTTCTCCCACAAACAAACTCTTCAGGGGTTTGTGGTCAGTATACATGGTAAACTGCGCGCCAAATAGATAAGGCCTAAGCTTTTTCAATGCATAGATCACAGCATAAGCTTCCTTCTCTATTCAACTGACTGTCTTTAAGATTAGAGCTAACATACTGTATGACATGCTCTATACCCTTATCATCAACCTGTACTAGTATTGCACCTATTGCATAACTAGATGCATCAGTATACAACTTACACGGGGCATTTAAATTCGGATAAGTGAGTACGGTCTCACTACACAGCAAGTTCTTTAATTTCTCAAACGCTTGCTGTTCATGCTTACCCCATTCAAATCTCTCATACTTCTTAATTAACTCTATCAGAGGCGTGGCAATTTTGGCATAGCCGTTTACGCACGATCGATAATAACCTGTAGCTCCGAGAAAACTACGAACCTCACCCACGTCACGGGGTGGTGACATTTCTCGTATGACTTTGACTTTTTGACTCTGAGGAGCTACACCTTGGGCAGAAATGTGGTAACCTAACAAGTCAACAGACTTACTGGCAAGGTCACATTTCTTTTTCTTTAATTGTAAATTATATTCCTGAATCTTGCGCATGACCAGGCGCAAATGATGTGCATGTTCCTTCGGATTTCGTGAATATACGACTATATCGCCGACGAAAACATGCACATATTTTCCTACAAATTCGCGGAAAATATCGTTCATTGCCCTCTGAAATACGGCACCTGAGTTGCAAAAACCAAACAGCATCCAAATCCATTCAAATAGACCTTCACTGCTCACGAACGCTGTTTTCTCGATGTCTTGGCTGGCCATGGGTATCTGCCAATAGCCGGACTTCAAGTCCATCGTTGCTCCTCGCATCGAATAAAAAATGTCGGATATATTCGGTAACGGATAACTATCCTTACGGCATACTGAATTCAATTTCCTAAAGTCCACGCAAAATCTAGTATCACTGTCCTTCTTTGGGACCAAGGTGATGGGCGACGCCCAAGGTGATGACGACTGTCTTATGATGCCCGTGGCTAGCATTTCCGTAACTTGATTTTTAACCAAGTACTGCTTAGCCAACGGTAACCGATAGGCTTTCTGCCTAATAGGACAGTGATCTTCCATTGGAATTGTACATTTCACCTGGGGTACACGTCCTAACGTGGTTGGATGAGCCATATCGAAATTATTGGCAAAATCGCTCAGTACTTTGTCAATAGCTGTGTATCCGGTTGTTTCTTTGCAACTGGCATATACATAGTCACTCTGACTTCTATACAGAATCCTAAAGGGATATACTTGACCAAACCATACTACTTCTTTGGTCTTGTAATCAATCCTTGCATTTTCCATATACAAGGCATCAGCACCAATCAGACACTCATGCTGCATGCTACTCACAATCACACTTGGAATAGGCCAGGCGTTCTTGAATTTAATTTGGGTTTCCCCCAAAATGTCTATCGGTGACCCATTTACGGCTAACAAAGTCCTAGCCTTTCTTAATGGCCTAGCATTCAGAATGCTCCGCCATATATCTTTCCTAACAAGGGAAGTAGTAGCACCAGTATCTACTAAGGCATCAATGTACTCACCCCTGTTTCCTTGACTGCTCGCTTCCATTTCGAGCGGGATAAGGAACCGTTCAGTCATCACTGGTTCCCTCCGAACTCATTTAATGGACTTCTGCACCCGTTCACAACTTCCGCATATGATCTCCTCCAGCCGGATGAGTCTCCTCAAACACGGTATGAATAATGGCCATACTCATCCGTGCCCTCATCGGTCAGCATGAACCCGTCGCGGTCCTCATATTCTTTGTCGCGGTTCATACGGTTGGCTATGTCCCGACGAGTGTTTCTTGAATACGAGCACATTGTTGGTTCGCGTTCGGAATCGTAAGAATTACGATCATCATAGCTGCTATGATGATCCACTTGATCGATCTGCATCGGTGATTCCTCCCGAAAATCGTTGTCATTCAGTTGTCGCGGTCGCTTCAGGGCACGTCGCTGCAGTGGTGCCTATTGGTTTGAGGGACAGTCACTCTGGTAGTGATCCATCTTCTGACACCGGAAACAGGTCACTGGCCACTTTGGTAGTGATGGTGCAGTTGGTGCTGCATGGCAGTCCTGGACCATATATCCCAACCTACCACAGTTGAAACATGTCATTGGTGGTCGCTGCATCCGTGGTGCACATGTTGCACGAGGTGTTGCACGATTCGGTGCAGGTTGTACTGCCTGTAGGCAGTCACGTTTGAAGTGGCCCTGTTGACCACAATTGAAGCATGTTGGCCCCTCTTGCTTCTTATATATGGGTTTTGGTGCAGCTCTGCCTTTCCGCTGTTGTCATGGCTTTTGTGGCGCCTGCTGTGGTTGTCGAAATACTGGACCGCGTTGAAGATTTTCTATGACGCCACACAGCCTCTCTATCAATTTGCTTTGTTGGGCGATCTGTCGTTTCATAGAGTTAATCACCGCCCATACACCTCTACCCTCTTCCTCGTCAATCATACCAATTTCCTAACGATCCTTCTCCCCATACCCTGGTCTCTCAAAGCTCGGATGTAAGCAGACATTACGCTCGTTGGCTATTCACGTTCTGGTTCAGATATGCTCTTGTAGACAGCTCTTTAAAGCGTCGGTTGAACGAGACCATTGTTTCATTCGCTCGCTGCCTTACCGCTTCTAGATCGTACTTGATTCTCTCCTACTCGTTGGTTGACACAAAGTTGAGTGTCACAAAGTCCCGTAACTCTTCGTACGTAACATCATTTCGTATCTTTCACAAAACATACTGGTCAATTGCCTTGCACAATTGCCCACGTGATACCCTGGTCATAATATAGACGGGCGTGCCATCTAAATTACCCTCCGTTGCTTCCCATACTCTGTGAGACTCGTCAAGGAACTGACGCACCTCCTCAGGTAGAAGGCCATCACAAGGTTTTATATGTTGGGTAAGTTCCCTTACCTCTTGCCAGTAAACGTGATTCTGTTCACGCCGATCTTCCTCCTGGGTGATGGTGTGGGCCATTGATGTACCCAAATGGTGCATTGCTTCGACAGTTTCCTGTCGGAGTTCATGCGAGTACGCAGTCGGAAGCGGAGCTTCACATCTTGGTTGGTTTGGCGCGAGCAGCGTCGGGTCATGTTCACGACGTGTTGAAGTCGCCCTTTTAAGTTACTACTATGACGATACACAATACAATTACACTGGTAGTATAGCTGGACAGCTAAGCGTTTCAGCCTGGGTTGTTCTTCACAATGTATGCCAGTTGTTATCTTAACAATTGTATTTTCCTGATATTCTCGGTGCTGAATTACTTTAGGGTGTTCTGAAATTTTTGCTAGATCTATGAAATTCTTCACTCGCTCGGAAACGTCGTCCAAAACAACAATAACTGGTCGTGTCGGCGTAGTTGACATATTTTACAATGTACTTACATGGCTCACAGATTTTGAACTCCCGTTCGAATATAGCATCGTCCTGATGAATCACAAATGCGAATTATACACGATACTAACGATGCTGAATCTAGTTAGATCCTGGCAGGTGAAGCCAATGAAGATTTCGTTTTCTTCTTCTTACTGACGGGTCGGTGATCCCACTTCGCTACCGGTAAGTTTATGATGTAAGGTTGCTGCGACAACCCCTTGCCGGCGGTGGAGAAGGAACGTGGCAGTCTGGCTCGCCTCGTCGAGAAGATGGTGAGTGACGATATTTGTAAAGACTGCTGGGTCTAATCTGACATCGTGGTGTGTACCAGGTAAGGACTGAAGGTTGCCTTCACCTCAGGCTAGATTCCTATGCTATCTTGCTAATCTAATCAACCGACAAACGACTGACTTACATAAACGTAAGTTCAATAGATTTATTGAAACTTTATAAATAATATACGAATTCTAAGCAAGAGCAATATCGCTCAATAATCAAACTTAGTACAATTACATGTACGAACGAATAGATTCTGCTAACAAGAAGTTTGACCAAATCTTTCTTCTGACACAATAACTGAACGTCAGCGAGATGTTCAGTGATTCGGAGTGGTGAGTTTGATTAACCTTCTCTATCTGAAAGTTCATCTTTTATAGTACTCAGAATCTCTAATTCTGAGGTTCTATACATATCGTAATAATGAGATTCCTCCTGAATCTGTTCCAATGATTCTTCTATGCACGTCATAAGCAAACCTTGATTGGCCCGGACCATCAGTCCACCAATCAACTTCTGTTTATTCCTTCCTAGAAGTTCCTACCTAATAAATATTAGTCCTCCTGACCAATCAACGATCCTTTCATTTCGTTGTTGGATGTAAAACCTATTCTACTTATTTCTTTGCTACAGAGTTTGATCGACGCTCATTGATTATGACGTCATTCTGACCAATCAAACTATGTGCTATTCTTCTATGGAGATACTGCCTCACATAGACAAAGCAGTGGTAACTGGTTCTGATTTGATGCGATCTATCAGCTAACTAACAACATTACGGAATGTGTTGTTGTTGCATGCCATTGTATGAGTGACATATAATTGATATACAAATTTCGATTATGTTATTAATTCCTACAGGACCCTACAATGTCCATGTCCTGTCCATTGCCTATTGATGGATAAGCCTGCAGGACGCTAGAGTTAATAGGCACATGAGCTGTATGATCTCACTGCCAGCTGGTGTTGTTCTATTCTCATGTGAGAATCTAGAATGCCTACGTCATCAACTAAGTCCGTTTGTCACGTTCGATTCCACTGATTACTATACACCGATTATTTTCTAAACTATCGATTCAAACAACTGCTGAATGTCATAAAAGTCCAAATACACATCAATTCAGAACCTTGGGATCTATTCTAATCAATTCGCCTATTTCAAATATTATTCTACAACTACATCCATTTCGTTTCAGTGTGCTATATTAGCACTCCATCTATTTATCGGAAATATAGATGGCCAATATTTATCAACAATATAAGCAGCACTGGCTGATGTAATTATTAAGCTGTATATATTAAAACACAAATGTCATCCAGTCCATTAGCTCACGTGGTATTTTCAAAGTATAATTTCTTTAGGGACTTACTCGAAAATATAAGACATCCGGCGGGGTCATGACTCCCACAAGACAATCCCATATTTACAATGTGTCAATATGTAATAAGATACACACCGATTCGCTTGAACGTTCTCTGTTAATAACAAAATCTACTTTTGTTCAATGTCTGGCAGCCTGCCATCAACGCGCTGATCGATTACCAGCTCAAAATGTATCACCTGTACGTAATCATGCTAATTTAATTGCTCAGACCGTTCCTTTAAAACGAAATGTGTCTCCCTTCCCCCATAATGTCAGTGAAAATCAGCACAATGTGTGCGAGTTTTCAAACCTCTTTGATAACCAATTTAGAGGAAATCAGTATGTTTAATACAAAATAAACATGTATAGGCGTAGTCAGCAGGAAAACTGTCCTAGAACCGATTACAAATATCACGTCTACTAAAGGTAATTTCGCGACAGCGCTTTCGATACCTGCCTTACTTACTATTGATTCCTATGCAGGGTTACGCTAGCCATAACTGGATTGACTGACTGACGTATATACAGCCGGTCTATTGATTGCCGGATTTGAGGAAGTTGGAATCAGAATTCCCGTTTTGCGCGTTTTCAAATTTGCATTTCTTGCTTATTGCTTGCTGTACGCTCTCACAATTTATATGTCGGAGACGGATGTTGATCAAAATAAACATTAGGCCTACGTGAATTCAATGTCTAAATATAAAACTGTTCATCTATATGAAGTGTGTGTTGTAGTACAGGAAAATCTATATATGTGCGCGTCTATGCATACTTTATGCCCTGGAAAAGAATGGACCTTTCCATTTTTAGATATGCTCCGCCCATCTCTAGCTAAGCTCCACCCACACATCGCTCGCGTTGGGATCAATCGATCTCTGAACTCATTGACTATCAATTTCTAGAAAACTATGCAGGTAAGTTATTGAATATTTTGAAACTAATTTGACTGGGCACCGTGTCAGACTATTAAGAGTTAACGACGGGACAAATATAATAATTTATGACGTAATGATTATGACGTCATCCTACATGCCGCTTAGCTGAGTATAACGTCATATGACGTCAGATGATAGATGGATACTCTGGAAAGGTGAATTTCTCCCTGTGAATCGTGTTTTACTGTTTCCGTAAAGCACAAGGTTAGCTTGCATCGGGCAAAACAGTCTAGAAACGAGACCATACTTTGTTCCTGTCATTTTTTTATCCGACCCCAACCTGAGGCATCAAGTATTTCCTGCTGTCGCTCAAGTGCCTGCATCCAAACGACGACCTCTTCATAAAGAAGAGCTCGTATGACAAAATGGGGCAGTGCCAGTTGAATGGATGTTACCGTGCCCATTGGACAAGCACCTTTGAAGAATATCTGTTGATGGGCCTCAATGACACGAGGGTCATTGTAACTCCTAGAATACATCATGACAGTGAATCTCACCAAATGCTGCATATGGGTACTTGCCAAGGTCATATCATCTAGACTGTTCAGCATGGTCCCCATCGTACTAACATACCCCCACTCACATCGCTCCTGGGGTCCCAGCTGGTCAGCCGTACTAATAACGATGACAACACTGTCCGAACCAACAATGTTAGTGCCGCTGGCCTTGAAGTACCACCCAGGTGAAGAAATGGACTTCCATCAACTCCTTCGTGATTGTAGGAAGATACATTTTGGAGATCTGATTGGAATTTGCCGTGAATCAAGATAACTATCACAAGATCATCTGTCGTGGGGTAAAGAGCACAACTTGGAGGCGTTGGCTGATGCCTCAACAACTGCATTACCCAGGAACTAAAAGCGATTGACTTTGTTATCACGGTTCTTCAGCAAGTACGTGTAGCTGGTGAGCTATGGAGTTGTACTCTTGACAACTGCGAGAGCCACCATGGTGACAGAACCTTGCTTCTCCTGAGCTCGGGGTTTCAAGCTTTCTTCTGGTTATAACAAAATGTCTGACGCCTGGTCTTCACCGTACACGCTGGAAGATATGAAAGGCATGAAATGGTGTGTCACATATTCGTCAAAACTGGTCGCATTTCATGGCAACATGTGCACTATGGCTGCCCCATCGAACATCCTAGTTCTAACGGCAGACGTCCCAGCCACTTTGGGATTTATGGACAGTCAAGAATGTGTGGCTTCTTTCCTGATTTCAGCTTTCCTTAATCAGATATTTAAGGGGTTCCTTCTGGTTGTCCTACCAAAAGAACTCATCCAGGTCAGTATCTTGTCCTGACTGTATTGCGAGCAATAGTTGCATCACAAGAGATGCATGATAATCCAGGTCAGTATCTTGTCCTGACTGTATTGCGAGCAATAGTTGCATCACAAGAGATGCATGATATTTCACAGTGGAAACTTTGTTTATCATTCTTGTTTACTCATCTAGTTTGGCAAAGGTGCCAACAATGTTCCTCTTAACAATGCCAGCTATAGCAAGAGTGCTATTAATATCAATCTCCGATGTAGCAATTATGCAGCTGTTTTCCTTTTTCACAGGCCGTCGTAAAAGCGTCATGGCTTCCAAGAGTGATATGACGTCGTTGGAGCTGCTGAAGTCTCTCAGACTCCTCGTGAAGTCTCAGGTCTGTCAAATTTGACATATCGTTTGCCGCCTCCTTAAACTCCGAAATGACACTTAGCTTTATTCAGAAAGAGTTAAGTTATGGTCATCCAAAGTGCCAGGATTGTCATAGATATTGGAAATGCCTCCAGTACATTTCATAACTTTTGTGATCTGTGGTGTTTGTCTATGGGCTTGTTAAGTATGACGTCACTGCGCGTGAAACGCAACCCGGAAGTGTGTACTTAGTTCTATTACATCACAGGCGTGTGTTCATGACGTCATCACTTGTTGTTAAACACAATCATTGTTTTGTGTATTTAGCGATCGAATTGAACCCGGAAATACGTCATAACATAACAAGCCTATAAGCGAGAACCTTTTTACTATGCTGTATGTCTAACTTGCCTTTTATGAATTCCTTGTGAATTTCTGGGTATTTACATTCAAGTTCCACCCTATTATGGATTGGGCGGGGGGGGGGGGGGGTACCTTGCATAGTGGGTATCATTAAATATAAATGCATAGTTAGACACCTCATGAATCACATGAACATAGGCCATGAAATCACACTTAAGAAAGATCTTAATGCCCTTCAGCATGGACCGGTAAATAAACATCTCTGACACTCCCACTGGATTCGATTTGACAGACCCTCATCAGCCTGGTAGACTGGGTATGACTTACTTTCAAGATGGACACTGCCTGGGGGAACAATTGGTGTGTGTATCTTACCTGTTTCAAGTGGTGATCATGTTTTGAGGAAAATGACTCAGCGCGGCTGATGGTGAGAATTCCAGCCATGTAGGCCATTACTGCCATATGAGTTCCTTCCGTGATGATGATTACTGTATTCTGCGGCTGTAGTAGTAGAAACATCCTACAGCTGCAATCTGTCCTTCGATTTTTCCCACTGTGTCTTGTCCTCAGCCGAAATCCTTAGATTCCTCAGGTCCATTCCTGACTTGAGTGTACCGAATCCTGCTTTATTGAGGTCACTTCATAGCACGCTTAGCAGATTTATGCAATTACTTCCGCTTCTGGCTTTGTATTTGCTGGCTCCGAGTATGGCGAAATCCAAGGCTCTCTGTGCTGGTGTCTCTTCTGGCATCCTTAGCTCATGGCCAACCATGGACCATCTTTGCTGGGCGATTTTTATAGACAACGGCGACGTATTACACATCTTGCATAGTGCATCATTGGAAATTATGCTGTCTGGCCATCGGTGTCATATGATGGTGTGTAGGTCTTTGCAGTGGCAGGCATCGAGTTTGTCTAGAGCTGCTTTGGAGCTGCCCAGCTGTTACAGTTATACAGCGTCAAGGATACGCAGGTTGAATTGTATAAACATAGCCTCTTTATCAAGGGCATCTTTGATCTACGAATCCATAGCTTCCAGAAGGACTGGAAGGCTATGTTCCCCATGACACAGCGTGCAGCAATGGCAGCAGTACTGCAAAGCAGTGAGCCCAGAATTGTACTTTTCCTCCATGGTTCGCCGCCACGAAGTGGGTCATCATTTTCCTTAGTTTCATGCTTTGTAGATAGGTATATGTGTCTGAACTCTGTTTTGTATTCATTCATGTGGAGATTCTAAATTTTTGGTTTGCTTGCAACTATTGGGAGAACTTCGTCACGGGGTTTCTTTTCCTCGTCTATGAAGTCCACATCGTCGGCATATTCCATCTCTAGTGGCATGTCCAGTATTGACACCGAGGGTTTGGTCTTGTGGAACTTTCCCGCACAGATGCAATGTGACAGCATGGTAGCAGGTGAAAAGCACCAAACGGAGATGGACTCTGTGGGGAGCCGATTGATGTCTCAAACTCTACAGACTTCACTGACTTGACTCGTACTCAGCTTGGTGTCTGCAAGCAGTAGGCTCACTAGCGTAGCTCATCTTCATTGCAACTGGCCTGGCGTAGTACGTCTAGGATCTTTGAGCGTTTAGTTGTGTCGAAGGTTCGTGACATGTCAATGACCATTTTATGGAAATCCCAGTGTTTGGACATGACTACCGACACAAGCATGCGTTGAGCCCATACACTGTCTGTGCAGCTGGGTCCACGTCTGAAGCCACTTTGAAATGATCCGGGGAAGTAATCGATCTTGTCTCGGATGCGGCATAGAGTAACATTGGATATGATTTTCCGTATGCTGTTGAGGAGCACAATGGGCCGCAGATTGGCTGGAGTCCAGGTGGCTTCTTGGCCTTGGGCAATGCGATAAGGGTGCCTTGGCCTACAGCGTCGATGGGAAGGTGGTGCATAAAAGCTGAATTGATTAGGTGCATGATCTGTTTTGAAATAATGTCACTTGCATATTTGAATAGTTCATTGCTCCTGCCATCAGGTCCAGATGCACTTCCATTCTTCAGGGCTTTAAGCGCCTTCTCAACTTCTGCTGTTTTAACTGATGTTAGTAATGGCCTGGGGTCTCCTGAGAACGGGTGCAAGGGCTCATCATCGGTGTCAGTTATCTGTCCCTTGAACCATTCTCGGATTGCCTTGACTTTTTCCTGATCAGTCCAGATAAAGTGTCCTTCAGAGTTGTTTACACTGACTGGTGGTGTGTAGCTCTCAGGGTTCGGGCTGCCTGAAAGATTTTGTGACAGTTATCCGTGGCAGTGATTTCATCTGCTAGGGAGTCTGCCTGTTGAATACCAAGATCTTTTAAGCATTCGCTAATGTGGCGCAGAATAATATTGCGCTCCCGGCGTAGTTTGGTGCAGTCTTCACTTTGGCAACTTTGATAGATGTGCAGCCATAATGCTTTCTGCTCTGCTTGAGGGTCGTCAGTATACCTAGTTTGGTTTTTTAAGGACACCTATGGTGCTGATAGATGATTCCATAGATTTCAGTATTTTGGCTAGGGCTTCGTTTGAATCAGAGCTGACATCGATGTCAGCTCTCTGCTCCCCGAGGGCTTTTTTGTATGACATTTGAGTGTCAGTGTCGCTGATGAGCTTAGAGACTACCAAATGTAATGACTAGCTTATGGTCAGAATTGAGGTCTGTACCTCCATACGAACGAGCGTTCCGGATTAATGGTTTTGCTTCTATCTTGCATAGTCTGAAGTATATTTGGTTGAAGACAGCTGTTGTACCCTTAAACCCTTTTGGGACTTTGCGATCAGTAATGTGTGTCCATGTTGTCCGGTGAACTTCCCATCAATAGCCAGGGTGGTAAACGGTGACAAACTGAATATGAATTGCTCCAAGCATTAGTATACACTGGTCTTCACTCAAATCTGTGTTACACCATTTCCAGTGGATGGACTTTCCAATGGCATATATAGGCTGGTGCGTGTCAAGAACTTGTGTTTTCCTGGGATTGAGAAACAGGATGCCATATTATATTACATTTATCGCATGTTTGACCATGGCCACACAGGTTTCTTCTTCTGGGAAGTGTGGCAGTACACCAGTTCCTGCTCTGTCATTGATGCTGTCTTCATACATGAGACACGAATTGAAACCAGCCACTCTCATTGTATACACATCATTAATTGACATTTTTTCTGAGAATGAGGCCAGATTCGTACGCTATCCATGCCTCAGATTTCAAGATTGCACCGCTCGCCGCGTTCTTACCACGCCTGACTGACGTATCTGTCATCTTGAGAAATACATCAGCAATTACCTGATTATCTGCAGGCGGGACACTATGTACATGTCAAGCAACTGAGATTTCTGCTGATAGCAAGCGCTTACCTCTTCACACCAAGATTTGTATTACTTGGGACGGGGGGGGGGGGGGGTGGGGGGTCGGGTATACACACATTTTGATTAGCGCTCACAGTTCATGTGATTTCGAGGTGGCGGGGCTTAATTATCCATATATGTAGTGTATAAAAGGGGCATGTGCTGGAGGCGTTCTCGTACAAATACGCCCACCAGCTCACGCACGTTTCCACACTCCATATATGGCAATCAACCCCCAACCCATCGCAATCGTGTGACCTTTCAGAGCCAATCAGAAAGCGTGTCTATCAAACACCCATTCCCGCCTCCGGTTAGTGTCAATAGAGACCAATACGTAAGGAAGCCAGTTTTAATTAATGATTTTATGTTTTTGATTTGTGATTTTTTTAATAGGCAAAGTAGTCTTATACTAATTTTCTAAAACATAAAATACTCTCTAAAATACCTATTGTCGTTGTTTCCTCTTCCTCTTGCGAATCCCGTAAATGCGTGTATATGTCCAGAATGTATATCTCTTGCTACACTTATATAGTAACACAATTAATAATAAAATAAATGTAAGATCCATTAATACTAGTTCGAACAATACTATAAGTATAATGAAAACATCCATCACTCCTAGCACACAGAGATGTTCACTCTAGCTCGCTCTGTGTCAGAATGAGCTAGAGAAGTAATTCGTTTGATTGCCGTCTATAGAGTCCCTGATTTCAGGTTCAATTCACGTCATATCTAGGTTGGATTCGAGTTCGGTGTCCGTTAATCCGACCTGAGGTATTACCGGTTGCTTTGCCTATCTACGCATGCGCACACATTTACTCCCGCTTGAAGCAGGAGTAATCTAGTGGAAATTGTACACGTGATGCGAATTTGTACCACGTGATACCGTTCTCCGATTATACGCCCGTTTGTTTGAACATGTTGTCGAGGTACCCCGCTTATCCCGACAGCATATCCGAACTTTAGGCTAAGCTGTTTTTATTTCAGTCTAGTATTGATAACTTCCATAGGTTTTTTTTACTGGTACCAATTTATACTCCTGGGTGGAGAGAGGCAACGAGGATTGAATAGGGTTGCATATGTGTCCACTGACTGAACGTCTGCCACCTGCTCGGCTGACAGTGGAGCAGAATTTGAAACCCCGCTCAGCTGATTACCAATTGACCAAGCTAACACCACGGCCAATTGTCTCCCCTAGAATGAGCTAGAGAAAAGAAGTTATTGGCTTGATTGGCGTCTATCGAGTCCCTGATTCCAGGTCCCATTCACGCCAAATCTAGGCTCGTTTTATTTTAATCTATTATTGGTAACTTCCCCAGTTTTTACACTGGTACCCATTTATACACCTGGGTGGAGAGAGGCGTTGAGGAATGAATGAGATTGCCTACATTTCCACCGATTGACCTTTTGCTATAACTGATCGCCTGACACTCGAGCAGGATTTGAACCCCACCCGACTGTTTACAAGTCGATCACGCTACCACTGCGGCCAATCATCTCCTCACTGGCTGAGAGAAAAGAGAGTACACTATTTATATCGCCCCACCTGCCAATCAAACGAGGCTCTTATCGATTAGCCCTGTAGCAATGGACGCGCAACCTGATTGGCTGTGCGATGAACACACAAATATCGATTAGCCCTGTAGCAATGGACGCGCAACCTGATTGGCTGTGCGATGAACACACAAATATCGATTAGGGTTGTAGTGATAAAGGCGCATAAATTATAACCACTCTTTTTGTTACGTCACATACCTTTAGGCCATGATGCATTCATACACCAAGTCTAGTGACAAGATGTTAACGACTATTGAAAATACGGTCTGTACAAACAACCAGGGACGGCCGCACGTGGGTGCACGCACACACGGATGGCCGTATGCACTCAATACTTTATACTTCCGCTTTGCAGGGGTATAACTTATTCAGCAGCATGTGTATTAAATAATAACATCACCAGAGGTATACATTCGTATAATGTGTAGACCTTTTCAGTTTTCGGACTTTCGATTTTTGTGATGGAGCTATTCCATTCGCGATGCGATGTCAATCCAGCAATAACTGAGGCACTCCCTCAAGTGGTAAGTATTCTAATGTACTTTCTTTGATCTGCATAAGGACAAACTGACACGTCTAATACTATTTTGAAATTCAATTAGGTAGCAACATTTCTTAGTAAATTTAATTTTAAAATATTCAACGTAATCTTTCCTAAATAATACATAATACATCTTTCGTTCCTGCCCATTCATGTTAAAATATCGTACAGACCTATTAAGATTTCATCTGTAAACAAACAGAACAATATTTTATTTAAACATAGAACTAATATTACAAATAAGAATTTGAAATTAGGTATATAAGAAACGCTATATAATAGACCTTTTTCAGTGTATCCATCAACTACTTAACATGTAGGATGAAGCCATAAATGGCGTAGATAAGTTCATCACGAACGGTTAATTGATGACGGACTACGCGTTGCTGTACACATGCTGTTGAATATGTTGAAACTAATTTGACTGGGCGCTGTTGGCAACAGCACCCAGTCAAATTAGTTTCAAAATATTCAACGGCTTACCTGTATAGTTTTCTGGAAATTGATAGTTAAGGAGTGCAGAGATCCAAACACGAGTGAGGTGTGGGTGGAGCTTAGCTAGAGATGGGTGAGGCATAGTGAAAGCTGGATGCTTCTAATACAAATATAATACGACACGTTTATAGATAAGACTCCCAGAAAGGATGGATAATGCTGATTTATTGCTGACAGTAAGATACATGAGGGATAATTGCGATTTGTTACTGTCCAATGGCTTTTACATATTCAGCATCATTCAACTGAATGGTTTTGCAGTTTTTACTATTGTTGTAACGGATTTTGCTACCACTGGTGTTGCTGTTCCTGCTTACAGCTTTCTGGTTGCAAGAATGTTATGAATGGGATATTTTTATAGGCTCATTTAGCAACATCTTTAGTGACGCATTAGCTATATCGGCTAGATAGCAACTGTTTAATGTGGCGCAACTGTCTCTATATGTGGTAGTTTTTGTTTTCAACAGTATTCTGGGCATTCCAACCTTCTTGATACACTCTACGTTGCGTTTATAGCAGTTTTATGGTTGCAGCAACTTTCTTTCATGCCATCAATGTTTAGACACATGGGTGCACACACAATGTTTTTAAAGTAACATGTATGTATCTACTTATTAAATTTGATGGCATTTCATCATTGAGATAGCAGATATAGCTTTTGCAGCCTGATTAATATGCAGAGTTTTATTACTATTTATCATTAGCTTTCATTCCATGTATTGTATAGAACAGATTATCCAATGCTCTTTCTATGCATAAGATGTCTATTCTATGCGGCAAGTTCCTTCCCTGTGTTCAAATTTGAGACAATTCTGACCGGCAGTTTTTGAGATACGGGTGTGGACAGACTCACGCACACAGCCTCGCCTGCATGCACGCGCGTATGCGCAGGCCCGATTGCAATACCCTCTTCAAATTCACCTTTCCAGAGTACCCACTCATCACATGACGTCATAATGAACTACGTGATGTGTACAATGACATCATAATGAATGACGTCATGAATGGCGTCGATACGTACGTCATGAACGCATATTTGAAGACGGTCTATGCGTCGTTGTACACATTGTTTGCAAATACTATTTAATAAATATTATATTGAATATTTTGAAACTAATTTGACTGGGCGCTGTTGCTGTCATAGGCAGCAACAGTACCCAGTCAAATTAGTTACAAAATATTCAACAGCTTCCCTGTATAGTTTTCAGGAAATTGATAGCTAGGGCATTTGGAGATCGATCAATCCCAACACGTCGAGGTGTGGGTGGAGCTTAGCTAGTGATGGGCGGGGCATAGCTAAAAATGAAAAGATCCATATGGGCGAGGGTGATAATGGTTAGAGCGTGGTGCATGCGAATATTGTTTCGAAGCTACCGATAAGAACGTTGTATTCGCTAAACCCACCAATGACCGGTCACACTAAACACCGGAATACACCGGAATATACCGGAAATATTCCGGAATACACAGGAATACACCAGAATACACCACGGAATACATTTCGAGGACTTTGGGCTGTGGCAATTCAATAACGCGTTTCTGGGAATAGAGCATGGGGATTGAATGCATAGGTGCCCGTAACTTTGACTGAATTAGAAATAACAGCACGAAATTGTCGGATTAAACAATAAAAAATATACGTTTTATTGAATATGGTAGCCAGTGAAAAATAAAATATGTAAATACAGTGTAAATTTGTAAGTATGATATTAACCCTTTCAACGATAATGACGATCTGAGTTTGTTTAGGATCGGAAATGTATATTTGCAAGCCAAGAGAAAGTTAATTTTGAAAATTTACCCTTGGAATGATACAGTCATTCCAATGGTACATTTTCAAAATTAGATTTCCATAGGTGTACAAATAGACATTTTCAAGACTAATACCGACGATCTGATACACTGGTGTCGTCTTCTTTGCCAGGCATTGATGTCAGTTCGACGACGGCTGGAAGGTGTACGTCGTAAGTTGCAAGCAGCAGACGTTCTTGCTTTGCGGCCTTAACTAAGTCCAGGTCTTCCAAATTTCTTTTCAACCTAAATGAGAGAAGAGTAATATTTTTAAGAGAACCACCAGACCCACCAGCAACAACTCCCAGTCAAATTGTTTCTTTTAATATTTTGTAAAACTAGACTGAAAGGCTTAATTAATAATCCTATCGATATTTTGAAACGAATTTGATTGTTGCAGCAACAACTCCCACTATAACAACTCCCAGTCAAATTAGTTTCAAAATATTCAACAGAATATTAAATTATCAAATTGTAAAACTGCGGTGACGGCGTGTATGAACAGTTTCAGTTTCAGTGTCACGTTTATTACACTCAGGCTACCGAGGCGGCATATGAGGGTACATATTTATAACAATTATTATGGCGAGTAGTGACAAAATATACAGTGATTATCACGAGGTTAATAAACAAATACTAATTACATTAATAACAGCGATAATAGACTTGGTGAATTATTTTTTCTTGGCATATAAAAGGTATTTACAAATTTTTTGGAGAACTAATGTCGTTTGTGCCACCGCCACCCCCTTCATCGCCGCCACCACCGGCGTCTTCGTCTTCGTCATTGTTATAGTTATTGTTGTTGTCGTCGTCGGTATCGTTATCGTTGCCGTCGTCGTTGTCGTTGTCGTCGTCGTCGTAGTCGTCGTCATTGTCGTCATTGTTGTTACCATCGTTGTCGGTGGAGCTGGTGGTCGTTATGTAGTCATCGTTATCGAGATTGCTAGCACTATGTCTCATTACTGCAAATGCAGTGAAAGGGAAACTGAAGCACCAGCATTTGCATATGTCGTGGTGGACGTAGCTGTGGCGCAGTGCGCAGTAAGAATGTGAGCAGCTGCAGTAGTAGTAGTAGTAGTAGTAGTAGTAGTAGTAGTAGTAGTAGTAGTAGTAGTAGTAGTAGTAGTAGTAGTAGTAGTAGTAGTAGTAGTAGTAGTAGTAATAGTAGTAGTGGCAGTGGCAATGGCAGCAAACGTAGCAGCGGGAACAGTTGCTGTAGTAGCAGTAGTAGCAGCAACAGCAGCAGCAGCAGCAGCAGCAGCAGCACTAGTAGTGGCAATGGCGGCAGCAACAGTAGCAGCAGCAGCAGCAACAGCAGCAGCAGCAGTAGTAGTGGAAGCAGCAGCGGTAGTCACCGACATGTACGTATTTTCTTTGGTTTTGCTATTAAATTTGATAGCCGTTATGTGGTATTGCCTATATGTATTAGGTGAGCTACAATAGTGTTGGCAGTCATTACTCTCATAGCCATTGTCAATCATTTCACAATGACGATTACGATGATGACGACAACAACAATGAAGGCGGTTGTGATGGCAACGATGACGACGTCGACAATGACCGTTTTTATTATTATTATTATTATTATTATTATTATTATTATTATTATTATTATTATTATTATTGTTATTATTATTATCATCATCATCACTGCCGCCACCACCACCAGCGCCATCACCATCATCGCCATCGTCATCGTCAAAATTCAAAATTACAAACATTGTTAATGGCACTAGTAACAGGTATAGGAACTCTAGCAGCAGCATCATTAGTTGCAGCAGCGTTGGCAGCAAATACAGCAGCACCAGGGTTGGCAGTAGCAGTTGTGGCAGTAGCAATACCAGTAGTAGCATTAGCAGCAGTAGCAGAAGTAGTGATAGCAGCAGCAGCAGCAGCAGTAGTAGCAGAAATAGTAAAAGTATAAGTAGTGGTAGTTACATCAGCATGTGTGACGGTGTTGTCAGGTAGACAGCAAGAAGACAAGTTAACTTTATCCGTGTCATCCGCATAGAGCCAGTTGTTAATATAATTTCATTTATCAGATTTGTAACTATTTTTATCATGTATCTGGACTGGTTGTTTTTATTGTTGTCGTTGTCGCCGGAGATGGTCATTGTAGTGATAGATATGTGCCTAGTGTGAACTATACTGCTCCTATTACTGTCGTTATAATGTTTCTTATCTCAGTTGTTCTCATTATTTTCAGCACTGGCACCGTTGCTGTTATCGTTGTTGTTTTTGTTTTTGTCATCGTCGTCGTCGTCGTCGTTGTTGTTGTTTGCGTTGTTCGCGAATTTCGTACGGATATTGTTGAACAATACTGTAAGCGGAGTCTCTTAACAGTTCATATCCCGCTTTACGCACGCGTTCATAGTCCTGCATAACCAGAAATCTGCCAATATTCGGCCTTGGTGGATTATTGTTAGAAGTGTTCCTGCCTATGCGATGTACGTTTTGGAATTGAAGCGGTCCCGCTATCTTGAGTTCATTTACCACGAATTGATGGAGAACGTTATACACATCTTCGCCCTCGTTTTCACTAATGCCTCTAAACAATAGAGTATACTTCATGGATCGCTTTTCGTGGTCGATAGCACGATCTTGTAGTTCACCACATCGATTACGGAGGGCATTATTGTCACTTCTGAGCTGATGTACTTCTGTTTCCAGGGCAGTTGTAGAATCACTTTGGCCGTGAATTTTTACGTCTTGCTCGTCTGACCTATTTTTAAGACGACACACTCGTTCATTCATCTTGACGATCGCGCTACTAATATTCTGAACGTGCGATTCGATGTGTTCTAATCGTACAAGGGTCTCTGAGATTTTACGTTGTGGGTAGGGTTGGGCGATATTGCTCAAGGCATGACGATATCGGTATCTCATTAAAATACCGCGGTATCACGATATATCGTCATTTGGGTGGGGTGTGGAGTTAGGGTGTAAACATAGAATAACATTTCAAATTGGTGGTGTCTACAAGTTATTTTGATTAAATTTGTTGCATTGAAACCGCAAATTGAGATCGCCATGATTGCCATTCCCGCATATTTAATACACGAAATTCCACACTTTGACACCCTTCAATATACAGTTTAAAGCAACGAATGTAATGCAACTAACCGTATTCATCACAAATAAGAAAAATAAAGGATTTTCTTCTGTTCTTGTGTTGTATTTTGTGTTATCTTTACCTCACGACAACTGTCAAAAGATTGAGCAAGGAATACGCATTAACTTCATTGCGCAGACAGGAATTCAGCGGAGCGAAATCTGATTGGCCGCCGTATCATACTTGAGCCAATCAGAATTCACACCGCATAATTCCGACAGCTGTTATCACGCCCACCGCTAGCGTAGACGATGCAAATTAATAAAATAACACTGTATGATTTTGAACGAGAACCAGCCTGAAGACTGGAAATAATTATATCAGATTTTATTTGGTCTGTAATATTAAATACTAATTTGCCCCATTGTAGACCTATTCAAATTCGCTCACTACTTAGCGGTCCTATCCATTGATCTCAAGGCGTAGCCGGGATGTGTGAAATTAACCCAGTTAACACTGCAACCAAAACTGCCACAACAGATCGAAGACTGGAAATAATTAGGCCTAAATTATTTATTTTAAGGCTGTTTCACACTTAGAATAAATCTGTAATGTTATATGTGGAATGAATTTTGATCTGATTCGTTTAAAAATGTTAAATATATTGTATACAGTTACATAAAAACGTATAGCGGTAAAGCAAGAGATTAACTTCCCCCTCACCCATCGTTCCAAGCTGTGGTATTGATAAGGGATTAAGTGTGTGTGGTTTCCTATCGACCTAAAAGTTTTAAAGTTTAAATCTTTCACTGTCAGAAGAATGTTTAACCATGCGGATCAATGACTAATGGATAAATAGCTTGACCTGTGGTAATGACGTCATCAGAATGGAATGTGGGTAGTGCAAATGGTATTCCCCACTGACTAATAGTCAGAACGAGGCAAGAAAAAACATGGCGTCGTCTATTTATGTAATTATGAAAAGTGAACAACAAAGGATTATTTTGTACTTTAAATCATTTTATTAGCGCAAACAAACCATGAATTAAATGAACACAGATTATTTTGGAGTTTATTAAGTTACCGTAGACAAAGACTGGATTATTACTTAAAGACTATTACTGGACCGAATAGAGGTAAGAGTATGACATTTTAAACTTAGTTATTTATATTATGCTCACAGTTAAAAGTGCAATATCGTCCTGTCGGTATTGACGATATTTACGATTTTTCGAAATTATAACGATTTCGGTATCGGTATTCGGCATATCGCGATATTGACGATAATATCGAAAAATCG
The DNA here is from genome assembly GCA_034401795.1 of Chaetoderma sp. LZ-2023a. Lineage (NCBI taxonomy): Eukaryota > Metazoa > Mollusca > Caudofoveata > Chaetodermatida > Chaetodermatidae > Chaetoderma > Chaetoderma sp. LZ-2023a. The sequence goes on from CM067365.1 coordinate 62,060,496, forward strand.
CCCAACCCTAGTTGTGGGTGGTTAATATCGTCCACCTTCTTCCCAAGCAGTTCTATTTGATGTAATAGGATGTCCATGTTCATGTCTGACGTGTTACTTGAATAACCAGATTGTGACATCATGAGTGGATGGCCAACTAGATGTGGTGTTGCCGAGTCATTTGAGAAATTTAAATACTGTCCGTGTTGGTTTATGTTCATCCCATTTGGAATTGGCCTACCTGATGTCATTGGTGCCATAGGAGTCCCCACCCGTGACATCATCACTGTGGGTGTGGCAATTACTGTCGAGTCACCGTTCATTTGCGTCGGCCCGTTATCCAGCCTACATACTCCCGGTGGTGAAATATATCTCATATGAGATGTGCTTTGCGTAACGGTAGACTGAGCTGTGGTTGTTGTCACCGTTATAGTGGTCGCAACATTGAACGGTCTGTTTACCATAACAACTTCTTTTGAAGGTGTGTCTATTAATACTTTGTTCGCGTCCTCTATAACCTGACTGAGCGTTGGAATAGTCATGCAATAGTTTGTGTATGTGCATACGTGTTCTGGAGTGTGCGCCTGGGGTTGGTTTACAATTGTTGAACAAGGAGTATCCAATCGCCGAATGGAACATGCATGGGGGGGGGGGTCTACAATTAACACCTAATTAAGTGATTCACACCTCAATAATAACGACCGGGTGTCCAACAGCTTTTAATACGAGTTTAATTCAGAAATGTAAAATTCAAATCCAAATTAAATGTATTCATTGCAAGTCGTCGATTATTTTGTAACTCATTTGATTGCCGCAGCAACAACTCCCAGTCATGTGTACGAGTGAGAGCTTGTATGAGCAAGGAGTATCATGTCACCGACTGGCCGATTGGAACATGCACGCAGGTGGCCGCGTGGTACAATTAGAAATAATGGTGCTTTATCGGTCGCGTGCCTGTAGAAAATTAGTTTGTATTAACTAAAGCCGTACCTTTTAAGTGATCCAACGAAGACATAGGTGTTATCCATTGTAAATAAACAGGATTTGCAATAAAACAATAGAGGCCACGACGCTAAGTCTTCTTTGGACATTGGCACACATTCACGATGAGTCCAAGTATTACAACCCGCACACTCAATGGAATCATCTCCGCACTCATGACGACATACGATACACGAATATGATGGTTCTTTCGTAGCTTTACGCCTACTCTTTGCACGCTTTGGTGGCATTCTGATGTTTAATTAGAGAATTACAGACACATATTAAATACATAGGCCCACAAGAACCGCCTACACAAGAACTACAGCTTAAGAATTATTATGAATATCTTATATCTAGGCAATCTTTGATTATTCCAAACAGTCAACTTTTCAAAATACACTAACATTTCTGAAATTGTCGGGCTTTAAATATAAAATGCTAGATGCATATTTTAAGGGTTTCATCGAATCAACGACTAGTTTCTAACAAGGTGGAGATGGTACACCTGTATACACATGGATAAGATAGGTGTTTTATTAGCTATTGGCCAAAAGGATGGGTTGGGGATGAGATTCGTTAACGCATGTATATAACTTATTTTGATAATAATTATGGAACGGGTGAGTTGCATGTGAATTCCATGCGTGTCTGTCTAATTTGTTTTGACAACAATCAATGTGTCCGACTAGATCTACCTTGTTTGGATAGCAATCATGTAACATCCTATCTGACCATTGTGATTTGCTGTCTGCAGATAATTAGATGTTTGTCTTACCACGGCGATTTGCTTACTAAATGTCTGAGCATAGTTAGATGTTTTTAAATCAAAGAATGAATTAATGAAATAAAAAACTAATGAAATCACAATCCGTAGTACGGGCAAGTACTGGAAAAGTGTCTTTGAATTACCACAGCCCACATTCCTCAAGTTAATTAGCCAAAATTTTAAATGCTTATCACAAGCAGATATTATACTAAGGTATATTCCGGTATATTCCAGGGTGTACTCCGGTATATTCTGGAATATTCCGGTATATTCCGGTGTTTAGTGTGACCCCAATGACTATACATATGATTCAATTCATAAAAGCCCTCTATTTCAAGTGCAAACTTCAAATTCAGATGTCTAATGATACATAGTAAAGGATATATGTAGGCCGCCTGCCCGGATACTTTTGCTTCTGTTGTGCCTCAGATGGTGTAGTTTTAGGACATGTGTGTGATATGCTGTTGTTGTTGTAGTGGTGTACTGGCCGTGCTAAATACGTTGCTGAGTTGCTCACATGGGCGCCAACACGAGCTTTTCTCTTGTGGGTGTGTGTGGGGGGGGGGGCTAAGTCGTGGGTCTCGGGGGGTGGGGGTGGTGTTGTGTGCCTCCGCCGAGAAATTGTGAAATCTAGATGCTCTCAGAAGGCATCTCACGCCTTTCTACAGGTAAATATGGGCACTCAATTGGTTGTAATTACGTCACAAATGGTTCCATATAGACGGTCATGAAATCTCAAATGGTCCGACACGTTGTCATCATCGTCCTATTGCACGATCCTCGCCCTCCCACTACATTCCCTCGAACAACGTAGCTATGTGAGTGGGTGTATATTAATACGATGCCACGTTGTAAGAAGTGTATGTCTTTGTATCTTTGCTATTTAATAAGCATGTTGTTGAATATTTTGAAACTAATTTGACTGGACGCTGTTGCTGCCTCAACAGCTTACCTGTGTATTTGGGGGTGGGGTGGGAATTGATAGTCAGGGTTGTCAGAGATCGACCGATCCCAACACGAACGAGGTGTGGGCGAAGCTTAGCTAGAGATGGGCGAGGTATAGATAAAACCGGAAAGGTCCATTGGCAGCAACAACTTTCAATCAAATCGTTCACAAAATATTAAGCTGTGTTCATCAATAGAATCATTGAAAACTAAAATAGGTTTCTGAGTGTGGATAATTTGAAGTGAAAAGGTTTATCTAACAGGCATACCTGTAATAAATGTCAGATGTCAGAACAGGGTGAAGATTTGGGGCGTGGCCTCTTCAAGAATCTGATCGGAAACTTACTAAGATCTATGTCGTCGATAAAGATGACGACTCCCACTTCACTACCAGAATCTTTGGAGTGTTACTGCGACACCGGTGGTGATGAAGGAGGCAGAGTAACTGCAGTCGGCTAGCCTCGTCTGACTGATGGTGAATTAGACGATATTTACTTTCTGACTGCTGGGCCTAATCTGACGTACTAAGATCCTGGTAAGGAATTGGTGTTTCTCCCAGCTCAGCTAGATTCCTAATCAAACTGACAAACGACCGTCTTACATATACGTAAGATAAAAACTTTATTTACAATAACAGTTTTGAATACTAGAGCAAGATTGCTCACAAACAAACACTTAGTACAATTCGTTGTAAAAAACTATCAGCTAAATTATTCTAAGTCCTAGTCCTATTCCAACTTACCAAGCTACGTTAGGCGTAAGAGCCACAGCTTCAGAACTAAGCAAGCAAGATGCTTAGTGAATCAGAGATGGTGGTTGATTCATTTATTCTGAAAGAAGTGTCATATTTTATAGGCCGAATTTGGACTCCCTCACTCCTCTATGCATTTCGCAGAAATATACAACTTCTCTCAGAATCTATTCCAATCTATTCCTACAACTCTTATAGGTATCTGATAAGCACACTTTGATTGGCCGAACAATAAATTCACCAATCGGTGCAGACCGATAACTGATTGGTCCTTTCAACCAATCAGTGATTCCTCCCTCACCTGCCTGGCGCACACATCTTATTCTTTATGATACTTTACTGCAGAGTCTGATCGATTATGATTGGTTATGACGTCATTCCGACCAATCATACTCTGCCCCTTTCTTCCATGAAGATTGTGCCTCATATAGACAAAGCAGTGGGAACCGGTTCTGGTTTGATGTGATCTGTCAGCCAACTAACAACATTACGGAATGTGTTGTTGTTGCATACCATAAAATGAGTGGCATATAGTTTATCAATACATTTCGACTCTGTTATGAATTCCTAAAGGACGCTGCAATGTCCATGTCCTGTCCATTGCGTACTAATGGAGAAGTCTCTAGAATCCTAGGGCGCTAGGCACACGTGCTGGATGACTCATTACCAGATGGGGTTGTTCTAGCCCACGGTTAAATACTGGAGTGCTTACGTCATCAACTATGTCAATTAGTCACGTTCAATTTATTTCCATAATTCATGATCCCAACGCTTACCACTAAACATTGATTATTTCCAAAACTACAATTACCTACGACTGCTGAATATCATAAAAGTGAATGCCGGCTAAGCAGCAACGACTTTATCTAAACCACTCTCAAATACACATCAACCCAGAACCAGAGACTCTTTTCCTATTAATTCGTCCATTTCTAACATTATCATATTATATTTCATCTGCTGGTTATGTAACGCCATAAATAGCATGCTATCCATTTAGCATTAGTGCACTTCTATTACATACAAATAGCTGACCTGGCTGGCTCGACCCTCCACCGTCCCTATGATTGACACATATTTATAAATAACATGTGGTCGAATCAGCCATGGTACACTTAGTCATCATAACTTTCCCGTTTTGAATTGTATGTTATAAATACTCTTGATGCACTGCTACGGCATCCATCTTTAGCTCACCTGGACCTTTAGCTCACTTGGTAGTTTCAAAATACAATTTCTTTTGGGTCTTACGTGAATTATAAGACACCCTGTGGGGTCATGACTTCCCAAAAGACAATCCCATATTTACAAGGGGTAAAAGAATCAAAGTTAGATAACTATGCTGTCTGCAGTATAGTAGTGATTCAACTGTTAAATATTACAAACTATTTAACAGAACGTGTGGAAAATAGCTTTTGCCTCCCATATAAAATGGCAATAATCGGATAGAGGAATCAACAAAGGCACTTGGTTCTAAAAATAAAAAAAATAAATCTGCCCAAATTCTGCGCGGTGCTAAAGATATGCTTAGCCCCCAACCCTTCTTTCTATGGGGTGCGGGTGGGGATGCTAAAGCACCCCCCACACCCCCACCCCTAGTTGAATAGGTGTTTGCGCCCATGTTAAGATGACAGTTTTACGGGGACGGTTACAAAATGTATTCACGTTATCCACAGATTTACATTAGAAACATTAACGCGAAGCGTGTGTGGGCTATGGTGCTTGGCGCTTTTACCGGCTTTGTGTTCGACTCCATGTCAATGCCGATATACTGTAATGCACGACAACTTGCATAGCATTAGAAACATTGTATGCTCATGTGTTGTTTTGCTAACCAACGTTTAATGCCAGGCTACTGTTTTACGCGTGAAAGTCAAATCTATGTCATATACGGCCCTTCAACTCGTTGACCCCATTTTGTCTACATCCCTACTAACTCGATCTAACGCTCACAGTAGTTACTAGTGTTGCTGTAGAGATCCTTGTGTTTTAGTATTTAAAGTTAAAGGATAACTAATCTAATCTCTTGATAGCTATTCAGGTTATCTAATAGGCCGCTCATAAACTATACAGGTAATTTTCAGTCTTCTATCATCCCGTCAAAGAAAGATATTCAGGCTTTAGTAGCTAAATGTTGCTACATTTCTACAGCCTATGATGGCTGTCATGATTTACTTTTCAACCAATCAGAAAAAGCCTAGCGTGTCTGCCTCGGGATATATGCTCAGTCATAGAGGTGCCAGCTATAGTTTTGTAATGTGGTATAAAAGCAATCCTACAGGTAAGCTGTTGAATATTTTGAAACTAATTTGACTGGAAGTTGTTGCTGCCATAGACAGCAACAACTTCCAGTCACATTAGTTTCAAAATACTCAACGAGATGAGTGTTACATAATAAAGAATCTAATGCATTGGCACTTATATGACATCACACACTTTCGCTAGAGGAGACAAAATGGTGGCGAAGACTGTTCAACATTTACGCGATATTAAAAAGCAGATGATTGTGATACAGATAAGTGAATGTGACAGGATATGAATGAAATGGAATATATAAACCATAATCTATCGGTGCAGTAAAACATTTGAGATGGGATTGGTATCCCTTTAAGCCACGTACAGGTAACAGACGAGATGTTGAAATAGTGTTGTTGCAATCCAAAAATAGAGGCGTGGGCTCCTAATTATAGGGTGAGCTATGTTTTATAAACTGCATATTTTCTCCGTACTGGGTACGTATTGAACCGTTTCAGTGGCGCAATAAATGTATAGGCCATCGGCCGGATGCCTGACGCACTATCAATTGGAGATGTCTCCTCATAGTCTCTACCGCTACCTCAATTCTCACCCCACCCACCACACGCACACGTTGTTATTATTATTATTATTATTATTATTATTATTATTATTATTATTATTATTATAATCCGTCTGACTGCTGAGTGTTTGCAGACGACACATTCCAAGGGTTATACTTCTGGACCTAAAACATATTTTGAAAAGAATTTGAGTGAAATTTGTTGGTGGTTAAGCCACCAACAACTTTCAGTCAAATTCTTTTCAAAATATTCAGTAACTCCAGAGTTTTTTCTCATTGAAATCTTTGGCCGGTGGCTTTCCGCCGCGAGGCAGTTATTATAAACAACGCTGTATTACATTCACAAGAGTTTGTTGGACCAAGTTAGAGCTGGCGTATATTTTGAAAATGGATGTAGCTAGAAGCTGTCTCTCTGACTCTGTTTCTAGTAGCAGCAACTTACTGCGATATTATTTTTCCAAACGAGAACCTGAATTAACGTACATACAGACAAGTGAAGAACGCAAACTCTGCTAATACAGACGGAACATGGAATAGGATTATACACAGGCCTAATACACGTACGAGAATGACGCATATTGGCCCCGTAATGTCAAGCGATACAGAAACAACGTAAAATGCAAACTATGCAATTTTCTTCAGAGCTTAATTGACTATATAAAACAGAACTTTAGGGGCATGCTTGTAGTTACCACATCTTAAACTTAGCTGCTGTCTCAAGATCGTGAATTATGACTAACAGGTAAGTCAATATATATAAAGCTATGTAAGCTCACGTGGTCTGAAAGGCACATTCATGTTGCTGCAAGAATTTTCTGTCGCAGACAACGACAGTTTTCAGCAACAGTGTTTCCAAACTGTAAGCCTATCTGTCCTCAGTGGATGTGTTAACATCAGCGCGATATGGGGACCTTCACATCCTGTCATTGTTGGTGGAGATAGCAACGACTATCAGTTAAAATGTTCTCGAAATACGATGGTCGCAAGATAGTACCTGCTGAATACTTTGAAATCATCTGACTGAACGTAGTTGCTGCCATTCCCAGCAATGACTCAAATAGTTTTCAATTCTGTGTCAACAAAATTGATATAATTAACGCCCATATTCAAATTTTGTTGCTCAAATCTTGCATATAATAAGTTTGTTTTAGGTCCGCTTTCCATGCGAGCTTTTCTTCTCGAGGGTTTGTCTATTTCCACGCGGGCGAGTTTACCAGCGAATCCGACTGTTTTCCTAGCATAGGAAAGCGAATTTCAGGCTCCAGTTCTGCATATCTTTGATAAATTTTTGCTTTCCTACACACTACATGTGTCATGTCGAAAAGTGCAAAGGCCAGGTCCTCAAGCTGAGCTATCAAAGACAGGAGCAGTTAATTGATCTGGTAGAACAATATCTGCACCCAAAATCTGCGCTCTCTTTTTTTGGTTTGTCAACTGCATTAACTGCATCACACGAATGCGAGTTCTTTGTCGCTTGCGCAAATAATACAAAAGAAAATGGTTGTTGCATGGCATCATTATTAGTCGGTAAAACAGGGGTGGGAGGGGGAACTATAGGTTTGCACTCCGTCTGTCCATCCGTCCATCCATCCGTCTGTCTGTCTGTCTGTCTGTCTGTCTGTCTGTCTGTCTGTCTGTCTGTCTGTCTGTCTGTCTGTCTGTATGTCTGTCTGTCTGTCTGTCTGTCTGTCTGTCTGTCTGTCTGCCTGCCTGCCTGCCTGCCTGCCTGCCTGTCTGTCTGTCTGTCTGTCCGTCTGTCGGAGTTGGTTTTCCGCACTTTTTTTCACAGTCCTTCAAGGTATTCAACTGAGAATTGGGATATTGCTTTGGTATGAGAAGCTATAATTTTTATGGAGTTTTGCCCCCCTTTCGAATTATGAAATACGAAAAATATTAGTTTTCCACACTTTTTTTCGCAGTCTTTCAAGATATTATACTGAGAATTGCTACATTGCTTTGTTATGAGAAGTTATAGACCAAGTTGGTTCGAGTTTCCGGCGTATGCCTCAATTTTATATTGAGTTATGCCCCCTTTCGACTTATGAAATACGAAAAATATTAGTTTTCCGCACATTTTTTCGCAGTCTTTCAAGATATTATACTGAGAATTGTTACATTGCTTTGATATGAGAAGTTACAGACCAAGTTCGAGTTTCAGGCGGATGCGTAGATTTGTGATGGAGTTATACCCCCTTTCGACTTAGGAAATATGAAAAATATCAGCTTTCTGCAATTTTTTTCGCACTCCTTCAAGATATTTAAGGAAAATTCAGTACATCGTTTTAGTCTAAGGGGTTACAGAGTAAGTTTGAATTTCAGACATATTCGTCAGTTTTTCATGGAGTTATGCCCCCTTTCCAGTTATGAAATACGAAAAATATTAGTTTTTCGCCCTTTTTCTGGCAGTTTTTAAATATATTCAAATGAGAATTGGTACATTAATTCATTATGGGATGCTACAGACCAAGTTCGAGATTCAGGCGGTTACGTCAATTTTTCGACGAAAAATATTAGCTTTCCGCCCTTTTTTCGCAATCCTTCAGGATATTTAACGGAAAATTGGTGCATCGCTTTAGTATACGGAGTTACAGAGTAAGTTAGAGTTTCAGACATTTTCGTCAGTTTTTCATGGAGTTATGTCCCCTTTCGACTTATGAAATACGAAAAAGATTAGTTTTCCACCCTATTTCTCGCAGTTTTTCAAGATATTCAACTAAGAATTGCTGCATTACTTTATTATGAGAAATTACAGACCAAGTTCGAGTTTCAGGCGTTTGTGTTATTTTTGTGATGGAGGTATGTCCCCTTTCGACTTATGAAATACGAACATAACAGCGTTCAAGACTTTTTCCTTCTCCTTCAGCATATGTGACTGAGACTTGGTTTATTGCTATGTTATGAGAAGTTACAGATCAAGTTCGAGTTTCAGCTGCTTCTGTCAATTTTTAATGAATTCTTTGACTGTCAATCACTAAAGATATATATCACCAGGTAGGGGACATGTATTGCAAAGCAATGCTTACAGAATGCTTGTTATATTTGCATAGCGTTCAAGGTAAATATTGCAAAATAACCTGCTTATAAGGCAACATGCATGCGCTCAAGATCAACATGCACAATATGCGCTTGTACCCGCTGCACGGAGACGCTCACATGGAAATGGTTCTATCTAAATGCACTACAGCAATTTTTCTGCTGGCAAGAAAAGCGAGCAGAAAAGTCTCTCACTGAGCGACGGGGTTTTCGGCGTGAGAGTTTCAGCACGCTGAAAAGCTCAGGTAGAAATGGTTCTATCTAAATATACTAGATCGAATTTTCTGCAGGCAGAAAAGCGCGCAGAAAAGCTTACATGGAAAGCGGGCCTTAGTGCTTTTAATCTAGTTGGCAGCGCTGATATCGTTTATCTAACGCGGATGTATGAGTCCACGTATGTGATCTTCTTCTTGTTAATGTACGTTCCCGATCTTCAAGGCGCACGTCGAACATGCGACTAAGTGTTGGAGTCTATATAGACAGTGTGCAATGAGTCATCAGCAGTCGCAGTCTCAAATAATATGCATAGTATATCTAGTCTCTGGCTAAATGCTCAATCTCGTTAACGAGTGGATTAAATAGATGAATCAGGAAAAGCGGGTCAAGCAGTATGCCTAGTTGAACAAGCTGGTCCGGACTAGGATCATTGAATCTGAGATCACATAGGATTTGACAAAACCATCTGTAATGTGGGATCTGAGGGTCCAGGAGGACCTGGCGCTGAAGCATGAAATGTGTTCAGGTTACAGTCGTCTGATTACACAAGATGTATGCTGCATCGTGCACGTGCTGTTTGAGTTTACCATAGGATGTCTTTGAGACGCGGCGCACCAATTAGAATCCTGGCCTTATATGTGGCTTTCTTTGTCTCATGTGTAGACATCTTTACAGAGGACCAGACTGAAGACACAGCTGACACGTCAAATTGGCCTCCATACATATAACGCAATGGCGTAAGCTCTTTAGGTTGACATCGCAGATGTTCAGACCAAAACAGAGTGATGGCATGATTAACACGTCTTTTCAGTCTTCTTTGCTAGGAGGTGCTGCTATAAGTGCATGCATGGACGGAAGATGATATTTCCAATGGACGCGCAATATCCATGGGAACTATTTTTTTATCAGTTACAGATTTTTCATGAAAATTGACGATGTGTGAGGTCGAATTCCCTCCGCATTTAATCACGGACAACGTTAGAGAAGAAAACAAGTCCTCACCTGTGCTTCTCAGCTGTTCCTAGCAGCACACAGAGTAGGGCATAAATAGGTGGAGTTGCCACATTTTCTGGGAGACTCTGTTGTTAGCTCAGTAAATCACGCGGAAATGCTCTAGTGGTGTACACTCTTTCGCAGTACACACCCAAATTTCCATTCCAGGCAGAAGGCGAGGTTGGATATAAGTGATCCAGATTTTCCTGGACCCTGCTGGGTTTAAGCCATTCTGGCTGTAAAACCAGCCCCAAAAAGCATATAGGCCATTTTCCTGGCTGTGGAGATATTAGCTTCAAGCCGTAATTGCGTAATATTAGGATCAGATCCCTGGATAACTCCGAGGTGAGTTGCATGATCGACGACTTCAAGTTAATTGGTATTGAAACTGATGGGGGATTTCAGCATGCCAGTTTTACAGTCGTTGTATGTGATGGCATTGCTTTTTTACATTCCCTTAGTATAGCCGTTGTCTGCAGGACGATAGGAGATACAACTGATTGAGGGTCTGGACTAATGTGTGGAGCAGACACTGTAATATCGTCAGCCGTTGTTGGAGCTGGTATTCAGATATCGCCAACATGTGCACCGATGCCGGAGTCTACTATCTGCAGAAGCAGTGGATTGTTAAAGATCGTATAGTTGAGTGTGGAGAAGATTATGCCTTGGCCAGTACCTATCTGAATTGGGAAATGTGCAGCAAGGTATTGACCCCATTTGACGTTGGCAGAAAGTCCGTTGTACCATTCATCCATGATGGGCCATGCACTATTTACAACTCCAGAAGTTGAACTAGCTGGTGCAGACTAGGATCAGTGACTCCGAGAGCAGATAGGATATGACACGTCAATAATGTGGGATCCGAGCTTCCTCTCGGACATGACACTGAAGCTGGAAATGTATTCTTGTTTCAGCCCCCTCATTGCCCGAGATGCCGGTTGCATCATGTGAGTGCTGATTGGGGTTACCATAGGATATCTGGAGACGCAATGTACCCATTAGAATCCTGGCCTGATATGTGGCTTTCTTTGTCTCATGTGTAGACATCTTTACAGACGGCCAGACTAGAGAGACAGCTGACAGGTCAAATTTTCCTCCAGACATATAACGCAATTTGGTGAGATCTCCAGCTAAACATCACAGATGTGCAGAACAAAACAGAGTGGTGGCACGATTAACAACGTTTATCCAGTCTTCTCTGCTAGGAGGAGCTTCTAAAAGTTCATGCGTGGGCGAATGGTGATATTTCCATAGGACGCTCGATATCCATGAGAACCACCTTTTACCAGCTACAGATTTTAATAATATTTGATCTAAAGACGGATATAGTAAAGAGGACAGTAAACAAAGACACATTTGATAATTTAGTATTCATTCATTCTTGCTTTCTTTCTTTCATGATAATTTAAATCAGTAGTACACATTTGAAATAAATCTTATAAATGACGTATTGTATGAAGATATATATGGTTCTATTGATCCAGAGTTTCAGGATCTGTGATATGAAATAACCGCTGACTGCCTCTATTTAAGTTATTTCCGTTGAATATCTTTGTAAAACTAATTTGAAGGAAACGCCAACCCTATGCCGACGATATTACATCTAGATTAAAACAACTGTTATCAGTAGCCAACTGATCCTGGCTGACCCAATCCATGTTCGTTCTTTGACTTTTGATACTAATCACATCAAGTCAATTCTTTGATCTGATGTCACGCATATCAATCCTCAAAGAATATCACAGACCATGTAATTTACTTCAGAATCATATATGCTGTTAGTTAGCTGGAGATGAGATTAGAGTACATCCACTATCCAGTTTGAAAATGATCCCTATTCGATCTAGTCAATGTAGACCACTATCGATTACTGAGTCATTTGGAACATAGGATGGACATGGACCATTAGATACTCTCGTGACTTTACAACATCATGTTTGATTTTATGTCAGGTAAAATTTAGGATTAATGGTTCTTGCTTCAGAAGCTAAGCTTGAAATGTCAACCTGACGGACGTGTTAATAACTATAACAATAATTTATATAAAATCGAAATATAATAAACCAATTATATACGACCTGAATGCAGTATAGCTGTTATAGATATTCGATGGAAGCAGTCATTTCCTTGTGGCTTGATAGGAAAGGGTCCCGATGACGATGGCAATTACAATATAAGGTATGATATCATATTGAATTTGTCGGATAGATGTTGGCGCACCCAGACGAACACACGACACAAATAATATAACTTTGACCGACATTTATACACTGATGCAGGAAGATCTGAAGGCTGCATCTAACTGGCCACGGCTCGCCAGAAGCGAACGTTATGACTAGACTAATCTATGAATGGCCAGATACTGGAGATCTGGCACACGACTACATTAACCAGGAGCTAGAGACCTGGCTACTGACAATGGCGACTAGGAGCTGGAGACATGGCTACTGCCTATAATGACCAGGAGCTGGATACCTGGCTATTGTCCATGATAACCAGGAGCTGGAGACCTGGTTAACGATTAAGATGGCGGGATGTTCGAAGTCTCGTTAATGATGATAACAACCAGGGGCTATTTCACATTTTCTTCATGAAAGATCATATCACATGCGGTTGATGATTTTATAACTGGCCTAACCTTGTTTAGACCAGAAAAGTATGAACTCCAAATGGTCTTATGGTTGATTAACTGATGATGGGCCTAGAAACTGAGACAATGCCCATAATTACTGACGTTTCTGAGTGATGAATTTTCTGTTGATCTCAAGCATTATTTACTGTATTGAATCCTAAGGCGTATGATGCACGTACCGTTTTCATCCAAACAGCCATACCGGTGCATAGTGCCAGTGCGGAACTATGTACAACGTGAGCTGATGGCTGCCGACATCATATATTGCATTATTGCGCGACAAGCACTTACACAGGCTAACCACCGAATTCCCGCCGAGGCAGTGCTCCTAACCCACGCACGCGCATTCACGTACGCACGCGCACATGCACGCAACCATGCACGCACTGTCATATAGTAACCCCTAGCATAATTACTAAAATAATCAACATATTACAAATAATGAAATCTATATTGATTATAATATAATTGCATTAACAATTATAACTAGAAGAACTTACTAAAGCAATTGTAAATCTGCGATGACTGGCCATTGTGGAATAGCATAGCACCTCTTCTTGCATGGCCATTGGAAATGTCTGTGTAAGTGGAGTTGAATTCTGGCACAAACGAAACTTTGACATCTAAGGAGGATCGATCCGAAACCATCACCATTGTATCCAGCATGTGTGACTGTGGCCCAAGGGTGGTGGAAACATGAAGGGATGTCACAAGGCATGATCTAATATTGCCATTGACCTTATCTGATGAAGAGAAGTTCGTTTCTGCCAAAAACGCTAACTAGCAATTTTGTGTCCATTCAACTTGGGCATGTGCCTTGCATACGACTCAATACCAGCAGAACTCGTAGTGTAACATCCTGGCCAAGTATGGTAATGATCCGATCAAAACTCTAGCTGTAGTCGTAGTTCAAATACCAATATTGAATTGTAATTTTGATAAACAAGGAGGACCCTTCCACGTGGGCCGGGATTCCAGAGATGATGGAAACGTGAGAAGATGTCATAGGATATGTTCTAGTATGTCCATTGACCTTCTCTGAGGAAGAGGAGTTCATTCCTTCCAAAAATGAAAACTGGCTTTACTAGCTTTCAAACAAATGGGAAGTTCCAAAGTCAATCATGTCTGGATTGCGATATAGAAAATATAATTTACTGTTGTTATCATGCAGGCTGTGCCAAAAACAGTGTGTAGGGCAAACAAAAGGTCCATTCACAGTGCGTGCCACTAGGCATATATCCGACATACACCTGAATGAGGACACTAGTGTAGCTGAGCATTTCAATCTGCCAGACCATCTTATCCACCGTGATTTGGAAATCTTACCAATTGAACAGACGACAATTTTAGATACAGAAGAAGAAATGGAAAAATGGCGACTTCTCAGAGACTCATTCTGGATTAAATGTCTGCAGACAAAAATGGCCTTGTGGCCTAATTGTAGACTCACGCCTATCAGATACAAGGGGGGATAATTCTTTTTGTCCTAACATACAATAAGAAAAATGTTGAAGTTGCGAAAATTTTCAAAGAGGAATAAAATACATTACAAACCAAATTACGTGAACCCTTTGGGTCCAGACCCGTTAGTGCCTTTAATAAAAACTCTAATCTCCGCAGCCTCCTAGTGAAAGCAAAACTATGTAAAGATCAATAATTGAAATACAGCGGAACCTGTCTATAGTGGCCACTTTGAGCACAGTCAAAGAGAAGTCGCTAAAGAAATCTGCTCATTTAGTATTGTCAATTAATACAGCTGGTGGCCTTTGAGACTGCATAGTGGTGGCCCTTCAAGACACGTGGTGGTACAATCGCTCATCTTCGGAATCCACCACACTCTGGTCCCACAGGCAGGTGCCGGCTATAGACAGGCTGGACTGTAGACAGAAGAAAACTATTGTGTTGCGCTAAATATAAACTATATAACATATAATATACTAGAACAAAGCTAATATAAGCGATGATTGATACGCCAGCTAAGTTATTCTTATCACTTTAAAAGCCCAAATGTCAATATGCACCATCTTATACTGGCAGGCGAACCTACTAATACCCTCATGTTTTGCTCAACACTCGCTTCAATTAACAGTGTTATCCGAACATCCCTCTCGCACATACACACATATATACACACATACACATGCACACGCACGCATACAGACACACAGAAACGCACAAAAGAACTGACTGTAAAAATGTTAGCACACAGAGACGGCATGAGACCCTGTCTGTCATGAATTGATGATATTGTAGTGCGGATCAAAGTAAACATAACATAATCAAAGTAAACAGGATGCTGAATTGATTCGTCCTCGGACGGAATCAAGCAACGTACAGATTCAAGATTCAAGATTCAAGATTATTTATTTTCGTATTTAGTCGTCAGTATTAGAGATTACAACAGGTAGTCCAGCAAAGGCAAGCCTTTGGAGTGGCGGACCCCTAACATATAAACATTAATTGCACAATATATTATGACATATATAATAGGATGTAACATAAACAAACATATATTACGTGATACTATATGAACAGTAGGTATATACATGTAGGATACAACAGTAAAACAGGACAATTACATTCATGAACATAAAGGGATGGAGGGTAGGAGAGGGAGGAGGGGGGCGGGGGAGCTCATCAATTATATATTACCATAGTGTTATTATTATTATTGTTATTATTATTATTATTATTATTATTATTATTATTATTATTACTCCTATACAGTTTTACATTTAATCTTCTGTTCCGGTGAACAGGTGCCTTGAATAGTTAGATTCCAGCACAGCTCATAATAGGATTAATAATGCTAAAAGAAGTTGGCATGCCTTCAAGTCAAGACAGTAAGTTAACATGTTAATTAGTGAGAAGTGTTCCGCTCTTCCATCACCGTGCCCAGAATGCCCAACAGGACACCTCAGCTCACTCCGGAAGCATGCCAAGTCGTTCCAGAGCAGTGCTGTGTAATGGCCATGGTGGTGGTGGTGGTTAGTGGTGTGGTTTCTAGTAGTTGTCAATAATTATGCTTTGGATGAACTTTTTGGATGATTTTAACATGAAAATTTGTGTACGTATGTCTGTATCTGTATTATTCCATAGTTGTATTGCTTGATAAGATGGTATTCGTGTAGCTGCCTCTGTTTGGTAGTATGTGACATGTAGGTTGGAACTTGTTCTTGTGTTGTGCGTATGTATGTCTGCATGTATTGAAAAAAGATTGGATAGAGATGAGGGTAGGTTGCCATTGTGGTAGTCCTTTAGAATTGCATATAATTGAACCCTTCCAATGTATTCGAGTTTTAGGATTTTGTTACTTTTGAAGGTGACTTGTCCCCCTGCTGTTTGTGAAAATAGTTTGATAGATTGCTTTTGTAGTGATTTTAGTTTTTTTAAGTTTATTTTGATTTGTATTGCTCCAGATAGCATTGCAGTAGGTTATGTGTGGAAGTATCAATGTGTTATACAGAGTTTTTAAGATATGAGATGGAAGATATGACTTGAGTCTACGCATGATACCAATATTCCTTGCTACCTTGGATGTGATTATCTCTATGTGCGTCTCCCAGATTAACTGCTTGTCCAAATAGACTCCTAGGAATTTAACATACTCGGCCTCCTCTATTTCTTGATTGTCTATGTAAAGTTTTGGGAGAGCAGCTTCTTCAGGTTGGCTAGACCTAGTAAATATTATGAAGTTAGTTTTGTTAACATTTAATGATAATTTATTAATTTTGAACCAATTTATAACTTTTTTCATTTCATTATTTACATTTTTGTATAGAGTATTTATATCCTTACGGCTACCAAAGACATTGATATCATCTGCAAATATAATTAAATGGAAGTTGGTTAGTGGCATTGGGTAAATTCATGTATAGTAAGAACAGCAGGGGTACAAGGATTGAACCCTGAGGTACACCGCGGACTAATTTCTTGTTTCCTGAAATGGCACCATTAAATTGAACACATTGAATCCTGTCAGTCAAATTTTGAATCCAATCCAAAGCGATGCCTCTTATACCGTACTGTGATAATTCTTTCAATAAGATTTCATAGTCAATAGTGTCGAATGCTTTAGAAAGATCCAGGAACACCCCGAGTGTATGTTCTTTATTTTCCAAGGACTCAGATATTTTTTCTATCATATCCACAATGGCAAGCATAGTAGAGTGTTTTTCTGAGATTTGTAGATAATTGAATATCTATTTAGATAATTAACAATTCTGTTGTAATAAAATCGCCCCAGGAGTTTCGAAAAAAGTGGAAGCACTGAGACTGGTCTGTAGTTAGTAAAATCAGATAGATCTTTAGCTTTATAAATAGGTGTTACTCGTGTTATTTTTGGTCGTGATGGGAATATACCTTGTGAGAGTGAGAGATTGCAGATGTGATTTAGCCGGGTGAGTATTTCTGTTATACAGTGTTTACAGATTTTCCATTTAAAGTTGTCAATATCTCCACTTTTAGTCAGGTTAATTTGCATCAAGATTTTATAGATTTCTTCTTCATCTGTTGGTGTTAGGAACAGTGAGTGTTGGTAGCTGCCTGACAAATAGTCTTTTTATATTTTTGGCCGAACTGGATTGAATTTTGTGTGATAGGTTAGGTCCAATATTAATAAAGTATTCATTGAATTTGTCTACTATCTCATTTTTATCTGTTTATAATTGTGTTATTACTAATGAACCGCGCTGTTTCCAGACTGCTTTTTTGTTTATTCAACAGTGATTTAATTAATTTCCATGTTTCTTTTATATTATATTTTTGCTCATCAAATTTATAATGGTAGTAGTTTATTTTTGCTGTCCTGCTAATTTGGTTCAGTTTACTTCTATGTTTCTTAAACTGAGTTTCATTGTACACAGTCGGGTACTTAATGAAGGTTAAATACAAAATCAAAACAAAAATTGCTAGAATTAGAATATTTCTGACATTTTCAGTGGATCTATGGAGGGATGCAACCCGGATGGCTGATTGAGTTCGTCCTCGGACGGACGCAATCACCATACGGGCTGCCAAAACAATCAAAATTAAACACGTGCGCGCTGGTGCCTGCTTCGGATGACGGCCAGAAGGGAAAATGGTCACAGGACCGTAAAGACCCCACACCCACCCTCCCCGCACCCCAAAGGGGCCGAGAGATCTCTGACCTAAAGCAGCCCCATAGGGTACATCATGTCATATGATCGCACGCACCCCAACCCACCCACACAACACCTACCCCATCCCCTTCCCCAGCCTCGTTAGGCCCATGTTAGGCCCTCGCCATCCACCACGCCTATACACGAGGAGCAACAAAACAGCCACGGACAAGAACAGTACATGCCATCTTCAACATGAGACAAAATCGTGAGACAACGATCAACACACACACGCACGCATACACACACACACCCACCCACCCACCCATCCACCCATCCACCCATCCACCCATCCACCCATCCACCAACCCACCCACCCACCCACCCACCCACCCACCCACCCACGAACGCACGCTTGCACGCACGCACGCACGCACGCACGCACGCACGCACGCACGCACGCACGCACGCACGCACGCACGCACGCACGCACGCACGCACGCACGCACGCACGCACGCACGCACGCACGCACGCACGCACGCACGCACGCACGCACGCACGCACGCACGCACGCACGCACGCACGCACACTAATGCACACACTTACGTCACAAGAATTCATAAGAATTCAACAGAAACCACAAAGGTCAGGCGTAAGTCTAGCCCATAGCATTGGGAACTACCAAATAAACGCCTTAAAGATTACAAAACACACGCACACGCACACGCACACGCACACGCGCACGCGCACGCGCACGCGCACGCGCGCACACACACACACACACACACACACACACACACACACACACAAACTCGGATATATTGGAGGCTGACTCGGTCCGAGAGTGGGAAGCGTTCTCACTATCTGCCTACTACCTTGAGCTCGCGTTCTGCAATCTACACCAACGCAGCTTATTAGAGTCAGGTTCCCTCGCCGGTCAGCCGCACTCCGCACCGCCCAAGTTTCTATACACTTCTAGTAGATCAACTGGAGTAACAATCTAAATTAAAAGAAGGCTCTTTATTTTGAACACAGTCACCAGTGATGCCTTCATAGCGGTGTAAGACTTTAGGCCATTACCGTCTAAATTAGTATATAAGAACGGTGGCGTGTATCATGTCTCGCCAGACTTGCCGCGCCACTACAAAAAATGGTGGTAGAAAATAAGGGACGTATCCAGCGTCATTGAATACATGTTTTGACCGCAGTCCAGACAAGGACATTGCTTTACACACCATAAGAACTAAACGGTGTGGATCATTTTGTCCCTAGAAAATAATTCGACATAATATGTACTTACCGTCTCTACACAATGGAGCCAACCGTCACTCCTTAAAGCACAAACAGTATAACGGTATTACGGTGAACTATTCATTATGTGCTATGTATTGGGACCTGTTAGCCACCGAAAATGACTTTATTCTTCACTGTGTTCGAAACATTAAGGCGGTATCTCTTTGAGAGACGATTGTTTGGCGACTGTGACAACTCAATTTTTAGACGACTGCTAGACGAATTTGGCCAAGTATTTGGCAACTGTGGTCCATAACAACTAATTAACGACATTGGGCCGGCATATTTGCCACCTTTTGATGACCGTTTAACGAATTAGACGACGCTGGGCGTCTTGTTGAAGAATTTTTTTTACGAATTTTCGCTAAGTGGCCATATGCCTGTCGTCCTCAAGTCGTTAATTAGTCGCTAACAACCGGCGACCGTATTTCGACCATGATCCGACCGTGTAGCAAATGAAGTGAACCTGGCGACTGATTTCAGACTGGTTTACCACTCTTTAGCGATCTACTGACCACTGTGGAGCGACTCCTGGGCAACCCATGGGCGAACTAGGCGAATTACCCCTACATTACTCATAAAAGAGGGTCCCCCATCCCTGTCCCATCAGTTTGGAACTGACCACCAGAGAGTGCACATCAGGAAAAAGCAATCAAGATGGACATGGAAATGAACCTGAGCCAGAAAGAAGCCAACAGAGAAGCTGCTGCCATGGAAGCCCAATGCTGTTTGCTTGCTGCAGCTACCCTTGTAGTCAGGGACATGGCCCAGCAGAGGGAAAAGCCAGAAGAAGATGAGAGAGAAGTTAAGAAAGCCAGAAAAGCCAAGAGTGTCTTGGTCAGGGAGTGGCTACTGAACAGAACAGATTATGGGCAATATGAAAAGCTGATGCAGCACCTGGAGGATGGTAATACCAAAAGCTTCAAGAACTTCATGAGGATTAAACCTGAGCTTTTCTGGAATCAAGAAACAGGACACAAATTTTAGAAAATCTCTGGAACCTAACTTGAAGGTGGCAATAACTCTCAGGTAACTAGCCAGTGGCGTCTCCTACATATCTATGTCATATGGATGCAGGGTTGCACCCTACACCATTGTGAACATTGCCCCTGAAGTGTGTGACGCTATATATGAAGAACTTCATGCTGAGCACATCAAGTTTCCAACAACACCTGAAGAATGGAGAAATGTGGCCAAGAAATTTTCTGACAGGTGGAATTTCCGTCACACAGTGGGGGCAACTGATGGCAAACATGTGAGAATACAACCTCCTCGTCGCTCTGGCTCTTTGTTCTTCAACTACAAGGGCCATTTTTCCATTGTCATGCTGGCAGTGGTGGTCTCAGACTACACGTTTCTTTATGTGGATGTGGGGCTAATGGTAGCAGTTCTGATGCTGGTATCGTCAGAGACAGTATAGAGCCTTAGACCAGGGAAAGGCCCGCCTAGCTCCCGCTGAACCTTTGGCTGGTGATGATCATCATGTGCCATATTTTCTAGTTGGAGACGACGCCTTTGCCTTAAAGGAGTGGATGATGAAGCCATATGCCTTGAGGGAAATGACAAAGGCAGATAGGATTTTCAACTATAGACTGTGCAGGGCACGCAGGATTGTAGAAAATGCCTTCGGAATACTCTCGCATAGGCTCAGATGTCTCTTGTCCACCATGATTCACACACCATAAACTGTATCCAAGATTGTCCTAACCTGTTGCTGCCTACATAACATGTTGGCTTCCAGAAGACATGACAAGATAGAAAGAGTGGCCGACCATGGAGAAATTGATGGAGAGTTGTATCAGTGGGATGATGGAATTTGGAGGACAAATGGCAACCTTTATTCTACGGCAGCTCTGGGAGGGAATCAAGGAGGGTGAAGTGCAAGAGCTCAGAGGGACTACTTCAAGAACTACTACAATACCATTGGGAGGGTGCCATGGCAGGACCAGGCCATACTACTTCACAAAGGAAAGAATACCAAGTGATTCATGTGACTGTATATAACTCAAGTCTTGAAAGACTTTCGTATGACTACTTGATATCTATAAATTGTTGTATGTTTCGTATTATTTTAAAATGAAAGAATTATATTTTTCTCTCTACTGGTCATGATTGCACACAAATCAATAAATATGAAATAAATATAAATATTCCAATGTCATCAAAGTTAATAAAGGGCTGTGAAGTGTGGCTTTAAAATATTTTAACCTCTCACTTCACTCTCTTTTATTAACTTAGTGTTATTGCACATATGTTATGGAGATAATCATTTTATTAAATAATCATTGACTTGCAACTATTGGGATATTTATTGATTTGTGTACCTATCATTCGAACTCTTCCATATGCAACAATGAATGACAAAGACATGTATGTACTATCAAAAAACAAAAAAGAAATAGCCTTATTACAATACAAGTTATACACTAAAAACACAGTCGGTGGAAAAATGTCTGTAAAAAAGAATCTGTCTGTAAACACAGTACACTGTCCAAGCACAAACACAATTGTCCACGCACTACTCGCCCGAGAGTTCTGGTAGAATTCTAGTAGCAGAGGGTCCAGCTGGCTCTGATGGAGAACGGGCCAGGCAGGAAGGGGTGTGGAGCTGTGGAGATGACAAAAGGTCAGAGCCGTGAAAGGGACAAAACTCTGATCGACCAACGAGTCACTCAACACCCCTGACAGGGACTGCTGCTGTGAAGACTGCTGCTGTGTCTGCTGTTTCTGCTGACCCTGGTACTGCTGTGTCTGCTGGCCCTGGCACTGCTGTGTCTGCTGGCCCTGGTACTGCTGTGTCTGCTGGTCTGGTACTGCTGTGCCTGCTGACCCTGACACTGCTGTGTCTGCTGGCCCTGGTACTGCTGTGTCTGCTGGCCCTGGAAGTGTGGCTGCTGACCCTGGAAGTGTGGCTGCTGACTCTGGCCCTGGTACTGCTGACCCCGGAACTGCTGCCTGGCCCTCGCTCTGAAGCTGTGTGTCAGGGCCATCACCTGGTCTGTGTAGTCATCACACAGTGGCACTTGTGGGATCTGGGCCAGCAGGCTCGTGAGATACTGGCCGAATGACTTCACCACGTTCACCACGTTCTCTTGTGAGGACAAGGACTGCACTTCCTTCACCCTCTGCTGCGCCAGGTCGTCTGCACGAGTTAGGAGCTGCAACATATAGCACAAATCACTGTAAGAAGAAGATGATAGGAGGGAAGAGGCTGCATACACAAAACCGCATACACAATAAATATTTCTTGATGAAAATGTAATTACAAATATGCAGCAGAGGAGGAAGAGGATTTAATGCAAAAAGACATATTTGTTACCTTGTCAAAAAGGTTTGCAGCTTGGTTCGCCACACTCCCTGGCTGGGGTCCTGAGTTACCGGGGGCAGGGTCACTGTACGACGCCCCTTGCCAACACCCTTATTCCGAGGGCCAGGGTCAGGGCTGTCAGGAGTGGCTGGAGTGGGCGTGTGGGTACACACTCTCTCCTGTTTCTCCTCTGGTTCCAGGTCTGTGAAATGCAAATATAACAGATAGAGCATAACACATATAATATAACTACCATAGCAAAATTTGTAAAATTGCAGACGAACAGAAGTCATTATGACAAATGGCCCAAGGGCCATAGTGCTCACCTGGCTGAAGATGAATTGCAAATATGTTTACATTTAATTATCAAAGAAATCGCCATTGTATAAGCTCACCCAGGTGAGCTAAAAATGTACAAATATTTTTCACAGCGCATTGTATATTGTGAAAATGCTCAAATATCTTTATAGCACATTGTATTTACTTACAGTGTGAGTGGTCCGGCCTGCCCTTTTTCGAATGAATTGATGGAAGAAATGAAATTTCTTCACAACCCAATCCTCAACATGTGTCAGCATAGGGGGGGGGGGCCTGGCCAGACTTCTTCCCACTGACCAGCTTGGTATACCTTGTTCTATAATTCTTCAGGGCCTTGTGAACCTGTTCATCTGCAAATATACAATCCAAATGTAATTGTAAATTATCAAACAAAAGATGGAGCAAAAATGATCACAATATTGTTTTCATTGACTAAGTATGTGAATTTCCAATGTTGAGTTCACAATAACACAAAAGCATGCACAACAAGAGTGGTCATAGATTGCAAACCCTCGCCCTCCACTTTCTTTGAATCTGATCTGAATCCAGATCCAGGATTTTGATCCAGACGATGACCGAAACTTGGACATCATATTTTAATGCAATGATGTTTCTTCTCTTAAAATTCAAGCCAAATCGGATCATTAGTATCCGAAATATCCACAGATCCGGAATTTGATCCGAATCCGGATCTCGGATTTGGATCCGGATCATGCCCTACATTTTGAAATTCTCTTGTATTGTCACAACCTTTCTTTTGTTAAAGTCTGAGATAAATCGGATCATTAGTTTTCGAGAAATGCATATATTAAAATTTTGATCCGAATCCGGATATAAGATCCGGATCATTGTAAAACGCTGGAAATCCTAGTTTACTGTAAGGACCTTTCTTATGTTAAGATTTGAAACAAATCGGGCCAGTAGTTTCTGATAAACAGGTGCGGACAGACAAACAGACAAACAAACAAACAAACAAACAAACAAACAAACAGACAAACAGACAAGCAGACAGACAGACATACCGAATTGCAATACCTTCTGCCACCACCTTCTGTGGGGCGAGGGTAAAAAATATTTCTTCATGAGTAATGTACTTACAAGTAGGTGGTGGCCACCAGGGCCTTCTTCGCCTCCCTATTTTTGTAGTCTTTATCCCGCAGGTCATAGAAGGCGGGATCGGCTTCCAGGAAGGCCGCCACCTCTGTCTTCCTCCTCCTCTTTCCTGGTTCCTGGGTGTGGGAGTCCTGGGTGCCAGCCACACTGTCCGTTTCATCAGGGGAGTCCTGGTCACTGGCCTGTGCGGTACTGGGGGCCAGGTGAAGGCTCGCGCTCCTGTGCTGACTTGCGGGCTGGGCTGCGCCCCCTGGGTCTCTGGCTGCTCCCCCTGGCTCTCTGGCGTGCTGTCCTGCAAGGGCCGCTCAACACTGGCCTTGCGCTTGTCCGAGCCTGTCCGCTTTCCTCCTTTCTTGGGTCCCATGCTATCGCTGAAGTCGTCTGAAGACGTGGTGAAGTAATCGCTGTCATCAAGTTCTCGCTGATAAGTCTGTCTGTGTTCTGACCTCGGTCGTTGCGCGCTCGCTTATATATGCCCAGCGAGCAACTAACGACCAGATAACGATTCGCTATTTAGTCATTACTTAGTTGTTATGTGTTCGCTAGCCAGTCGTCACGAAGTCGTCCGAGTCGTGTCCATAGTCGTCTCGTTCGCTAATTGGTCGCTATGCATTCGTTAGTCAGTCATCTGCTGGTCGTCTCTATGTCGTCACTACACAGTCGTTTTAATCGCTTCTCAGTCGTCTGACTTCACTAATACAACTCAAGTCGTCACGCAGTCTGCACATTTTGTAGGGGAATCACGGGGGATGACGACGTTCGCTAAAGATTCTTTAGACGCTCTTAATTCAGTCTGAATTTAATCTCTAGCTAGTCTTCCCATTCTCCAATTGGTTGCTAACTATTTGCCAACAGGCGCCTGTAATTTTTAGGAGACGACTGAAACATACCGGGGGTGGGGGGCGGGGGGGGTGGGGGTGGTGGTGGGGGGGGGGCGACTTGGTAGCGCTCTATTGAAGACTCCATGGCGAGCAAAAAGACTAGTTAGAGAATAGTTAGGGACAAGTTAGCGAAAATAAGCAGTCGTTCATTCGCCACCAGGGTTTTGAACATTTTCAAAATCCACAGGCGAATGAAATCGAGGCGAGCAACTAATTAGCGAATGGGGATACTGATTCCAACTGCTTTGTGAATAATTTCAGACTACATTGAGACCAAGAGCCGAATTAGACGAATGCCAATTCGTATCAGTCGCCAATCGGTCGCAAACCTAGTGAGATACGGCCTTTACAGCCAGCATCCTGCAGTAATTCTCCAGGTGGCAGCTACACCGTGCATCAACTCACACCGTAGGAAGACGGTGTAAAGACTACATGTGACGTTTAAATTGCACTGGTGACTAATAGGTGCACCACATAGGGACATATCTTAGTTATGTATACTGTTATAAATAATAAAAAATAAGGTACCTCCCTAAGTGGTACCGGAAGGCTGTATGCGAGCTCCGCTTTAAGACAATATTGTACACAATATTATGCATTGTAAACGGTGCCAGCAATTAAACGCCACCGTAGGCTAAGTTAGCCTTATACTTTAATGAATGTATAATTGTCATTAGGCTTTCTGCTTAGCAGTAAAAACTAGAAAAATATTTGGCCCGCAGTACACCTAGGTTACACTATACATCAACAACAAATGCATCACCATGTTTTCTCCCAACGGCACCAATTTTACAGTAAGGTCGTTGCTCATACTCTCGCCGGGGAACATGACGTCCTACCGTTAAACCTGGAACTATGATAGCTCGATAGGACAGGTTTTTCAGCTGTCCAAGAACGGTTACTCTTCAAACGGAGAATTGTTATTAAAAACTCTTCTTCACGGTCAATAAGACCGTTGTATAAACGGTAGCACTGATTTTCATAGTTGGCCATCCATATTAAGGCCTCACAAATTAAAGCAGAGAGTAACTGCCTTTGACTATGCTTCTCTGGCCGTCTGGCCAAAATAATTCTTAGAATTCCCACCACTTAACTTAAGACAACGGTGTTGGAATGAATCAGCCGTAGGCACACAGCAGTAAAATAACTATATTGGGATAACCACATATGATAATTTTTATCTCTCGTTTTATCTCTCTTGGTAGGATTGGAGAGCGGCCCTTTTAACTGCTCTCCTCCTCCCCTTCGGCGTTGAAGGCATTTTTCTTTTTTACAAAAAAATTTGTATTTCCTGCTTTGTGCAGGAAAGACCAACATAATTTTCCTCCTCATTTTTCATTACCGTGGTCGGCTTCATATTCAGCTTCCCACCGGTGGCCATCTCACAAGGCACCACGGTGTGGTACCGTTATATATTTCCTCTCAACCAAATGGTAAAAACATTACACTTGGAGATCGAATCAATCGAAATGGTGCTCGCCCTGTGAGGATCCGCCAGGCAGGTGCAGCGCCGGGCTCCATGCCTCGAAGGAGCCCACCCTCAGCTACTGGAGGTCCCATCAACTCGTCTTGTGGAGCCAGGGGACGAGGATGGAGAGCTACTGGCCAACGGAAAGAGAAGACCAAACCCAAAGAGAACCCCAGTATCAACATCATGCACTGGAATGCAGAAGGGGTTACCAACAAGAAATCAGAGCTCGAACAGTTCCTGTACGAAAACAACATTGATATCTGCTGCATTCAAGAGACACACCTGCAAGAAGGAAAACCATTTAAGATCAGAGGTTACCAGATTTTCCGGTGTGATCGAAGAGGAAGAAAGAAAGGTGGGGTGATGACCTTGGTCCGAAACAGCGTGAACGCCAGCCAGATCAAAACCTTTATGGAAGAGGCAGAATATATCAAGATCAAGGTAACAACCAGCAACTCTGTGATTGAAATTGTCAATTATTACTGCCCTAATGACAAGAATCTCTCACTTGACACAATCCAGGTCCCGGACTGCCACTTCCTCATTGCGGGAGACTTTAATAGCCAGTCCCAGAGCTGGGGATACAGAACACTTGATAAACGAGGAGAAGACATTGAAGCATGGCAAGATGAAAAGCACCTTTTACTTGTCAACGATCCCACAGATCAGCCTACCTTCTACTCGCGCCGATGGCACTCGACAACAACGCCAGACTTGGCATTTTGTACAGAAGACATTCACAGAAACCTCAGTAGAGTGGTCGGATCGCAGTTAGGAGGAAGCGACCACCGCCCAGTCCTCCTCTCTCTTTCTGGAAGTATTTCGACCAGTTCACCTCAACATCCAAGGTGGAACTACAAAAAGGCAAATTGGAGTCTGTTCGGCATTCGTTCCAATGAGCTTACCCATAATATAGCAGTAGAAGGGAGAAACATCAACAATGTGGTCAAGGAATTTAATTCAAGTATCCTCAAGGCTGCCAATGAAGCGATTCCTCGAGGGTTCAGGAAAAACTACCGCCCCTACTGGACAACAGAACTGCAAGCAGCACATGATAAACTAGACAAGGCCAGAGAAGATGCAGAGGGTAATCCCTGTCATGAAAACCACTTCACGCTACAACAAACTAAAGCCAGGTATCTAAAGACCAAGCTGGAGGCCAAAAGAAGAAGCTGGAGGGAAAAGACGGCAGGGTTTAATTTAGAGAGAGACACCACAAAACTATGGAGACTGACTAAAGCACTCAATGATGAGGGTGTCAGGGGAGAGAAGATTACTCTTGAAGAAGATGGACAAACACTGACAGGAAAGATGGCAGCAGATGCCTTTGCGAAGGCATATGCAAAAGAAAGCAACATTTCTATACCACGAATGCGTCAAAGGGAGGTTAGAAAAGAGCAAAAGGAAAGAACAGACACCAACACTCACGATGCAATGAAAGTCGACATTAGTTTAACAGAACTGAAGAAGGCTATCCGCCAACTGAAAAAGAAGAAATCTCCCGGGCCAGATGGCATTACGAATGAAATGATCCAACACCTTGGTAATGCATCTCTTCGCAAGTTGCTAGACATCTTTAATCTCAGTTGGACCAATGGAGAGGTTCCTCAGTGCTGGAAGGAAGCCAGAATGACTCCTATTCTGAAAAAAGGAAAGAACAAGACGAAAGTGCTGAGCTACCGTCCTATCAGTCTTACAAGCTGCATATGCAAGACCATGGAGCGCATCATCAACCAGCGGTTGCAGTGGTACCTGGAGTCAGAGAACATTATAGTTTCAGAGCAGGCCGGATTCAGAAGATACAGGAGCACAGAAGATCAAACAACACATCTTGCACAGGTCATAGAGGACACTTTTCAAGCCAAGAAGGTGATGCTAGCTGCCTTTATCGATCTGCAGAAAGCATTTGACAAGGTGTGGAAGGATGGCCTCCTCGTGAAGCTCCGGCGCACAGGCATCGGTGGCAACATGTTCCGATGGACCAAGTCATACCTACACAATCGCAGAGCTAGGGTGCTGGTGGATGGACAATCTCGACAGAATGTATTGCTGAGACAAGGGGTGCCACAAGGCGGAGTATTATCACCTACTCTGTTCATACTCTTCATCAATGACATTGTAGCAGAGCTGCCCAATGGGATCCAAGCAGCCCTCTATGCAGATGACCTCGTAATCTGGTGCACCGAGGAGTACACAACGACTGCCACGTACAGAATGCAGCTCGCCTTGGACAGAATTACAGCTTGGGCCAATCGCTGGTGTATTACCATCAACAAAGAAAAATCATCAGCCATGCTATTCACACTGTCCACCAAAACCAAGGTTGGCAATCTGACACTGGGCGGTACTCCACTCGAATACGAGGACCAGCAGACATACCTGGGAGTCACATATGACAGAAGATTAACATGGAAGGAGCACATCCAGAATGCAGAGGCAAAGGCCAGAAGAAAGCTAAACATCATGAGGAAGCTGGCAGGAACAAAGTGGGGTGCCAATGAAAGGATCCTCAAGACCATCTACCTAGGTGCCGTACGACCACACCTTGAGTATGGATCCAGCTCATGGATGACAACAGCTAAATCTCATCAACAGAACCTCGACAGAGTACAAAACCAGGCACTACGCATCATCACTGGTGGAATGAGATCAACACCAATAGAAAAAATGGAGCAGACAGCAGGCATCCCCCCACTTAGCAAAGGAAGGGAATGCAAAGCACTGATCCAAGCTGCAAAGTTCAAATCGTTCAATAACCACCCGATGAAGATCAGGCAAGCACAGCTGTCATCAGGAAGACTTAAAAGATCAAGTTTTGTGAAAGAGACAAAAGCACTTCAAAGGAAACACCAAGAGATGTTGCCAGCACAAATAGAAGATCCAAACCACACCCTTGATCCTCCACCCTGGGAAAACAAACTAGAGAGCATAGCTATTCGCACCACAGTACCTCATCTCACAACCAAAAATGAACACAGTGATGTGAGCAAGAAGGCCCTGACCCTAGCCATGCTGGAAGAAATGTACCCTCAGGAGACATGGATAAAGATCTACACAGATGGATCAGCCAAAGATGCAATTAGGAGCGGAGGTGCCGGACTGCACATACAGTATCCAAACGGACAACATGAGTCAGCTGCAATACCGACAGGCAAACACTGCACAAACTACAGAGCTGAAGTCGAAGCACTGGTTCATGCAGCTAATACCATCAGCAGAACAGCAGACCCTATTGCACAGATTGTCTTTTTATCTGATGCCCGCTCCGTCCTTGAGGCTATCACCAAAGGTAAGCTGCCACAACTTGAAGAAGTACTACAAACCATCAAATGCTTTCGGATAGCACTGCAGTGGATCCCCTCACACTGTGGAGTCCAAGGAAATGAGGAAGCAGACAAGATGGCAAAGGTGGGTGCAGAAGAGAATCAGACAGAAAACATGGTTACCCATACAGAGATGAAGACTATCATTAAGTCCCTCTATAGAACACCTCAATCAGAAGATGCCTACCATCATCTCTCGAGGCCAGAGCAAGTGACCATTTTTCGTCTCAGAACTGGACACAACAGACTAAACCAACACATGTACAGGCGGTTCCACCTTACGACATCGCCCGCTTGTCCTTGTGGAGAAGCAGAACAGACCACAGAGCACATACTTCAATGTTGCAGTACGTATCAGCTGCTGAGAGAAGAGATCTGGCCTTTGTCAACCTCTATTCTTGAAAAGCTGTATGGGCCTGTGGAAAAACTGCAGAAAACCACAGATTTCATCTTGAGAACGGCTCTCCAAGTGTGATACCAGCGATCGAAAAGAAGAAGATGGTAAAAACATAGTTATCCTGGGCACTAAAGTCGTATGGGTTCTCCATTTCCCCCCTCATTGTGACAGACGGACGCTCTCATTTCTCGGCCGTTCCCCATACGGAGCACGGTACTGCACCGTCGTAAATCTCCTCCCAAACAAACGGTAAAGATTTAACCATTATTAGTTTTGTTTGATATAGGTTTTCCATTGTTACCCTGCATACTGTTGCAGGACTGATTTCTCTCTCTCCTCTCTTCTCTCTTCCTCCACTACGGCGTTGTTGGCCTGTGACGGAGGCCCGCACAGAGCACCTTCCTCTCTCAGACCAATAATTTTTGACCGGCCTGAGGCAGATATAATTTATATTAAACCAACTGACGGTTAGGTACCTCTGGCGAGACATAAACTCAAATTCACTACTTTTGTTCTTATATACACCGTTCAGAAGTGACAAGCACACAAAATTGTTTGTCACCGTAATTAAGTAAGTAAATTGTGCTAGCACCGTCCTTTCCACCTTGGAAATGTCTGCTAGACACGCCGGAGACACGAACAGCCGGTAGTCCAGTAAAACTACAAATTAACTTAGAACAAATTGCAACAGAATTTATTTCTTTTCTGCGGCATTCATGGGACTGCCAGGTGTCACAGATCAAAAGTCCTCCAAAATCCCTCGATGGGAAAGTGGGTAAATTCGCATATTTAGCTACCGCCATTATCCGAATAATGAAACTTCCCTTACCTGCTTCATTCCGCAAATAAACGAAGTAGAAATGTTGTCTAAGCTCTGAATTTCATGGTCACGGAAGACAGTAAGCAATTGGCAATATTGCCTTGAACCACTTGTACAAATTCTCCAAAACACAGATTAAATATGGTTGTATGCACAGTGCCGGGGTAATTTAAAAAAATTATGTTTAAAGTAAGTTTAATTTTGTTTTTCGCTTTTAAAATTTTATCTAAAATAAATTGCATTTTAATTGTCACTTTTATCTCACAATTTGAATAAATTTCTATACAATTCAATCAGAATATGGACATGGATTTAGATACATGCGTTATTTGTAACCAGAGCCTAGAAAATGGCTCACAAACTGTTAAGCTTCAAGTTAAAGGCTGTGACGGTATTAACAATGCTAGCAGAGCCCGTGAAAGCGATGTCATAGCTGAAGTAGGACAGAGGGTTCATGTAAAATGTCGACGGGAGTTCATTGATCCCAAGCGGATTGCCCGTGACGCAGAGAAAATTGAACAATCTCCGCCACCCATGCAAACACTCCGTTCAGAAGGTCCAACATTCAATTTTAGTGAACTAAGTGGCTATGATATTTATCCAGTAAGTACTCATGACTTTCAATGTAGTATCGCCGAGGCCTGTGAGCAGAGAAAAGACGAATGGGGCAAACTTGTAGCTGGGCGGCTTGCCTTCACGCGGGATTTATGCGTTGTCAATGCAGTAAACCATCAAAGCTGCAGCGTAAATTTTCGAACCATGAAAAATATCCCTCAGCTGCACTCATCTTGCTCATCCCAAAAACATGGAAGGCCAGAAGACTTGGACAGAGTAAGAGCATTTAGTGCGACAATGGCATTTCTTGAAAATAATGATGATGAGCAGCTGACCCTGCACGACCTCGTTAATAAAATGCAAGAATATCTCGATGATAAAGAGAATAAAGCATACAGTACAAAATACATGCAGGATAAAATAAAAGATAATTATGGCGATGAAATATTTATTAGCACTGTGAATGGTAAGCCAAACGTTGTTACCATTCGTTCTAAAGCATCTACTATTTTGACTGACTTCTATAAGGAACAGAAGAGTAAGGATTCCAAATTAGAGAGCATGCTAATCATCCAGACAGCTGCCAAACTGCTTAGACACGATATTAAGTTAATTGATTCATGCACATCATCTGAAAGCTATCAATCAAGGGAGCAAATGAGCGACCCAGTAAAGGCATTGAATTATTTACGACAGACACTGCGGGAATTATTGCGGATTTTGTTTACTGGAAAAGACACAGAAATGAAACAGGCATCAGTTGGACAGGCTATTATGCAAGGAACTCGTCCTAGAGTTATTTTGGCACCTTTGCAGTTCGGGCTGTCATGTGAGATGCACCATAAATTTGGATCTAGATTTATTGTTGACACCTTGTACAAGCACGGATTTGGATGTTCATACGCGGAGATACAGAGGTTTGAGCGCAGTGCATCACTTCATGGTGGAGATCTACCACAGCCATTATCAGGCGAGTTCATTCAGTTTGTTGCCGACAATGTGGATCACAATATTTGCACAATAGATGGGCATAATACATTTCATGGAATGGGAATCAGTGCATCTATTACACAGGAAACCTTTCGTGCAAACTTATTCCAAGGATAAATGTAACATCTGAAGATATCAAGCAAGTTGGCAAGATCTGTATCAGGAACTTTGAGTCTCAGCATACCAGGAACTTCCCATTGACCTTTAAGGAGTTAACGGCGATGGAACAAGCAGACCCAACAGCTGACACTGACATCCTCTGGGATTTCTCTTTGTTTCTGCGTTCAAGGAGACAGTCATGGTCTGGCATGATGCAAACTGTTCACCAAGGAGTTTATCCAGGTAAATCGTCTGTTATTTTCCTTCCGATGATAGATCTAGAGCCAAGTAACATGACCTGATATGGATGATACTTACAAAATTCTCAAAATCCTTAGTGAACTGAATCCATTTGGACCAGACCCTTCTCTTAGAGGACTTGTTAGTGGATTGTCTGCACATGAATCAGTCAATGTTGACGATGCTAAAGATATTGGAGAATCAATTATTAATTCGATGTGTGGCCAATGTGTATCAAGCATTTCGTTCCAGAGAAAGAGACAAGCTATTACCTTAGCATCCAAAACATCTCTCAAGATTGATGATGAATGTGTACAAATTGATCCACAACTCCTATTTCAAAGACTCAGTTTAATTGCTACAAATGGATCAAAAGGGAATCCAGCATCTTATTTTGAGTATGAGTTGTGCACTCATCCGCCCGCACTCTTTGATAATTCATCTCTTCCATGGGAAGCAAATAAGCCGGCACTTGCTGATGCATTGTGGAAATTAATTCAAAATGAAGATGCAGTCCTTCCAGATTCTGTCCACTATGTGCTTGATGGAGGAGCTCTATTACACCGTGTTCCATGGCAGCGTGGAGAGACATTTGCAAATGTTTGTCAAAGATATGTAAAATATTGCATAAGCAAATATGGAAAGGCTACAGTAGTTTTTGATGGTTATGACCAAGGCCCAGACATAAAAGATGTAACGCATAAGAGGCGAACTCGTGGATCAGGCGCAACTGTTGTACTGACTCCGCAAACAGTTGTAACTCTGAGTAAGCCTGATTTTCTTAGTAACAAGCAGAACAAACATCGGTTCATATCAATCTTAAGTTCATCTCTCGAACAGGCTGGATGCTTAACGATAAAGGCAAGCGGTGATGCTGATGTCTTAATTACGCAAACGGCTATCTTGGCTTCAAAGTCAACAAATACTGCTCTTGTTGGAGACGATACCGACCTACTGGTGTTGCTTCTATACCATACTGATATGAATGGCTGTCAGCTATTTTTCAGACCAGAGCCAAAGCAAAATGCAAAGAAACCCCGACTGTGGAATATCAAAATGGCAAAGGAAAAACTCGGGTTCTGTTTGTGCTCACAGCTGTTATTTATCCATGCTATCCTTGGCAGTGACTCAACATCTAGGCTTTATGGAATTGGAAAATCTGCATCCCTTAGCAAAATCCAGTGCTGCAAAGAACTCTCTCAAATTGCTGAAGTGTTTACAATGAGTAATGCGAATAAAGATGACGTGATAAAAGCAGGTGAGAAGGCAATGCTTATTCTATACAATGGCACTTCAATGGATAGTCTAGTTGCTTTGCGGTACAAGCGATTCAGGGAGAAGGTTGCAAAAAGTTACAAGTATGTTGAAGCACGAGATTTACCACCAACACCCGCATCCGCAAAGTTTCACAGTCTTCGCGTGTACTACCAAATTCAAGTTTGGAGAGGAGATGCTGGATATATGGATCCAACAGAATGGGGCTGGAAAGTTCTCAACCACCAAATGCTGCCTGTTAAGACTGACATGCTGGCAGCACCTGGCGATTTACAGTATTCATTTAGATGCAGCTGCTAAACTGGCTGTGAATCAAAGAGATGCACCTGTAGAAAAGATGGGCTCAGCTGCACATCCGCCTGCGAAGACTGTAAGGGTCTCAGTTGCTCGAATTCAATAACGCTCATTGAGGAAGATGACTTGGATAATTGATGCAAGATGAAATTAGTAGAAACCAGGTACCTATGCCATACTATTTCATCTTAGCTTAGCTTAGAAACACACAATACCGTGACATAATAAAATATAATATGTATTGTATCAATATCAATGATGGTATTAGGTAAATTCATGCAAGTGGCATAACACAATACATTTAATTTGTGGAGAATATGTCAATCGTATTCATTTATTACTAAAAAAGTCCAAAAATACACACTCACACATATATTACATACCGGTTTTAAAGAAATAAAGAAAAATGGATTTTTCAGGTGAAATGGCCCAAATCTGGTAATAATTATGCAAATTTTACCCTTTCCCCTATTGGAATTTTGGAGGACTTTTGATATGTTGTACATGATGGCCCCCTATACACTGGGCGAGGTAAAAAAATTCTGTTGCAATTTGTTCCGGGTTAAAATATTTTTGGCCTAGATTGACTGGACTACGGGATAATACGGTAGTGTTTAATTTTCGCAGCAATGGCTGCACGAGCCCACTGGCACGTGATCGTTCCACCGGAGATTTTTGTGGACACCGGAGATGCACGGTGGTCGCTCCCCAGCCCCGAGGCTGGCTGACCAGCAGCAGCACCAGCGGAAAGCGGTGGAGCCACGTACCCACCCCACCCCTCCCCCCCACCCCGGCGGCTACATTCTCACCATTTTATATGGCCAAACTAAGCCAAAAATCGGTCGTTCAATAAGCATTAATATAAACACTAAATGAAACACTGGATCAGAATTGAATAAAATAAAACGTTTAAAATCCATTTGGGCGTGTAAAATATGTTTATATCCCGTGCTCATGCCCCTTTAATTTTATACGTCTAACAATATGAAATATGTAATTTATATCTACCGCCAGTATATTAATTGTAAAATATTTTCCCTCATATGCTTATTGCAAAGCCTGAGTGGATAAAACGTGAACTTGCACTTGACGTACCCAGTTATTTTGAAATTCGGATTCTGAGAATTCAGGATTCAATTCCATTCCACTTGATAAAATAAGTATTGTTGTATCTTTTCGAAAACAATGTTGCTGCAAACCTTTTCTCTCTAAGACAGCAACAGTTTCCAGTAACATTGTTTCCATGTTGCAATCCAGGCGTTCGTGTTACTTTATCCCTTTAATGGCTAAATTTGATCAAGAAAATTTAAATATTTGTTTATTGAATGTTCATTTACAGACCGAGACAAGAATATTTTGAAAATTTACCATTGGAATGACTGTCTCAGTATTCGAACCATTTATTCCAACGGTAAATTTGCAAGAATCAGCTTGTATGTATGATCACTGTATTCTGCGGCTGTAGTAGTAAAAACATCATACACCTGCAATCAGTCCTTCTTCGCTTTTGCCCACTATTCCTTGTACTCAGCCGAAATCCTTAGCTTCCTCAGGTCAATTCCTGACTTGAGTGTACCGAGTCCTGCTCTCTTGAGGTCACCTCGTAGCATGCTTAGCAGGTTTATGTAATGGCGTCCTCTCCTAGGTTTGTATTTGCAGGCTCCGAGTAGGGCGACTTCCAAGGCTCTCTGCGCTGGTGTCTCTTCTGGTATCCATAGCACATGGCCAAACATGGACCATCTTTGCTGGGCGCCTTCTACAGATAGCGGCGACGTATTACACATCTTGTATGGTGCATCATTGGAAATTATGCTGTTTGGCCATCGGTGTCCAGTGATGGTGCGTAGATGTTTCCGGTGGCAGGCATCGAGTTCGTCTAGAGCTGCCTTTGGAGCTGCCCAGCTGTTACAGTTATACAGCATCAAGGATACGCAGGTTGCATTGTATAAACGTAGCATTTTCATCAATGGCATATTTGCTCTAAGAATCCATAGCTTCCAGCAGGACTGGAAAGCTATGTTCCCCATTACGCAGCGTGCAGCAATGTCAGCAGTAATGCAAAGCAGTGAGCCCAGGATTTTACTTTTCCTCCATGGTTCGCCGCCACGAAGTGGGTCATCATTTTCTTTAGTTTCATGCTTTGTAGATAGGTATATATGGATGACCTCTGTTTTGGATTCATTCATAACGAGATTTTCAATTTTTAGTTTGCTTGCAGCTATTGGGAGAAGTTCGTCAAGGGGTTTCTTTTCCTCGTCTATGAAGCCCATATCGTAGGCATATTCCATCTCTAGCGGCATACCCAGTATTGTCACTGACGGGGTTTGGTCTTGCGACACTTTCCCATACAGTGTTCAATGTGACAGCAAGGGTACAGGTGCAAAGCCCTGGAGATAGACCATCTCCCGGCGGGGAGCCGATTGATGTCTCACACTCTACAGACTTCATTGACTTAACTCGTACTCTCGGCTTGGTGGTTGCAAGCAGTAGTCTCACTAGTCGTAGCTCATCTTCATTGCAACTAGCCTGGCGTAGTACATCAAGGATCTTTGAGGTTTGATTGTGTCGAAGGCTCGTGGCATGTCAATGCCCATTTTATGGACGTTCCAGTGTTTGGACATGACTACAGACACAAGCATCCGTTGAGCCCATGCAATGTCTACACAGCTGCGTCCACGTTTGAATCCACTTTGACAGGATCCGGTGAAGTCATCGCTCTTCTCTTCGATGCGGCATACAGTAACATTGGGTAGGATTTTCTGTATGCTGTTGAGGAGCACAATGGGCTACAGATTAGCTGGTGGGTCAGGTGGTTTCTTGGGTTTGAGTAATGCAATAAGGGTGGCTTGGCCTACAACGTCGATGGGAAGGTGGTGCATAAAATCTGAAACTGATTAGGTGCATGATCAGTGTTGAGATAAGTTACTTGCATATTTGAATAGTGCATTGCTCATGCCATCAGGTCCAGATGCAAGTCCATTTTCGGGGCTTTAAGTGCCTTCTCAACATATGCTGTTTTAATTGGTGTCAATAATGGCCTGGGGTCTCCTGACAGTGAACTGTTCCTTGAACCCTTCTCGAATCTCCTCGTCTTTTCCCTGGTCAGTCCCAATAACGTGTCCTTCAGAGTTGTGTACAATGAGTGGTGGTGTGTAGTCAGTAACTATCAGGGCTCGGGCTACCCGAAACATTTTGTGACAGTCATCCATGGCAGTGATTTCATCTGCGAGGGAGTCTGTGTGTTGAATAGCAAGATCTTTTAAGCGTTCGCTAATGTGGTGCTCCCGGCGTAGTTTGACGTGGTCTTCACTTTGGCCACGTTGATAGATGCACAGCCATAACGATTTCTGCTCTGCTGACAGTTTTACTACTAGAGGATCGTCAGTATACCTAGTTTGATTGTTTTTAAGAACACCTATGGTGCTGGTAGCTGATGATTCCATAGATCTCAGGATTTTGGTTAAGGCTTCCTTTGAATCAGGGCCGACGTCGATGTTAGCTATCTGCTCCCCGACGGACTCTTTGTATGACATTTGAGTGTCAGTGTCTCTAATGAGCTAGGGTAGGTTGTAAGTGACTCTACCCTCTTGCCTGGTATGCCGTGTATATATTACGTAGAGAACGTTTATCTGACGGCGTGCAATGACTGGATTATGGTCAGAATTGAGGTATGTGCCTCCATACCAACGAGCATACCGGAGCAAGGGTCTTGCTTCTGCCTTGCATAGTGTGAAGTCTATTTGGTTGAAGACAGCTGTTGTAGCCTTTTGGGGCTTTGCGATCAGGAATGTGTTCAGTCCATGTTGTCCGGTGACGGCATGAGTGTTTGAAAACCATATTTGTGGCAAATAGGCTTTTGGAACTAGGGAATGCCACCAGTACATCTCCATTGTTGTTGCGTCTGCGCTCTCCATACGATCCGATGCATAAGCCAAGGTCTGAACTTTTGTCTGCAATTCCGAGTTTACCCAGCTTGGAGTTGAAATCTCCACACACGAACAGTTGACATCTAGCTGGGATTGTATGGCGGAGATCAGTTCTACATGGAGGGGATCTAATATTGCTGGATTCTCTTAGTTTTTTCGGTAGTTGGGCCATATGCGTTGACAATGCGATACTTGGTGGTGGTGTGTTTTCACGTAGGTATAGCCAGATCGATGAATGCAACACGATCACTGACATATCCAAAACTAATGACATGGTCCAAGAGCCATGGTCCGATTATGAAGCCTAAACCCCGGTATGTGGCCTGTTTTTGCTCCATGAGCACTCGTTTATGGCCTGGCTGTAGTTGCTGCTCTGAGTGTTTAGGTACTTTAGTCTCTTGACTGTATGTGATATCGATTTTATAGTGTTCACAATCTGCACCTAAGGTTTGCCTCTTTGATGTTGCAGTCAGACCAGGTGCATTTCACGTAGCTATCGTAAGCTCCTCGGAAGATTGCGTTGTCCGAGGATGTCGAGCACAGTTTCTTGTTAGAAGGTTAGACATAGTCAGAGTTGCCTCTGTATGCGGATGTCAGCCCACAATCCTTGATGACTTAGTTTCCCAATAAAGTTGGTACTTACAGAGGAGACCGGCGTGGAGGTGTCATCTGTCTCATCTTGTCTCGGCTTACAAATAAACATTCACCAAGACCACCGTATAAGCCAGGTGTGTCAGTCTTCAGCATGAACGGTTAACAATGAGCTCTTTGACGACATTACAATGTGGTTAAAGAAGACATTGGAACTTGCACATATGACGGGTCTACAAGTATAGGTATATCAAGTATTCATATGAACATATCAAAATGTGTAAAATTATAATTTATCGCAAAATCCGCCCGTTCAACAGTGTTCAGTGCTCCCTGTCAGTACGGGAGAGCCATGTGCAGGCAAGCGTGATTGTTCCTGGCTGTACACAAAGAGAACAATAGCCGCATTCACAATAGACACATAATTACCATTTACCAGCTTGTTGAAAATATCATGTTCTGGACATTTTTTGAATTCACGAACTTTTCATGATATTGTCCATATACAGCGCAGCTCAGTAGTAAGACACACATGTCTAAAAACGTAAACAGAAACATGTTAGTAAGAAACGTTCCGTTGGGTATTTTTGGCATAATTCG
This sequence comes from Chaetoderma sp. LZ-2023a, assembly GCA_034401795.1. Lineage (NCBI taxonomy): Eukaryota > Metazoa > Mollusca > Caudofoveata > Chaetodermatida > Chaetodermatidae > Chaetoderma > Chaetoderma sp. LZ-2023a. Next base: position 62,100,188 of record CM067365.1, read on the forward strand.
ATTGAAAGACAATTGCTGGTTTAGCAGCAAGGTCTTCCGATCCAATTGGAGTCAAACTATTTAACAGTATGTTTTATTTTGCTTTGTAAAACATTAGACCCCACAGCTTATTTATGTACTGTACTGTTCTAGAATTGATTTTTAAGCTGGCTAAACCCGTTTTCATTCTGAATTGGAACAAACAGGTTCCATGGGATTATGACGTGGAGCCTGGTAAGTATTTTGAAAATTATTTGACTGAAGGTTGTTGCTGCCTATGACATAACAATTTTCATTCCGGTTGTTTTCAAAATAATCATCATGTTTTCATTTTATTTCAGTAACCCTGTGTAGAGAATGAAGTCGGTAATAATTTGTATCTAATTTTAATGCATAAATATATGTAGCAGGTAATTGCACGTTTTTAGAATTGTTCTTTAGAAATACATTTTTACACACTTTGTATATTTAGAACTTGTTTTATATTTGTTTGCCTAGATACTGCTAGTTATAAAATGAGCATGAACGTGGAGAATGACAGATAGAATGAGAGAGAAAGAGGGAGACAGAACGTGTGAGGGATACCGTGAGAGACAGAGCGAGAGATAGAGCTAAAGATCGATTTCTAGAGAGCATAAACAACAGGTAAGTAGTGTGTTACAGTTTAATATATCACCAGTACATATCTTGAAGTAAAGTTTCGAATCATTAAAAGTTTAAATATCGGTAACATTTGAATAACGATCTTGCTTATTGTTTATTAAAGCATCTTCACCAGTCGTCTCATCCTATTTCCACCCAGCCTATCCCCCGTGTTTTGAAATAGGTGGGAAGTAGGCTCATTACACAAACCCTATCATTGTGCATGGTAACAGCTCCGTCAAAAGTGGTTCAAGTTGAAAAGATACAAAATACACCAAATACAATTGGATATATCTTTTAAATTTTCAAAATAACTAGACATCGGCATGCGCATGCTTACTTTTGAAAGTAAATTGACTGGGCGTTGTTGTGGGCGTTCTTGCGCGCGTGCGTATGGGCAGGCGTGCAGGCAGGCTGGCGGACGTGCAGGCGTGCGGGCGCGTGTGTGCGCGTGCGTGCACGCGCGTGCATGCGTGCGTGCATGTGTGTGCGCGCGTGGTGTGTTAGTTGGCCGTGGTGTCATTACGATCGCTGTCAATACTTATAATGTTATCGGATTCAGCATACTGCACAGGATAAACATATGGTTTCTGTTACTAGCAAATAGTCAATGTTCTGGAGATCCAGGAGTCTACGGTAGATTGATATCTTACGGATCAGTCATATCAATACTTTCAGTATCAGATCCATCATCATCATCAACGTCGGCATCTAGATTGTTGCTTACGTACTCCTTGATCAGAACCGCCCTTTTGTGAAATACTGCAAAGATTGCTTCATCGTATTCATACCCCTTGGTGATAAAATCTTTAGTTTCCAGACAAATGATTTTAACGAGTCTAGAGTTCTGCAATCTCCACCACTGGCGCATTATGTCATTACATGTTGTAACTGACTCGTCAGTATATACACATTTGAGGGCTATGTTCGCTTCATCACCCTCATCTTCTAAACCTGATTGTTCCGCGCCTAAGTCCTGCTTGATATTCTGGAATATGGCGAAGAGCTCTTGATTGCCTTTGACTTCTTTTTCATCTTGACCTTCATCATCGCTCTCAGACTCTGTTGAGTCATTGTCTATGTCTTCTTTTTCATAATCACCTTCATCATCATGACTGTCAGACTCAGTTAAGGCATCATCGCTCTCAGACTCGAAAAAACTTATTTATGGCGAATAGGCCATTGGAACTGAGCAATGCCACTAGTGCATCCCTATTGATGTTGCATGTGCCCTCTCCATATGATCCCATGCATAAGGCTAGGCCTGAACTTTTGTCCGCAATTCCGAGTTTGTCCAGCTTTGAGTTGAAATCGCCACACACGAACAGGTGACATCTAGCTGGGATTGTAATGGCGGTAGTTGGCCCATATGCATTGGCTATGCAACACTTAGTGGTGGTATGTTTTCGTGCAGGTATAGCCAGGTCGATGAATGCAACGTGATCTGTGACTATCCAAAACTAGTGACATGATCCAAGACCCTTGGTCCGAATATGAAACCTAAACCCCGGTATGTAGCCTGTTTTTGCTCCATGAGCATTAGCTTATGGCCTGTCTGTAGTTGCTGCTCTGAGTGTTTTGCTACTTTAGTCTCTTGAATGCATGTAATATCGATGTTATAGTGTTCACAGGCTGCCCCTAAGGGTTGCCTCTTTGATGTTGCACTTGGACCACACACACTCCACGTAGCTATGGTAATCGCCTGGGAAGATCGCGTCATCCGAGGATGTCGAGCAGAGTTTGAAGAAGGGTATACATAATCCGAGTTGCCTCTTTATGCGGATGTCAGCCTGCAATCCTTGATGACTTAGTTTCCCAACAAAGTTTGTACTTACAGAGGAGACTGGCGTGGAGGTGTCATCTTTCTCATCTTGTTTCGGCCTACAAATGAACATTCCTCAAGACCACTGTATAAGCCAGTTTTGTCAGTCTTCATCATCAACGGTTAACAATGAGCTCTTTGACGACATTGCAATGCGGTTAAAGAAAATACTGGGACTTGCAAATATGACGGGTCTATAAGTCAAGGTATACCAAGTATTCATATGGATATATAAAATATGTAGAATTGTAATTTATCGCAAATCCCGCCCATTCAACAGTGTTCAGTGCTCCCTGCCAGTGCAGGAGAACCCATGTGAAGCCAAGCATGATAGTTCCTAGCTGTACAAAAGGAGAACAATAGTGGCATTCACAATAGACACATAATTACCAGTTCTAAGCTTTTTGGAAATATCATGTTTTGGACATTTTTTGAATCCACAAACTGTTCATAATATTGCCCATATACAGCGCAGCTCAGAAGTAAGACAACATGTCTAAAAAAGTAACGAGAAACATGTTTAGTAACAAATGTTCCATTGGATTTTTTGGGCATAATTCGATTGAAAGACAATTCCTGGTTTAGCAGCAAGGTATTCCGATCCAATTGGGGCAAAAATATTTGACAGTTTGTTTAATTTTGTTTTGTAAACAGGTTATTTCCGTGCTGTACTGTACGAGAAACTGATTTTTAAGCCAGCTAAACCCTTTTCATTCTGAAGTGGAACAAACAACCATGTGATTATGGCGTGAAGCCGGGTGAATATTTGGAAAACTATTTGCCTGAAAGTTGTTGCCGCAATTTGAATGCATACATATATGTTGCAGGTAATTTCACGTTTTTAGAATCGTTCTTTAGAAACATTTTTTTTAAAACTTTGACTATTTATAACTTGTTTTATATTTGTTTGACTAGATATTACTAGTTATAAAATGAGGATGAATGTGGAGAATGACAGATATAATGAGAGAGAACGAGGGAGACAGAACGTGTGAGAAATACCGCAAGAGACAGAGCGAGAGATAGAGAGATAGAGTAAAAGATCGATTTCTAGAGAAAATAAAGAATAGGAAAATAGTGTTTTACAGTTTAATATATAACCAGTACTTCTCTTGAAGTAAAGTTTCGAATCATTAAAAGTTTAAATATCAGTAACATTTGACGACCGATCTTGTTTATTGTTTATTAAAGCGTCTTTACCTGTCGTCTCATCCTGAAGTGTAGCGCAGCTATTCGACCAAGCTAATCCCCCATATTTTGAAATATGTGGAAAATAGCCCCATTACACAAATCCTATCATTGTGCATGGTAACAGCTCCGTCAAAAGTGGTTCAATTGAAAAAATACAGAATACACCAAATACAATTGGATATTTTTTTAAATTTTCAAAATAACTATACATCGGTATGCACACACTTACTTTTGAAAGTACATTAACTGGGCGTTGTTGCGGGCATGCTTGCAGGCGTGTGTGTGGGCTGGCGTGTGGGTGTGCAGGCAGGCGTGTGGGCTGGCGTGCGGGCGTGCAGGCTGGCGTGGGCGTGCATGCGTGCATGCGTGGGTGCGTACGCATCAGTCATATCAATGCTTTCACCATCAGATCCATCATCATCATCGATGTCCACATCTAGAGTGTTGCTTATGTACTCCTGGATCAGAGATTATTTTAATGAGTGTAGAGTCCTGTAATCGTCTTCACTGGCGCATTATGTCAGTACACTTTTTAACTAATGCATCGGTATATACACCTTTGAGGGGTATGTTCGCTTCACCACCCTCATCTTCTAAACATGATTGTTCAGCGATTAAGTCGTGCTTAATATTTTGAAATATGGTGTAGAGCTCCTGATTACGTATGACATCTTTTTCATCTTCACCTTCATCATCGCTCTCAGACTCTGTTGAGTCATTGTCTATCTCTTCTATTTCATAATCACCTTCATCATCATCGCTCTCAGACTCTGTTAAGGCATCATCGCTCTCAGACTCTGTTGAGTCATTACAGGCTTCTCTCTCTGAATCATTCGGCTTATCGTCTTCCCACTTCATCACTGTCATTTCTTTACCTTCATTTTCTAGATTCTTCATAGCTATGCAATCCGGTCTTATATCGCTTCAGGTCATGCGACCTAGAAAAAGTTGAATCGCATTCGAACCATTGATGTATGTATTGATTTTAGGATAAACCTATTATTTTAATATAAATCTTATTGGTGAATGTTGCAGCTGTAGAAATCTTCTTACGGCCTAAGGCTTCTCTAACTACTATGTAGATAAAAACACACATCCATCCCTTTGGCCTGTTTACACTGTAGTGAGAAAATGTATTGAATTTAAGACAGTTTATAGGATTGCATGTAAGCATGCACCCAGCACTTGACCGCATGTATAAATGTGTGTTCCCCTGTATAAATGGGTGCCCGAGCATCTAGATTTGCAGGCATACATATGAACTTGCGGGCGCGTGTGCGGATTTGTGGGTGCACACTATTTTAAACTAATTTGACTGGATGCTGTTGCTGCCATAGTGGCAATGCGCTCACGCACGTTCACACCCTTCATGAACATGGAATTGTCTGTCAGTTGTACGAAGAGTAGGTTTTACTGTTTAATAACCATTCTGTTATCACAGACTAATAACGCACCCCTGCACACGACCCCCCCCCCACCCACAACCAACACACACCTCGACACAAACGCCCGTCTGTACGCCCACACGCACATGTGCACTCCTCAAACGCATACCCACAGTATAACGCTGTATAGTTATTTGGCATGAAAAAATATCCAATTGTCTTAGTGTATTTTTCAATTGAACACCGATTTATCAGACTACCTATCCATAGGTCATAATTGAATGATTTATAATGCACCTCTGTAGCGGTCTTGGGGAATGCACATTTGCAGCACAAGAGAAGGCTATTTCTTGCAAATTTACCACTGGAATGACTGCATAGATAACGGGGTCTGACATTTCAGTTCTAAACTTTTAAAGATAGCCTTCTCTCGGGCTGCTAATTGGCATTCAGTAGGTAAATATTGTGTATATTATTATGTAGCTGAAAGATGTTACAGTACAGGTAAGAAATAACTTTAAATGTTTTTGCAAGACAAATAATGGCATTACAGTCCAGTCCCTATTATCTATTTGTTGTGGTGAGTTCTGCAGATATTTTCTGTATCATAAGATTCATGGACTGCCTATGACTTCAATTATAGAGTCATTACTAAATTTAACAAAAAGTAATTGAATCGTCCAAAGCTTAGCCCATAAATTATTAGATTATAGGCTTATAGCACTTCAACCAGGAATGTTGCAATAAAAAAGATGTTCACCTAAATTTTGCTTTGTCTGTTTTTAACTCGTTAGACGTCTGCAGATGTTTTTAAATGATATGGTTTAAGATTGCTTTTACCATATTCCTGTTAAAATACATTTCAAAGTCTGTTTCTTACATTCTTTTTTCATAATTAGAATTTTGACGTAGTTCTTCTAAAGTTACGTAGATGTCTGACGCCGCATGCTAATGACACACGTACCAGATTAAAGGGTTGAATGAACTGCTTATCAGAGATATTTTTGCTGATAGCTATTCATAAGACATGTCTGTTGGGCTCGTGGGGGTGGTGAGAGGCATCGGGTTTGGATTGGTTGATCATTATCCTACTACTAATATTACGTCAGACATCCTCATAACTCTAGGGCACCTACGTTAAAATTATCATTCTGAGAGGGGAATGTTTTATGGAGGTATGACCTGGGGACACAGGGGTGGGAAGGGTTATGGAGGGTTGGACGATTAGCGAATAAAGAAACACTGTTTTATCTTGAGCCACATATATATATTACAGCTGTGGTGAGATCAAAGGAAGAAAGGTGATAATGATGCAAATAAAGGTGGTTGCTCTGACACAGCAACTACTTAAAAGGTGTGAAAATCGGACACCAGTTCGTCCCACCTCTACTACTGCTCAGCGTGTAGGCAAATGGATGAATCTCATGCTGTGTGAATAACACAGTTATCACAATTCCCTAAAACCCCTATATCTAAAGGCTCGTTTCCATCAAGATTGTGCGTCAGCGTCAACGTTGGCGTCGGCGTCGGTGTCCGAATCTTTTCTTGCTGGAGTAAAGTGTCTGTTTCCACCATGCTTAAGCGTTGGCGTTAACTCAGCGTCAGACACGGCGACCGCTCCCCAAGGGAATTTTATGCCCGACGCATGTGCTTTTCTTGAATATTTTTAGAACCTGTCGTTATTTCGGTTAACTTGGAGGTAGATTTGTCATTAATTAAGGATGTTGTAAATAGTGAGTCGAACGACTCCAAAGACTTCAAACTAAAAGTCAATTAATGCGCATTAAAATTTCGTTTTCATCAAGGCGATTTTACTATGTTGTTCTCAACATTAACCCAGAAACATTCAAATATATTGCATACTTTGCAAATTGGGATTAGGATCAAGGTTCTACAACTTACTTTTCATTCGATCTACTGTGCATTTTTCATAGATTTGAAAATATTTTTTATTGTTCTAAGAGACAATTGGGATTGAATCACAAGTTGTTTACAACTTAATTACGACTCACGCCCTTCATAGATATTACACAGTAATAATTGTGGCAGTGTAATGTAGGGTCAGAAACATAAGTACGTATATACAATTGGAAATGCACCACTGGCAGTAAATGTTAATGCCAGCGCTCTGACATAAAATGCCCTAAAGGGTATCCCATACTGGCGCAGTATTACAGCCATATAGAAACTCACTCCGGCACACCTCCAACCGCGCACACAACAGCAGTGGAGCGCTAATGCATACAACTGGGCGATACGATGCACCGGAGTGGTCCCGCGCCACCAAAGAACTGCGCCAGCCCGGGACCCCCAACTAGTTCCGAGATCGACCAGGTGCGGTGCGAGAAATAATCCATACACACACGCACTAGTATAAAGGTTGCCGATTGTGCACTTATTTAATATAGCCAGCAATTGAACTGTTGTGACCAGCGCATATACGTGCACAAACTACGACCCAACCTCGCCACTCCGCGTTACCAAGTCGAACCACCCCCTATGGGGCTGTGTCTTTACAGGCTCAGTTTTGTTATTTAGCACTTGGTGCAGCTGGCGGCAGCCCTCCAGTGGCCCAGTGTAACACTGCGGCCCAAAACAGGCGCAAGAAAATGTCTGACGCCAGCCAATGCCCTAGATATTGGCCAGTGTCTGACGTCCAGCCACGCCCACTGAACGCCACAATGGTGCACCATGCCCCAGGTTCGATGATCTTGCGACCACCAGGCCTAGAGGACCACTACCAGGGAGCCCCAGGTGCAATGGTCCATTCATTTTATACTGGCTTAATATCCGATTTCCTTTGTTTTCAGTGTTATTGCATTCTCGTGTTCAAATCAACCTCCACGCATATCTAATTTGTGCCAAACCGTTTTGTCTTCCGAATATAATCCGAATATAATCTTGGACATTCCTAAAGATGATGGTGTTCTGGGTGGTGTTCAAATCTGAATCTCCATTTAATAATGTATTCTCTGAGATGCTCGACAATGTCATTATTATTTAGGTTGGATATCAGTTTTTGTCTTGGTTCGTTGTAGCGGGTACATCTGAAGTAATGGTTGTTGTATTCTATTTCATTACAGTGCTTAATTCTAAATGCACACTACCAACATGTGTTCCAAAATATTTTCTAGAAACAAATGTTTTACTCAAATGTTCGTAGTGTGTGTTGAATGTGTGACTGAAATGTTTCACAGCAAGATGTTTTGGAAATCAAAACTGAAAATATTACCCGTTTGATATTTTCAAGATATTTCGGTTAAAAACATTTGTCTCTGGCAGTATGCGTTGACTGAAACAATTCTTGAAACATTATTTTACAATCAAACTATCACCACCAGGGTCAAGTACTCACGTGCCACCTCGGGTGAATGGCATGATAACAAAATGGCGAGTAATTCGCCCTGAACAAGTGTTTCGAGAAATGTTCGTGGTGTGCATTGGGATTAATGTAAGTCGGGCCTATGCATCCGCCACAAGTTGTAAATATGGGATTGTCCTGTGGGAAGTCATGACCCCGCGGGATGTCTTATAATTCACGTAAGACCCAAAAGAAATTATGTTTTGAAAATACCAGGTGAGCTAAAAGTCCAGGTGAGCTAAACATGAATGCCGTAGCATTGCATGAGTAATATTTATACACATACAATTCGAGTTGGGACAATTATGATGACTAACATGTACGTGGCTGAGTCGACCACATGTTATTTATAAATATGTGTCAATCATCCAGGTCATCTCTTTATATGTAATAGAAGTGTACTAATGTTAAATGAATAGGATGCTGTTTATGGCATTGCGTAACCAGCAGATGAAATTAATATGATAATGTTGGAAATATGATGATTTAAATGGAAAGAATTCTATGGTTCTGAGTTGATGTGTATTTGAGAATGATTTAGATACATGTTGTTGCTGCTTAGCCGGCATTCACTTTCATGATATTCAGCAATTGTTGGTAGTTGTAGTTTTGGAAATAATTAATATTTAGTGGCTAGTATTGGGAGCAATAATTATGCGAATAAATTGAACGTGACTAACTGACACAGTTGATGACGTAGGCACTCTACTATTTGATCGTGGGCTAGAACAACACCATCTGGTAATGAATCGTCAAGCACGTGTGCCTAGCACCCCAGGAGTTTCGAGATTTCCCCATTGGTTCACAATGGACAGGACATGAACATTGTAGCGTCCTTTAGGAATTCATAACAGAATCGAAATTTATTGATAAACTATATGCCACTCAGTTTATGGTATGCAACAACAACACATACCAGAATGTTGTTAGTTAGCTGACAGATCACATCAAACCAGAACCGGTTCCCACTGCCTTGTCTATGTGAGGCACAATCTTCTATGAAGGATTGTGCAGAGCATGATTGGACGTAATGACGTCATAACCAATCAAGATCAATCAGACTCCGCAGTAAATAATTATAAAGAATAGAGGTGTGCGCCAGGCAAGTGAGGGAGGAATCACTGCTTGGTTGAAAGGACCAATCAGTTATCAGGTCATAACTTCTAAGAAGAGATAAGCAGAAGTTGATTGGTGACTTTATTGTTCGGCCAATCAAGGTGTGCTTATCGGGTACCTAGAAGAGGTCTTTCTTCTTCTTTTCGTTCGCTGATCATACCGCCAGTCCTGTAAGTGACTATCGACATGATCATAAGCGAGATGGGAAATGAGTGGAAGATTGGAAAATCCACAAAGGAGGCTATAAAAGAAGGTACTTCTCTCAGAATAAGTTAATCTCTGATTCACCAAGCAATCACAAACATTGCTGCTTGGTTTATGCTGTGGCTGTTATGCCTAACGAAGCTTGCTGTAGGATAAGTTAGAAGTAGACTTAGATTAGTTTAGCCTGATAGTTTTATATACATCGTATTATATTCAGTATTCTTTGTATGAGCGATCTTGCTCGACCATTCAAACAGTTTATATTAATAGTGTAAATAAAGTCTTTTATCTTACGTATATGTAAGACCAGTAGTTTGTCAGTTTGTTAGGAATCTAGTTGAGCTGGGGGACACCCAGTCCTTACCAGGATCTTGATAGGTCAGATTAGGCCCAGCAGTCTGAAATAAATATCGTCAATTTACCATCAGTCAGACGAGGCGAGCCGACTGCGGCTACTTCGCCCTTTCTCATTACCGGCGATGGTGTCGCAGCAACACTTAGAAGTTTCCGGTAATGAGCGGGAGTGACAAACTCTATCGACGACGATCTTAGTAAGTTCCGGTTCAGCAGTTCTTGAAGGCCACGCCCACCCCAAAAATCTTCAAAGTGTTTGTTCAAATCCCACTTCATCTAAACAATTTCTTTTTCAAATATCCAACATATATTAAAATTTTATTCAAACCCACCTCTAAGATTTTCAGATATTTTGTTAACAAGTACTTAGATCAGGATCCAGATCCATACTCGGATCGTCGAAATCATTCTGATTACCACAACAATCAGACATTTTCCTGTTCTTAATCCGGCGTGCACTAGTATTTCCAGATACCTTTTTTATTTTTATTATTTTATTTCCAGATACCTTGCTAAGAAATAGAGATCCGAAGATAGATTTGAATCTTAATCATCCTGATCATGAAGAAACTCGTAGCAATTTTTCCTTCCCAAAATACGTCATCAAAACGTTATCCTAACCTGTCTGTAATTTACTTTCCCACATCTTGCTAGTAGTTAAGATGAGAATCCGGATCTATACTAATATTATTGCAATCCTTACCAAAATATAAGCAAGTTCTTCTCCATACTGAGTGGCTGATGACCTTGAAAAACGCATCGGTAAAACGCTCAGATCGCTATTTTAGCAATCCAAATTTCCCGTCTGACGGCGACGCAGCGGGGACATTGCAATTGTTTCATCGCGCCGCTCTTGTGGAATCAGGCGGATTAAGACTCTAGTGAGAACACGACCTAAGACTAATTGTTCAACTAATTGTTCAACCATCTTGCTTATCTAAACAGTTAGTCCACATCGTGAGTCCCGAGAGATTTTTAAATTGTTACAATTCAGATACATTATAAACAGGTTTATTTTTGCTGAATTTCTGAGCGAGGAAGTTATCACAGCAAAGCTAGGTAACCCACCTCATGCTTATATAAGTCTTTAACCCCTCGTGTGTCCACAGCGCCTCAAAGCGCTAAAGAATTCTACTTATATCAATTAATCCTTTAATGGTCTAGATTTTTCAAGAAAATATGTCAAGAAATAACCTTCTGTTGTCGTGCAAATAGACATTGCTCAAGACGACTACAGGTGCTATTTTTTGGCGGGTTGGCCATGAAAATGGTCAATAAAATCCAGGTTTTTTACCTAGTGTCTACTTGACGGCTGGGAGAAGACTATTTTTGAAAATGTACCACTGGATTGCCTGTCTCGGCTACCGAGCCAGTCAGCCCAGTGATAAATTTTCAAAAATCATATTCTCTTAGATGAAAAAAAATGGACATTCCTCAAGACCACTAGATAGTCCATTTTTGTTGGCGCTCTTGACCATTAAATAGTTACGTTAACTCAAGAGTGGTTAAAGCGAAAAAAATAAGTGCAACAGCTTGGGCCAATCGCTGGTGTATTACCATCAAAAAGAAAAATCATCAGCCATGCTATTCTGACTGTCCACCAAAACCAAGGTTGGCAATCTGACACTGTGCGGTACTCCACTTGAGTACAAGGACCAGCAGACATACCTGGGCGTCACCTACGACAGAAGATTAACATGGAAGGAGCACATACAGAATGCAGAGGCAAAGGCCAGAAGAAAGCTAAACATCATGAGGAAGCTGGCAGGAACAAAGTGGGGTGCCAATGAAAGGATCCTCAAGATCATCTACCTAGGTGCCGTACGACCACGCCTTGAGTATGGATCCAGCTCATGGATGACAGCAGCTAAATCTCATCAACAAAACCTCGACAGAGTACAACACCAGGCACTGCGCATCATCACTGGTGGAATGAGATCAACACCAGTAGAAAAAATGGAGCAGACAGCAGGCATCCCCCCCCCCCACTTAGCAAAGGAAGGGAATGCAAAGCACTGATCCAAGCTGCAAAGTTTAAATCGTTCAGCAACCACCCGATGAAGATCAGGCAAGCACAGCTGTCATCAGGAAGACTTAAAAGATCAAGTTTTGTGAAAGAGACAAAAGCACTTCAAAGGAAACACCAAGAAGTGTTGCCAGCACAAATAGAAGACCCAAACCACACACTTGATCCTCCACCCTGGGAAAACAAACTAGAGAGCATAGCTATTCGCACCACAGTACCTCATCTCACAACCAAAGATGACCACAGTGATGTGAGCAAGAAGGCCCTGACCCTAGCCATGCTGGAAGAAATGTACCCTCAGGAGACATGGATAAGGATCTACACAGATGGATCAGCCAAAGATGCAATTAGGAGTGGAGGTGCCGGACTGCACATACAGTATCCAAACGGACAACATGAGTCAGCTGCAATACCGACAGGCAAACACTGCACAAACTACAGAGCTGAAGTCGAAGCACTGGTTCATGCAGCTAATACCATCAGCAGAACAGCAGACCCTATTGCACAGATTGTCTTTTTATCTGATGCCCGCTCCGTCCTTGAGGCTATCACCAAAGGTAAGCTGCCACAACTTGAAGAAGCACTACACACCATTAAATGCTTTGGGATAGCATTGCATTGGATCCCCTCACACTGTGGAGTCCACGGAAATGAGGAAGCAAACAAGATGGCAAAGGTGGGTGCAGAAGAGAATCAGACAGAAAACATGGTTACCCATACAGAGATGAAGATTATCATCAAGTCACTCTATAGAACACCTCAATCAGAAGATGCCTACCATCATCTCTCGAGGCCAGAGCAAGTGACCATTTTTCGTCTCAGAACTGGACACAACAGACTAAACCAACACATGTACAGGCGGTTCCACCTTACGACATCGCCCGCTTGTCCTTGTGGAGAAGCAGAATAGACCACAGAGCACATACTTCAATGTTGCAGTACGTATCGGCTGCTGAGAGAAGAGATCTGGCCTTTGTCAACCTCTTTTCTTGAAAAGCTGTATGGGCCTGTGGAAGAACTGCAGAAAACCACAGATTTCATCTTGAGAACGGTTCTCCAAGTGTGATACCAGCGATCGAAAAGAAGAAGAAGTAGACAAGTGCAACGGCCATCTTGACCGGAGATGTCAGTTCGCATACTATACCGATAATAGGTTTAATTCAATAGACGTACGCTCTAAACACGCCCCCACCCACACCCTACTAACGGGCCAAAATCATCAGTTTCTGGTTTATTATACTCAGGCTACCGAGGTGGCATATGAGGGTATGTATTTATAACAATTATTATGGCGAGTAAAGTGACAAAAAATGCAGTGATTATTATGAGGTTAATAAATAAATAAATAAATAAATACATACTAATTACATTAACAACAGCGATAATAGACTTGGTGACTTATTTTTTCTTGGCATATAAAAGGTATTTACAAATTTTTTTGAGAACTGGCCTGTTGCATATTGAAAGAAGTCCTTTTGCTTTTTCTATCGAGTTATTGGTTAGATAGTAAGAAGATATTAGTCTTTGTCGTTCAGTGCTCAATTTTGTGCAATGAAAAAGAAAGTGTAATTCGTCACCTATGCAATTGCATGCATTACAGATGCGCTCATTTCGATCAATTCCCTCCCATCCTTGGTCTCGATGTCTAGTTGATGATTTAATGTTCTGAAGTGGCACAGAATTATAGCGTCGCGATATGGCAATACAACAAAATATTTTTCAAATACCGAATCACTCATTATGTTATTGTAAAACGTTAATCGGCTTGAATTGGAAATTTCAGCTCTACATTTTTCAATTGAATTGAGTTTGTAAAGCCATTCTTACCTGCCTAGTGATGTTAGTCTTATTTACGTTTTCTGCGTTAAAGACTGTATCAAATCATGTTATTGTTAGTATTTCTTTAACTTTTTCTATCCATTTAACCTTGATATTCTTTGTCTCCGTATACTCTAGGCAGGTATAGTAAAGAATAGACGAAAGCTTTCCATATCCAGCGTTCACGATGCCCGCCCAAAATCGAATTATATTACACTGTATTATAATATTTAATGGGTATTTACCCAACTCTGTATAGATCATAACATTCGCGGTACTCTTCCTCATTTGTAACATAATTTTATAAAATCGTATTTGGCAGATCTCTAGATAGCAGTTTCGTGTTTTCGAAGCCCCAGATTTCGGACGCATATAACATAACTGGTACAACCATTGACTCAAAAAGTGTGCACTGTAAATCTATCGGGACATCGATCCTTTAATTTTGTGGATTAGTGCGTACATTGCTTTAATCCCTTGAGCTAAGTGTCGTTTTCTACAAGAAAAGAAGTTACCATTATATTTGAAAAGTACACCCAAAAATAAATATTCATCTACTACTTCCATGCTATGTTCAACGATTTGAAATTTTGGTTGGTTAATCTTCTTACATTTTTCGAATATTATTATTTTAGTTTTGAATGATTGAACTGCAATTTCCACTTTTGGCAATGATCCTGGACTACATCTAACACATTTTGTAGCGACCTGGGTGTTTCTGTGATTACCATAGTGTCATCAGCATAGAGAAGCACAATAAGATATAATTACCCGGATATATATATATATATATATATATATATATATATATATATATATATATATATATATATATATATATATATATATATATATATATATATATACCCAATGACTCGATTACCACATTAGAGTGTTAAAATGACGTCATCAGAATGTTAAAAATGTTAAAATTATTTAACCGATTAACAAAAGGGCCATATCCATAGAAATGTACTATATTAACTAGAAAGAGCATTGGCTTATCTGCTCTATACATTGGATTGAATTTACCGTCCGCCACATTGGTGCTCTCATCCGGCCTGACAGCTAATGATAAACAGTAATGAAACTATGCTTACTAATCAGGCTGTAAAAGCTATATTTGCTGCATCAATAATAAAATGTCATCAAATCTAATAAGTAGATACATACATGTTACATTGAAAACATTCTGTCTGCAAGTATTGTCTTAATGTTGCTTAATAATGATTAAATGAGAGAAAGTTATTGCAACAAAAAAACTGTTATAAACAGAACATGATGTATCAGGCTTTCAGTCAAATTGTTTTCAAAGTTATCATCATGATTCTTACTATGCCATGGCGAATTACCACAATAATTCTGCGAGGATCAGCATTGGTCTAATTACATGACAGCCGTTGCTGATGTTATTGTCATCGCCGCCATCAACATTGACATTGCCATTAACATTGCCATCGTCATCGCCATTGCCATTGTCATCATTAGTATATAATAAATTTATTATTATTATTATTATTATTATTATTATTATTATTATTATTATTATTGGTTGTATTCAGGAGCAGGTGGGTGGGTGTTTCTCCGTCCGCATCCCAATCCATACAGGCCTAGAATGACGCCCACTGAACTAAATATACTCCGGCACTGAAATAAAATTTCCTGAAAAATGAAGCGTACCATAAAAGCTGTTGTTATCCAGAAAGTTGTTGTATTCATAACCCTATTGATAATTAAAGCTGCTGCAACGAGAATGCGATTGCGTCCATGGATTTGCATACAGAAATCCGTTGCAAATAATAAAGCTGTTATATCTATTAACCCTTTCACCGACTAATTCCCTATATCTCATTTTCAAGGCAACCATACAAGAAAACTGTTGAAAATTTGAAATTAATTTTATTGGAAGGCAACAACGGCTTCCAGTCAAATCAAGAAGACTATTTTTGAAAATGTACCAATAAAATGACTGGTATGCTTATCGTGCCAGCCATTCCAGTGGTAAATTTTCAAAAATACTCCTCTCCTTGCTCTGCAAATGCACATCTAATGAACATTTCTCAGGACCACTTCAGACGCCGTTTTTGGCTGATATGAGTGCTGAAGGATTAAATAGCATCTAATACAGATTATCTACCAGACTTAATCATTAATCCCATTAAATTATTTTTAATGAGACAATACAGACACTGGAGCCATAAATATATGTCAATTTCCAAGGGGAAATGAAACAGACATTACATTCTAACTTCCCTGGAAACCTATCTTCAAGCGAGCTAAATTTATGAAATATCATATTTATTTTGAAAGCATTTTGACTGAAACTCTTCCTACCTTTAGTCAGAACAACTTTCAATCAAATTGTGTTTAAAATAATTAACCAGTTACTCGCAATGAGTTAGAAGCTCAGCATGTATGTTTGTGAAGAAGGAAATGAGTCATTTGCTCACACCGCAGAGTAGAAGTGTTGTTTATTGGCAAATTAATGATAACACAGATGTATCAACTGTTTACACTCATCAATCATTCACAGCATATTTCCCCCGCAATATGACGTCACAGCTTTAGCTCCCTCAACAAAAGTTGAGATTTTGTTTTCAAATTTATTTCGCGAATTTAGTAAAAGCACATCTGAGTAGGCCTGCTCGATTAATTGATATTTCATCGATAGTCGATTATTTTCCCTGGCGATTATATAATCGAGTGTAAAATAAAATAATCGAATAATCGAAAAAATCGATTTAATCTAGCAGAACTCGATTATTTATTTTAATCAGGCTTACTTTAGTGTTTAGTCTTGTAATGCAGCTAATACATCTATGGTGTGATTGCTCTAGCAGTAGTAGTGTCGGAATTAAAATGATACCACCTCCCTCAACTGGCCGCCATTCGATGGTCCGTGGCCCCCACCGCCCTCTCAATCCCTGGGGCATAGGTTGTTGAGACATGTGTTTGATGTATGCCTCTAGATGGAGGCCCCCAGAGTTGTTGAGAGAGGTGGTTGGGGTATGCCTCCAAATGGAGGCCCCCAGGGTTTGAGAGGGCTGTGGGGGCCCCCACGGATCGCCGAACGGCTGCCAGTTGAGGGAGGTAGTATCATTCCGACACTACTATTACCAGGGTCTGAACGCCCATTTAGAGACACACCTCCACAGTGATATACACCACTGCTCGTCTTGTGAGCAACCACACCAGAAGGGCCGGCCTCTCACTCTCTCTCTCTCCCTCTCTGTCGCTATTCTGTGTAGGCTCAGACAAACGCATAGTCTCTGCAAGAGTCGCATCGGCATGATGGGACCACCCATAGTGGCTTCCATTTACCTTGACAACGCTCACCTGGGAGGATGCTAAAGTAATTAGCATTTGAACCACGGCAGACTCTGGCATGTTCACATGTTACGCAGAGAATCTGGTGCTGAACAGGGGTCTCCAGCAGACAACCACGTCCTACCCTCTCCACCCCATAGAAGTGGCAGACAGAATCGGTCTCTTCACGTGGGTGAAGGCGGTCGTAAATGTTTCTCCGCAAGTGGTCGACCCAAGGATTGTACTGGGGGTCATCCCGGAAGTGGGCCCACTTGGAATCCAATATCATGGCAGTCTCAGCGCCATGTGCCACTGCTGTAGACACCAGCACGAGCAGTATGATGATAATCATTGCTATATATGAAGAGTTAAACTGAACAGAGTGAACCCCTCGAGGAATATCTGTGCCAGATCAAGCCCTGTTCCATCCGGATCGATAGTGATCTTCATCCCCTCAGGGGCAGGGGCTAGCTGCTTCACTCTGCCACCGGCAAAGAAATGTAGCTCTAGGACTATATGAGTCGCTTGCGGGCTAGTGAGTCCGACTCGCTGAAGCAGTTAAACAGCACCCTTGACTTTGGAGACATGTGACACACCATCTACCCGTAGAGTGCCCTCCTGTGGTACCACACTTCATTCTTCTCAAATATGAACTGCAGGTTTTTTGCCAGGATCAATAGCAGGCCATCATGGGCCATCAGCGGGGCACCGCTCGAATAGTGTTTGACCAGATGAAAGCTAAGGTCTTTATTTAGGGTGCTGATGTCTGCCACCTCTGTATCCGATAGCTCAATCAACGGCTCGAGGATGTACTTCCTCTTCGGGAAATCATACCGAAACATGATCTTGTGGCAATCTATGTTGCGACCCAAGTGCTCCTTCGACACATCCTTGAGGTCTGTGAGCAGCTCCACCCCATCACCACCAATGGGGGTGGAGGGAGAATGCCTTTGAGTTTGCTTCGTACTGTAGGGCGAATGACTTGCCATTGCTCTCTTCTACCTTGGCTGCATCAACTGCGTACACATCTGCCAGGTCAGCAAGACCAGTCGAGTGAGCAAATATGGGTTCCATAGCACGCTATAGGAGGGGTTTAAACAAGACATATAACCATGCCGATTGTCCAACTGCTGCTCTCCGGTGGTGAGAACGTAATCTCACCCTCTCTAGAGGGGAGACGGGTGGTATAGTGCCGTGTATTATGGGTCCTCTTCAAGGTGCCCCAGCAGGGCACAACATACATACACGCCGATGTGCTACATCAACCTCCGGGCAGTGCACACAGCAGCTCACTGGTAGAAGTTGGCTGGGACATGATAGAGTATCTCCCCGGTGCCAACAGCAACCTATAGAAAGCTATCAGTCCTAGCCTGTTCACACCTGTAAATCACCTGTTTGACAGACCATCAATTAACATATATGCCAGCACGGATGGGATATCGGACGCCCATTTAGAGTTTACACTCTTATAACTCATTGACCTGACGACAACATGATATCACACCAGGAATATCGGACATTTGCCGAGATGATGAAGAACCAGCTACAGGGTTGCCCCTTCATGACCCCTGCACAGATAAAGGCCTTAAACGAACAGATGCTCGCACTGCAACAAGAAGGAGAGCGACTACAGCGGAGAGCTGGTATCAACAGAACACGAGCATTGCAAGGAGATGAAGGAACAGTGAAGTTCCCGATACTGGCAGCCCCTCCTGTAGGAGAGTAATGGGAACGATGAGCCAAATGTAGCAGAGACCGCGGACAATGCAGCGGAGACTGCGGACGAGGATGGGCCAGAGAGTAAGCGGGACGATGAGCCAGATGTCTTCACATATGACGATGAGCCAGGTGTCTTCACAGACGAGGATGAGCCAGATGTCATACAGTGGGAAGAGGAGATGGCGCAGAAGTGTAAGACCAAGAAAGCATTCCAGCGGTGGACCTACTATCTTGGTCATAAGGTGACGTTCCAGATGTCACATCCCAGAAAGCTACTGGCACCCGACATAGTGCTGGATGACCTCTGTCTAAGAGAATTCTGTCTCGAAACCAGCAAGCAGGCACGGTTCGCCAGGCTCTCCAAAATGTACCCTTCTCGGACTCATGAGCAGATTCTGCAGGTGATGCAGGTTTAATCTCCAGGTATACTATGGCAAAATCAGAGTGGCGGTAGCAACCAGAAATATATCCCTCCATGACGGCTGACAAGGGTGGTACCATCCACGGCTGGCGACTCCAGCAGATAGATACCATCAGACAGAATCTCGGCCATGAGGCAGAAAAGTACAGCAGAACGCGCAGGCGATATAAGACAGCCTACAACGTCCTCGCATGTACAACCACTACTGTGGGTGTGATTGGAGCCAGTGCTTGGGTGGCAGCTGTGGCCGCTCTCGCTACAGGGGTGGGGGCCATCGTCGCCATCCCACTGAGTGGTGTGACACTAGCCGCCACTGTCTTGGACACAGGCTTAAGGGGATGGCAAGCGGCATATCACAAGTAGGCTGGAGAAGCATGCTAAGTACGGTGCACTGGCATAGAGTATGCTACGGACTATCGACGAGTCTGTCAGCAAATCTCTCGAGGGTGGCCAGATGAAGAGTACCACCATATAGTGAAGGTCCAAGCCCTGTACCGCATGGAGAAACATAAAGTGCGACAGCAATACCGACAGCGGGTTGATATGGAGGAGGTAAAAAACGAGATGTTACGGCGAGCTCGCCTCTCTTGTCCCTGGACTCGAGACGACTACAAATAGTAGCTTTAAGAACACCAGTATAGATGGCCTTCCCAGTGAACCTCACGACAGTCATCCAGAGCCAACGGCCCCTCCTGGGTACACCCTTGACTGGCCTGAGAGGTCTACTGGATGATATACCAGAGCTAACACCGTTCTCCATCACAGTGGATGAACGGTCCTGAACCAGCTTCTCCATCAACCCACGACTGCTGACCAACCGCCCCATCACCATCAAGGATGCGAAGCAAGCTCATACTTGGATGGCTGCTCCAAGCCTCTCATAATGGAATCAGCAGCTGAACTGTGCCATGTGGTATGCCACGGCAGGATGTGGAGTAAGTTCCACCCTGCTTCACTCCTATTCTGGTACTCCTGAAGCTGTGCTCATTGCCAACTGTCTCAGATTCCACGTGTACTTCATGGTGCGACGAATCCTCCATGAGCTGGGTGCAAGCCTCTCTGATACAACCACCTTCGGCCCACAGGTCAGCAGTCATAGCATCTCAGCGACCAGCAGACTACGGAGAGAGTTCAGCGCTCACCCAGACTATCGGTGGCATGGTGGTGACAACAGTGGTCTAGGGGTTATGTACGGTGACCCGAGACGTGAATATTCAGGATTCCGTATCGAACCCGCTGATGAGTAGACCGTCGGAAGACAACAACATTCTCGTTCGATCCAGACTCCGACCCTGGAGGGCTGGTGCAAAATATGCACATCACTGGCTTGTGGCAGGACTATCCAGATGTGTGGAAGTACTTTGTCCCACACACCACCTCAGGCCTCACACCAGCAGGGATCGTTCGGATCAACCAGTCCCTGGAAACGCTGTGCTACTGCCTCCTTACGGCACAGACCCTGTTGCAGCATTCCATAGATGGTGTCAGCGGAGCAGAGGTCCAGACCATGTTGATCAGTCTCGTTGAGGATATTATCATCGTGGCAGACCCCAGTAGTCTTATTACTAAGTTCCAGCAGGGGTTGCAGAAGGCCCGTAGCAAACGTGACTTTGCCATTTCGCCACACCTACGGTTGATTCCGAGCAACATGATCATGAACATCGAGGATCTCCAAGTCAGTGGCTATAACAACATGATAGTCGAGGGGAGTTCCCCCAGTGCCCACTTCAGCTTCAACACAGCCATCAATGCACCTACGCATAGGACGAGCCATACAGTCGTTCCGACCCTGATGCTGCAGCAAGTCGACAAGGCAGCTCCAGCCACCCCGCCACTGTGGCCAGTCGACATGACACCACTTCCCATGGTAGCTCTATGTGTGGTGTTAGGCCTAGCTATCGTGTCACTCGTGATCAGCCTACTCTGCTGCTAGCAAATCAGCTATAAGACTATCCTGGCTCTCTACAGTAGCAGTGGGAACCACAGTGAGACACTGAACCAGCGTGGCATGCCCTACAGCCCCTATACCCGCTGCCAACATGCACATCCAAGGGTTGGAGGGTTCGGCAGTGCATCCTTTTTCCAGCTTGTGGTATCGCAGAGCCTTGTTCAGCTCTGAGTCCTGTGAAGCCATGGTGGTCTGCAACTGCTGGAACACATCTGACAGATACTGCCAATCCTTGTAGAAACCTTTAGCTCGCAGGAGCTGCTCGACGATACTCCAGCCCATGATAGGGTATTCGAGGAAGCAGATCTGTCCCTTGCCAAATCCTAGATAGAACTTCACAGCTATCAGCTCCTCTGGTGTCTTGTTCTTGTAGTCCTTAAACTCCCTCCAGAAGACATCATAGTACTTCTCGCATAGCGTGAGCCCGGACATGTTTAAGATGTCTCAATAGAGAGATGAATATTCCTGAGTACCAACCCGGCCACTTGGCAGTCGCAGACTGGGAAGATCTTATTAGCTCTCTCAACAGGGGTGCAGACGTTTAACCGCATTGTATACTCAGTGCTTAAACAATGACGTCAACGGTACAGATCCTGAAGCAACTGCCCAAGAGTCAGGCGAGTCTTCAGAAGGTTGAGAACCTGCTGCGAACCAAGACACAGAAGTTACTAACCAAAGCAAAACCTCTGGCAGTCCATGTCGCCAGTAACGTGGTGTCGAATGTGGCCATGGTGAATATGAGAGGGATAAATTAGGTTCTTCCTGCAGCCACTGCAGCTGTCCTCGCTACAGTGGTGAGTGGGGTGGCCGCGCACTGTCTCGGAATAACTCACCCCATCCCAAAGATCGCCCTCAGTGGTGCCTTCTACACTGTCGCCGCCAAGATCATGGGTGAACGTGGTACACTAATGGCGGCTGCGGTTCAATTGCTAGCAATGGCTGAGATCATCGTCACCTACGTTTAACCCCTCTGAATAGTGAGAGATGGATCAGGAGACCCCTGCAGCATATGAGGCATGGCGTGCTGGAGGGCAGTGTGTAGCCAATCGTCGAGCACGTGGACTGAGGATCGCCAATGCCCGGGAATGGTGGGCCGCCCACAAGGCATGCCCCTACAGAGAGGGCAGTACCCTTAGCACAGCTACCTATTCCCTTGGCCGACTGTGTGGTCCTCCTATGCCCAGCTATTTCACTGGGGGTATGACTAGTAGGTTTAAGCCGTCTGTATATATATATATATATATATATATAAACTCTATATATATATGACTATGACTCTGTCACTCACAGACCTAGAAAGCAAAGCGCTAGGTGATCTTGCTTACTTGGGTGAGGCACGCCTCGGGTCAGAGGACACTGTTGCCCCTATCTCCTTCCTAGACCGCGATGAGAAGGGAGACACGCAGGAGATCCAAAGTACCATCCCAGCCCGAGATCTCATCGGGAACACTGATACGGTAGGCTAATCGGCCATCAACAAGGCCAAGACTGTATACAAGGGGATGGGCATTAAGCAGAGGGCGATGATGCTCGGTATGCTCGGAGTCGATGAGGCTGGAGCCATCAAGGTTATGGCTGAGTCCTATGCACAGGACCTGGTTAAGGATCTCCTGAAACCACGGAGCTCATTCCGACAGGATGGAGATAATCTCAAGATAGGCTCATCCTCGGCTTGAGCCATATCACTGTCGATGGTCAACCAGGTGCTACCGCCAGCCTCCAGCGACCAGAGGTGGAGAAGTCAGGGTTCTTTAATTTGCCGTTTAAGACCACAGGATAGTCATGGCTTCCCATGCATGTATCATACAGATACTGGATGTACTAGACTAGACACTGTTGGTGCTGACACAGGCCCTCTACGCTATCTTCTCAGCTGCTGCTGGGATTTCATGCTTGACGCCTCCATCGCATCCTTCATATCCGCCAGAGGTGCAGGATTCCCCGCTCTGCAGGCGAAAGAACTGGTTCAAGAAGTACTGCCGTTTAGTCTCCCAGATATAGACAAGGCTACCGCCGACCAAGTGCTAACCATCCTCTGCACGCATGTTTGTACCATTCGACAGTAGGCCGGCCGATGCTGGCCAGGTGGTGCTGATCATTGCCCCATCAGGACACGGGGAAAACATCTTGCTGCGGGCTCTCCTGGCCGAACATCTACACTCTCAATACATCCTTCTGGTGTCTGACTCCGCCACTGAGGCAGTTGACAGTAATGATCAATGGTACAATGGCCCAATCATCAAGATGCAGAACCAGCAAGCACTGATGGAGAAGCTGCTGGCAGCCCGACTGACAGAACCGCTTGTTCTAGTTATCGATGACCCTGCAATGGACCAGAAGACAGTCACCTACCTCGGCGACATCACCAGATGCATCTGGCACACAAAGGTAACTGTCTTCATCCTCTTTCAGAAGTACACTGGCGAGATCTCACCAGACATCTGCCACAATGCCCGTTTGCTATACTTCAGCTCCAAGTGTAGACGTGCCCTGCTCGAGACCATATACGACTGCCTAACCCTCAAGTAGACCAAAGGGGAATTTATCGCAGGTGTACAGAGGGCAGTTGAGCTGTACCGCTTCATCTTCAGCAACAAGGAGGCAGGTGAGCTGTCACACTTCAAGCCGTCTCTGGAAAAGGCGCAGACCTTTACCTACAAGCTGAATCCAACCAGGAAATGAGCCTGCTCTACGCGTCATCGCTGACAGACTGTCGCAGCTGCCGCAACTTTTTTTCCATTCATCAGAAGGCTGAGGAACTTCGTCCATGGTCTCTGCTACTTCGTCAGATACTTGAGGACCTTCGGCAGAAGCTTGAGGAACTTCGTCAGAAGCTTGAGGAACTTCGTCAGTTTCATCAGAAGCCTGTCGCTTAAACTCTACCCACTGAGGGTCAGAGTCTAGGGCTCTCTTTTTCTGGAACTTCTCACCACCGAAGATCCACTTTGTCCATTCGCGATGAGCATCTGATTTGCGAGTGGATTTGATGAGGTATTCCTGGTAGTTATCTGGGAATTTCAGAAATGCTGGCAGATTACTGGCCAATCTCCTGCGCTCTTCTTCGTTTAAGATGTGCTCAACAGCCTCCTTGTGGCCAACAGTGAACCCCTCCTAAGTACCTTCTGCATGACCGGTGTCATGGCTCTCCGCTACAGCGGCACTGACCTCCTCCCTGAAGTAGTTATTTGCTCCAGACTGGCGGCTATCCAGCATATCTCGCTCTTCCTGGCTATGGAGGCTAAATATGGCAGCCCACTTCCCGACCGTTAGTAGATCTTTGGAGTCGACCCTTGCCATTTGGAGAGCCAGAATAACAGGACTGTTGGTTTGGGCCACAGGGGTTAGGTCGAGTGTCCTGCCCTGGATGCTGTCAAACTTCCAGTGGAGTATCCGAGTCAGGAGTTCTTTTGTACTATGAGCTGGTACTCCTTCCTCTATGGCGGCCAATATCTCCACATCAGACGGAGGTGTGACCTTGGCTCGCTCGTGGATAATGTTGATGTCACGAAGCAGTCCTCGGACCCTGTCACAGGGGGACAGTGGACACCGTGGCTCTCATGCTGACTGTCATGCCGACTTGTTCTGCTGCCAATAGACAATCTGCTGGAGAACTTTACCAAACATGGCAGCCGTTTAACCCCTCTATATACCCAGATATTAAACATGCTGCAGTATGTGCAACATCCAGATGGGGCCATTGAACCATCGACATCGCACCGCACTGATCCTCGGAAGGACTGCCTGATGGTCATTCATCCCAGTATACATGATGAGAACCCATTGTCCGCTGCTGGGAAGTACATTGACTTTGCAATCGCGACACAGATCCATGAGATCAAGAGCATGACACTCGAGTTCAAGCTTCAGAGCACAATAGAACAGACTGTAGAGCTCCCGCAGGTTCTGAACAGGTGGGAGATCGTGCAGAGCAACAGCACCGTGGAAACCACTTATGTGAACGATCAGTACCAAGTCCTATGTCCGCTGGCTCATGACCCAACCTTCTATGCGAAGGGAAATGGGTACTATGCTGTGGGATGCAATGAGGGGTTCACAGAATTCGAACTACAGGCATGTGTCGAGAAGCCTGCGGCAGTTCCACTCTTAACCCTCCTCGAGAACACACACGTGAATCCGGCTGCCATGCAGGATAGGCTGTTCCTCTGGGTGTACACTGAGCAGCTCGCAGATGCGACGATGAATTCTCCAAGCCTTTATGTCTGGCATGACGAGAATGACCAGGAGCTGAACCAAACGGGTTCCAAACAGCGGATCGTACATGTGGAGCGAGAACACCAGCAGGTCCAAGCCACAGCTATCCAACGGGAAGAGCTGACATTGCATCATGGTGCATCAGACTGTGTTGCTGTTGCGGCCCTGGTTCAGAAGGGAGGAGCCAACTCTACAGACAGAAAACTAAGTCATATGCACTTCTTCGCCTAACCAGTGGAAGCGACGACCTCGAGTTGGGACTCGAGGGCCGTCACCACCTCGGGGGCAGGGACATCCCACCTAATCATGGCAACCGGCTCAGCTTCAACATCGGAAACCTCATATCTGGGACTCGCTCATAATGTGTGACGGTACTTTACTTTGGCTATGCTAAGGTATGCGTGTCGAACACATCAGGTATTCAGCTTGAGCATGTGTAGAGCATGGCTCCTGTCGTCACCGCTGCAGCTGCCACCACTACTATAAGCTCTGCTGTCTTCTGACCTGTCGATGCTTCATAGTCGAGCGTTGGCTCAGATATCTTTACAGCCTCGTAGTACTCATCGAGACTCTCAGCTGCCTCTTTGAAGCTCTGGTTGGCCTGAGCTAGGAGTTGTCATTGGCATGCCTCCCTCTGGCGCATATGCTCGAGTGCTTTGCTGTACTCAAACTTCTCCTTAGACAGCTTCTCCATCGCCTGGTTATGACGCTCATGTTCGACCTCTGCCACCTTCTTGTCAGCGAAGCTGAGTCCCCAGATCGCTAAGGCAAACATGTCCACATTCAAGATTGTGGAGGCCATACTTTAGACTACAGTTTAAAGCTACTATATAACTGCCCCAGCGACGGATGCCTAGAGCGATGTATGAACCAGAGGCTGATCCAGTCGAGGATATAGATGACAAGGACTATGAGGAGGACTATGATGAGGAGGAGGATTATGACGCAGACGACTACGATGTAGCAGAGACCACGGGTGAGTATGATGATGTAGAGTCTGAATCCCGCAAGCTAGTACACAGAGCGAAAGGAATCAATCACACCTTCGTAAAAAGGTTCTATCAGTCCACTGGCAGCAGTTGGGGCTCTGATCGCTCTGTTCACAACGAAGGCTCGCTAGATGGTCTGCAAGTTCGCCAACAATGCTCTCCATAGGGTGGAGAAGATTTCTGAAGCCATACCAGCCATCGCCTCAGGAGTAGGTACGTTCTTCGGAGTCGCAGGCCCTTGGCTACCATGCGTTGCCATAGCGCTCTTGGCCATCTGGGCCGCCGAACATTTAAGCCATACTATATAAGGATGGCGTCTCTGTATGACCTCGTCAAGTCCCTTAACTTCCGAGGGTTTGTCGATAAACTACTGTTCAGTGAGGATCCAGCAGAAATTAGACGCCAGTGTATGGAGGTGTTTGTGGAGGTCTTCACTGATGGTCGATTGCATGATGGCCATCTGTTCATCTGTTTAGAGTTCACCCAGGCCGTGCATGGCAGAACGGGAGTGGACGTCAGTGATGAAATCCGGGAGTTTATCAACCATCTTTCTTGAGGAACTCTACTATCAGCCTGGTGGATATTACCGTGAACCATCTCAACTACTCGAGGCTGCACGTCGCAAGGGCCACACCTTCACATTGGAGACAGTTAGCTAATGGATCAGCCGCCAGGTGATGTGGCAGATATACTGACCTCGTCCATGGCACATCAGGCATGCCCATTTCGAGGAAACTGTCCCGAACAGAGCTCACCAGGCAGATGTTCTATTCCTTCCACATGACTCGGTTGGTCATAAGACCTACAAGTATGCCCTCACCATCGTCGATGTCGCCAGCAGGTACAAGGCGGCAGTATCGCTCACAGACAAGTCAGCTGGCCAGGTCCCCCAGACATTCCAGGGTGTCTATGAGGCTTCGGAAAATCCCCTCCAGTGGCCAGAATTGTTGCAGGTGGATGAGGGTAAGGAGGGCAGAGGGGAGACTGCAGCATCATGTGGAAACACAGTGTGGCAGTTAGGCGAGGCGAGGTAGGGCATCACCGTGCCCAGGCTATCGTTGAGCGGTGGAATCGGACACTGGCAGAGAGACTGTTCCCACACCAAAACGCCCAGGAAATGGCCGCGCTGAGTGAGCATTCTAGAGTATGGGTGAGAGGGCTGCCTGCGGTGGTGGAGAGATCCAATGCCGAGGTTACTAGGCTAATCGGAAAGAATCCGGTAGATGCTATCAGACACTTTGCCTACCACCTGATGCTCTGGTTTGGTACCTGTATGAGCCTGGTGAGCTGGAAGGTGGTGGACGGCGTGCAACGGATCCTAACTGGTTGATAGATGTTCACAGGCTTGACAGGTATGTGGAGGCGGAGGGGCGACCTACACTGTACTACCTGGCACGCCAGCACAGAGTGCCTGGGTGACCATTTGTCGTAGAAGAGCTTCAGCTAGTTCCTGAACACATACAGCTACCACCCCTAGGGTGCTAACATGATACTCGATGGGCTCAGTATGGACCCCATCTGGCAGCACATGGCACTTATCATAGTAAGCGGAGAGTTCGAGTTTTTCCTGCGCATATGCCACCATACCCTGGTTGCACATTCATAGGCCTCAGTTTTAGCTCTGCCCACCTCGCCATGTAAGGCACTGTAGAACCTCTGCCAAGAGACATCATTCTGCCGCTTAGACATTCCCTTAGCCGAGCACTTACTTGCAGCTGTGCTCTCCACATAGTAGCATTTGGAGCAGAGAGCGATTCCACAAGAACCTTCGAACACGAGCTTGAACAGTCCCATAGTCTATGTCCCAAGCTAGCCAGTCCCGCTTATAAGCCTGGTACTCGCTCGCATCTCAGGGTGAATGACGTCGTCGAGGTTGGAGCCTGCTATAGTGATATACGCGGAGTGAGTGTCCATCTACTCAAAGCTGTCACGAGCTACGTAGCGATCGAGGAAGTCATAGTGGAACTCCAGCATTCGCAGCTTCGTGAGCTCATAAACAGCTATCCCCACCTGGAAGGGCCTTCGAATAGTGATTTTTGGCTTGCGACTCTGGAGCTCGTATGACTCACTGATCTCCTCGAGATCTTCGAACCATGCTCTACAGAGGGCCTTGTCTACCACGCCTTCATGATGCGGGTGTTGCTATGGCGTTCTAGGGTCTCGATGAGCTTCCCATAGGCACTGTTGCTGAAGAGTTTGAAGAGATCTGCCAAGAGCGCTTTGCTCTTGTCTACATCTCCCAAGCAGCGGGCCTCTGTAACATTCTCTATGAACCACTCGAATGGGCGCTTGGCCTCATAGTCTATGGTGCGGTATACAGCAGTGATCTCCAGTCCATGGGTTATATACCACTTGAGTGTCAGGGCACACAGCAGCCGCTTCTTGCCAGAGAGGGCACCGACCAGCTTCTGGGTGGTGGGCCGCGTCCTCCCTGTTCGCCCTAGATATGCCAACATCTCAGACGAGATTGCCTCGACCGGGATCTCGCGGTTATAGAAGAGAGGAGACATTTCCTCCAACTTTGCTCACAGAGCCTTGTGGACCTCTATATCTACCTCAGCAAACCCACACTAGCTGTCTGCTAGGAGAGCCTCCTTAAAGCTATCTACCCACTGGCACCGGACCAGTGGCACACTTTCTTCTTATCACAAGGCATCCCTTTGGCCATCGTTGACAGGTACAGAGCTATATTAGCCGAGTAGACGTTGGCAGACACGCTCACTCTGGCGGATTCGAGTCACACCGGCCTCATGGTATCTGGTGAACATGATGCTGGGACTGCCAACAACATCACCCTTCAGCATCTCGTAGGCTTCCTTGTCCAGTGAATAGAGGCTAACATAGGAGGTAATGCAGTGACACACATGGGAGAGACACCGCGTCTTTGAGGATGTCTATTTCTCATTCTGTGTAGAACTCCTGCATCCACGCTAGGGTTTCGATGAATGGACTGACGTCCAGGTTGTTGTAGTATCGCAGCCAGTCGGCGAATGTCCGCATTCCATGGTCGCTGAATGTCTGGTTACACTGTTCCCACTCTGTTCGCTTAGATGTCATGCTGAGTAGTCAGGAAGCCCTGGATAGTTGAGCTTCTCATGTGTGTCAAACCATTCATAAGGGAGCCAGCTCTTCTGATGTGTACACCTATAAGCTTTGACCCATACGTTGTACGAGACTCCTGGGCCGAGGTAGGTCAGCACATCGAGAAACCGCAGCTCAGGTGTTATGAGGAACATGGTCTGACTAGCCTTCTAGGCGACTTTCACTGTACCTGTACTGTCAGTCAGCTCATCGACAAAGTACTTCATGATGAGTTTCAGGTCATACCGCCCAGAGTTGAACCCCAGTACAGGCACTTGTTCACACCACTCGTTGATCAGTCACTGCTGTCACTTTGGGAGCTTGTCCAGGTCTGTCGGTATGTACTGTGCCCTAACCCTTGTCCGGATTAGAGATGCTCGCCATGGGATCTCCAGCATGAACTCTCTGATCAGTTCTTTGGGGTCAGGCTTGCAGAGGTGAGTGGGCTCACTCATGGTGCCCTCTAAGGAGCAGCCAACTGACACAGAGACAGGTATGTGAGTACTCTCGATCATGAGAGTCTCCGTAGGATGAGTCTTGATACCATCTAGAAGTGCTTCGAAGTCATAAACTATGAAGTGTTGGTATGGGACTGTCCGAACTCGTTTAGGGACGCTTGGGCAGCATTTTATACAGCACTCCCACTGTACCAAAAGCGTGCATCCAGAGGCTCTCTGTTTCTCCTCTCTCAGAACTGTCTTGCGGTATCTTTGTTTGGCATCCTCACCTCGCTGGTGTTGTGGACACCCGTGCCAGTGACAGCCATGGAACTGGTAAACAGTGTTGGTGGTCGGATCATAACCATCTACGGGAGCGCTCTCGATCCAACATTCGCGACCGTGCCCACACTCTACATGGTGTATGTGCACGCCTCTGTTTCTCGACTCATACTCGATCCAATGAGTAGCCGCTGAACTGGATGGTTGGGGCAGATAGAAGGCTTTCTCATACGCAGACTGTGGCGCCTCAACCTTCTCATCAGGACACACAATTTTTGTTTTGTCACCTGTACGGTGATCACTGTGGCATTGAAGATTGCATGCCTGTGTAAACCTCTGCTGACAGTGACTGCAGACTAGTGTATGTGGCAGCTTGGAGATGTTCTGGATGTAGAAGGCGTGGTGATCCCACACTCATTTGGTTATGGTGGCACGGTAGTGTGCCGCTTGCCTGATCATGTGCCAGGTGCCCTCATCAGTTGGTTCATACACGCGAATCCCGATCTTGGCGAAGAACTCTACCTTGTCCAGCTGATTCAGCAAGGTCTTGTGGACATCAGCTACTGTCTTGCCGTAGAACTGTGTAGCAAGCTCTCGTGCTGGAGCTGTACTTATATCAGCTCTCGCTCCTCGGTGGACTGCTAGACATCTCCAGAGACACATGTTGTCCCTGTAGGTGTCGAGGGCAGTCTTACTCGTCTTCTGTCATAGCCAGTCTGGGAGGGGGCCTGTCCGAAGCAGAGGTTGGCGGTCGATAACAGCCCTGGCCTCAACGTTGATTGATCGAATGAAAGCTTACTTGGTGTTGGGTCGATCGATATTGTCTGTGTTGAGGCGGGATTTCTCTCTTGCTGCCGCCCAGTCCTGAGCTGCTCTATCGTGTTCAGCCACGGGCTCTCATGAGCATTCTTGTGGAAGAGCATCACCCTACTGTCATCGATGTGACGGATGCAATAGGTATGAGTGCAGTGGAGGTAGAAGGCATCCTATACAGTCTGCTGGATCTTTTGTATGATCTGGTCTGTGAGGTCTCCTTCTAGACCTCCGAAGAATGTCCAGTGTACTGACCGGCGTGCTCTATCCTCTGTTCCCTTTCGCCGAGACGCTGGTCAAGAATGTGTTCGCCTTCTCGCCTCATGCGCTGGGCTAAAGGTTCTGACCTCGGCCCCCCTTATGCTCCTGGCTGGGCTCAGACCTCGGCATTGCCTAACGATCCTGCGTTTGAGAGTTAAGCACTCCAGTGGATGGGCCTCCATCCGCCTCGCTACAGTCTTGGCTCACAAGCTAGCTGTCACCTCCTCGTCCAACTAACGATGCTCACGTATCCGCTGCACTTTCTTCTGGGGATTCCAAGGATCCTCTTTGGTAAGTGCTGGAAACCTCCCCATATTCATTGCTCGGGAGAGTCACTTCTGCCACTCCTCAGCACGGACCTGTCCGATCATCTGGAGCAGGTCGGCTTTCTTGGCCTTAGAGTAGACTCTAAGGCCGAATTGCTTTGCAATAGCGCAAAGCTGTGCAACAGTACTTATGGTGTATATCCCTGTGGATGCCTGCATCGGGTGTTGGGGCCCCTGCATTGGAGAGTTAAGCTCCAGTGAATGGGCCTCCATCCGCCTCGCTACAGCATTGGCTCGCAAGCTAGCAGTCACCTCCTCGTCCAACTGACTAAACTCACGTATCCACTGCACTTTCTTGTGGGGATTCCATGGATCCTCGGTAAGCGCTCGAAACCTTCCCGTATTCATTGCTCGGGAGAGTCTCTTCTGCCACTCCTCAGCACGGATCTGGTCGATCATCTGGAGCAGGTCGGCGTTCTTGGCCTTAGGGTAGCCTCTAAGGCCGAATTGCTTTGCAATAGCGCGAATCTGTGCAACAGTACTCATCCCTGTGAATGCCTGTCTCTAAATGGGCGTTCAGACCCTATTATGTGTGGCGATCAGTACCTGTGGATGCCTGCCTGGGCGTTCAGACCTATTATGTGTGGTGCTGGCCATCAGTACCTGTGGGTGGATGCCTGTCTCTAAATTGGCGTTCAGACCCTATTATGTGTGGGTGGATGCTTGTCTGGGCGTCCAGACCCTATTATGAGTGGTGTATATATCCCTGCGGATGCCTGTCCCTAAATGGGTGTTCAGATCCTATTATGTGTGGCGATCAGTACCGTTGGTGGTGTATACCACTGTGGATGCCTGTCTGGGTGTTCAGACCCTATTATGTGTGGCGATCAGTACCTGTAGGTGGTGTATATCCCTGTGGATGCCTGTCTCTAAATGGGCGTTCATACCATATTATGTGTGGTGCTGTCGATCAGTACCTGTGGGGTGTATATCACTGTGGGTGCCTGTCTCTGAATGGGCGGTGCACATGCATGCCCCCTGGATAGGATAGTATGCGCGTGTGTATAAATCCCTATGAGAGAGGTATGGCTAAGTCCGTAAGAACGCATAGCACGCATGCGCACGCATCAGAGCCATGTGTCAGTATTGTGAGAGAGTGTATGCTTATATTGTACCGAGAAATCACTTCATTCTCGGCGTTCTTGGCACCGATTAGTACCGGAATGAAGCGAGAATTTCAAAACTGTTTACCATTTTAAAATCGGACCAGAAATGGCCGAGTTATCCACAAATGGTAATAGTGAGATTTGAACCGGTGATTTTAAGTTTGCTAATAAACACAAAACAAGGATCTCCCGCATTAACTACCTCGGCCATGTATGCATTAGTAATTATAGCTGACAAGTTATGTGTTCTCATTGCTGTTACTGCGTTATCTCGAAGTGACTTCAAGATCTAGAGGGGCTGATAAGTGCTGTAACAGCAATTTTACAACTCACGCTCAGAGATAAGATTACTAAGAGGCGAGATTTTAGTGGTGGTGTGGTGGGTCAAACAATAGAGTATTGAATTGCATAGGATTACCAGGCTGCAGACTGGGATCAAATCCGCTCAAAAGACCTCGCTAGAACTTACCTGAAATTTCGAAACTAGGTAAGACACTAGGGCCAGGGTAATATGACCAGGTTTGCTAAAGACCCACCGCGACACTCCCCAGTGCGGGGTCAAAGCACCACAGACACACACACACACACCTGCCGGCTGGAATAGCAACAAGGTGGGGTAGGAGATAGGTGGGGTAGGATAGGTAGGATGGGTAGAAAAGTGTCCCACGGATAGAAAAACCTCCTCAGTATACCGGTCAGAATAGAGAGAGCAATAAAGGCCGGCCACTGGCCGGTATCCTGAGAAGGTTCTCCCAGATGGTGGGGTCTGCATGGGAGTTTTATATTCGCCACGGCCTTCCATGGCCACGGCCAGTTGAGGGAGGTGGTATCTTTTTAATTCCGACACTACTACTCGCGCTAATGTTCAAATAAGTAATCGCGTGATACGTCAGTGATCGGATGCATTAGATTGCTACTGTTTAAAATCACCACTGAAGGCTATAGGATGACTTGTTGGTAGCCATTTTGCGAAGAACTAAAAAATTAATTACTGTTTTTCATAGTAAATTCACAGAATTTCGATGCGAATTTTCACAAATTCAAATGATTGTTTTGGAACTAATTTGACTTAAGACTGTTGCCACCTAAGGCAGCAACAACTTGCAGTCAAATGATATTCAAAATATTCGACTTTTTTAATACTGGGAAATAGGAAAACGTTGTAGATAAGAACTACGGGCAAAATCTATATCATAATAAAAACAAAAATAATATGGCCATTTCGCGAAAAATACACAAAATTTACTTCGTAGTAAATTCACAAATTTTCGATCCATATTTTCATAAATTCTGCCGATTGTTTTGTAACTAATTTGACTTAAAGCTGTTGATCCACCTGCAGTCAAATGATTTTCAAAATATTCATCTTTTCCAATGCTGGAAAATAGGGGAACTTCGTAGATAATCGATACGGACGAGCTCTATATAATGGTTAATCTCTGTAATGTTAAAATTAAATTGGGGCCTTTTTACTGGCTTGAAAATCTGAGCATACGCGCCAATTTCTTAAAACCATTATCCACTGGGAACAAGTGAACAATGGATTCCAAATTGACTTCATTATACTGGGCGTGGTTGTTCCTCGTGTTCAGCCACCTAGCATTGTGTTCTGACTAGAGACTTAACCGACGTAGTGCAATACTGTGGTACAGCGTTATTCCCGATTGACTCTCCAGTAAGAACACGGCTTAAACCTAACTTAGGCCGTGTTCTCATACAACCACTATTTCTGTAAATACCGTGTATATCGGCTAGTGTTCTCATTGGACCGGCTCTTGTACCGGAATAAATACATAATTTATTTCGAAATTTAATCCCACAGAATCGGCGGTTTATCTTCCGATAGATTGCTATTACTTCCCTATGTGAACGCGGCCTATTCCGTCAAAATTTGCCAGATAGTGTTACGGTCAGCTTTGTCTCTCACAGTCTGGCAGTGAGCGCTACGACCAGCATTTTATTTCGCTCTCCGCCAGGTAGTGCCACCGTCCAGTCGGGGACTATCTTCGCGTAGTGTGAATGCAACCCGATATATCGGCTAATTATTAACCTACATAGTACATGAAATAGTTAAACAGGATTAGGCAATGAGAATGAGGCCTTAGAACCACTTTACGAAATTGCGGATTCTTTTATATTGATAGAAAATCAGGCATCTTTATTTTATTTATTTATTTATTTATTTACTTTTAAAGTTCCAATATTAAATAATCGATTATCTGATTAAATCGACTATTTTTCAGACACCATAATCGAACAGCCCTACATCTGAGACGAGCCTTTATAAACCTAGCTTACTACGCATAGCATTTTACTTTACAGGAGGCGAACACGAGGACATGGTCGGGCGCGTGGATAGTACTATGGAATCATACAGACACGATGCGTCTGAAGAGAATCAAGGTTTATTATGGCGAATGCGGATCAACTCATTGTTTCTCGGCCTGTCATACCTCTGCCATGTTAGTTACGATAAGTGTACAACCCAATGTCCATTGCCAGTGTATCCATCTGTCATATGACGCCATAATCAACTACGTGACGTATCGAATGACATCACAATCAATGATGTCATGAATGACGTAGATAAGTACGTCACGAACGCATATTTGAAGACGGACTATGCGTTGTTCTCCGAATTGTATGTATTTACTATTTAATAAATATCTTGTTGAATATTTTGAAACTAATTTGACTGGGTGCTGTTGCTGCCTATGGCAGCAACAGCACCCAGTCAAATTAGTTACAAAATATTCAACCTACCTGTATATTTTCCCGGAAATTGACAGTCAGGGCATTCGGGGATCGATCAATCCCAACACAACGAAGTGTGAGTGGAGCTTAGCTAGAAGTGGGCGGGACATAGCTAACATTGGAAATGTTTATTGCGCAAGCATGTGTAGGCGAATATGCACAGAGCGATTTAGGTTGCCCTAAACAAGTGAAA
This sequence comes from Chaetoderma sp. LZ-2023a, assembly GCA_034401795.1. NCBI lineage: Eukaryota > Metazoa > Mollusca > Caudofoveata > Chaetodermatida > Chaetodermatidae > Chaetoderma > Chaetoderma sp. LZ-2023a. Next base: position 62,135,934 of record CM067365.1, read on the forward strand.
TCAGCAATGTGATGTCTCATTTCATTGCATTAAAGTTCGCCAAAATTTAAAAGGTTTGAACCCACCGTTACAAATATTTGTCAGTTACTATGTTAGATATGGACGAAATGCCAATATCTCATTAGGACAAACTCTGTCCAAATTCGTTATCTCAGTTAAAAGAATTACAATTAGTCGAAACATTCATTTTCGAGCCAGATCTCTAGTACTTTTAAACTTACAATTACAATTAGTTTCACATCTTATATTATCACGAGACGCGGTGTCGTGATTGCATTTTGTCAAAATCGGTCCAAGTTCACCAGAGTTATTTCCCTTTTACTTTATCATAACAATAACTATAAAATAAATCTCATCTAATACATGATCACTAAATAAGACCTGGGTCAAGTTCGACTCGCTAACTACAGTCAGTTTGCTGGTTTACTGAACATGCGCAGTTGCTATGCTCAGTCGGAAGCTAAACAGTTAACTATAGTTCGTTGGTACCCGGTTCCCCATCGGATTACTATTACAGAAAATTTTGAGCCGGATACCAGTCTTCATTAACCCTTCCTCTCGTCCTGTTTTGATGGCTTTTGAAAATGGGTTATTTTTGTCCGCTAAGACGTCAACATCGTCCATATAACATGAAGTGGGAATGAATATGGGCTTGGGAACATGGGCATGCAATGGGAAAGCATACTTTCATCAAACCTAAGTTATTTAGTGAAATATTTACACTTTTATATGCAGTTATTCGTGGCAAGCGATCGGTGTCCGCCGTTTTGAAATGTACGCAAATATCGCATCAGCACTTAGCCCGATCCGGCGATCCACAATGCCCTGACTATCCGAACCAAGCTCGGGAGCTCGGCTGACTATAGTTGACTAGCTAGGTAACTATTTGAAGTTCAACTGGAAATCTAGTTGGCTATATCTATAGCTAACTATGGTTAGGAGTCGAACTTGGCCATAGTATCATGTAAACAGAATCCTTACAGCTATGACTTCGCCGGTTTGTGTAATTACTCTGCTATTACAGTATAGTGCAAACTGGTGGCTGCGCGTACGGGTCCACGACTTCTATCATAAAATTCCAATGTACCTTTTTTCCAAGTTCATCCATCAATCACATGACGTCATAATTAACTACGTAACGTGCAGGATGACGTCATACGCATGACGCCATGAACGATTCAATATAATCCGCCTTTAACGCTTAATAGTTCGGCACGTTGTATGAAGTGTATGTATTTACCATTTAATAAACTTTATTTTGATCATTTTGAAACTAATTTGGCTGGCCGTTGTTGCTGCCATAGGGAGCAACAGCACCAAGTCAAATTAGTCTCAAAATAGTTAACAGCTTACCTGTGTAGCTTTATGGACATTGCTAGTCAGATCGATCAATCCCACCACAAATGAGGTGTGAGTGGAGCTTAGCTAGTTATGAGCGTGGCATAGCTAAAACTGGGAAGGTCCTTTTGGGTACAGCCAATTTGCCTGTATCGGGACCACTTAGTGATGTCAATGGATTTAACCGGTTTGCTTTTGTGACACAAACGTAGCCTATTCTGTCTGTATGTATGTAGTCATACCAGCGATCCTGTAATTAATCACATTTATATTATTATAACAGCAGTCTCGTACTTCACTTGCTACCCGAAGAAATATAATATTCCGCAAATTATTCTTCTGAATATTATTTTAAGGATGGACAACAGTAGTGGTAGGAACAATTTTCAGTCAAAATATTTTCCAAATAATCTTCTGGTCACCTGTTGAGACCATAGAAAGAATCGGTCAAAATAATTCCAGTTTAATGTTGGAAACCATTTAGAATGAAAGTGATTACTGCACCTGGCAACAGTTTCCAGTGATATTGTTTTCATGATATTAAACTGTATTTTACCATTAGCAGGTAGTCAATACTGATAATGGCCCTTTCCATGTTTAGCTATGCACCGTCCATATCTAGCTAGTCTCCACCAACACCTTGCTCCTGTTGGGATAGATCGATCTCTGAACTCCCTGACTACTATCAATTTCTAGAAAACTATACAGGTAAGCTATTGAAGATTTTGAACCTAATTTAACTGGCCGCTGTTGCTCCAGTCAAATTTGTTTCAAAATATAGAACATCATGTTTATTAAAAAGTAAAGCCATACAATTCGTACAACGTGTCGGAATATTAAGAGTTAAAGACGGGCCAAATAGAATCATTTATGACGTAATGATTCTGACGTAACCCTACACGCCGCTTAGACGATAATGACGTCATATGACGTCAGATTAATAGACGGATACTCTGGAAAGGTGAATTGAGGTATTTATGTCTAGCTATTCCCTACCCAGTTCTAACTCGTCTCCGTCTACGTTTTGCTCGTGCTTCGATCGATTGAACTATACAGTCCCAGAATACAAATATCAATGCAACTATACAGGTAAGCTGTTGAATATTTTGAACCATTTTACACTTTTTAACAGAATCTGTATTATGTTGAAAAGACACACAGTTCTCAACTTGACAAATCATACACCATTCATGATTCATGACGGAGATAGATACACCATTCATTGTGCTGTTTGATTGTGACGTCAGCAATCGTGGGCTGTAATTGACTATGCCGTCATATACTTGAATAACACCAATGATTTTATCCATTGCTGGCCTGGACCAACTAAGTTATAAACAGCTATATCGCCAATTCACCTTTCTCGAGTATCCATCTATCAATCTGACTAATCAGCTAAGCGGCGTGTAGGATAGCGTCAGAATCATTGCGGCATAAATGATTCTATGTGGCCCGTCTTTAACTCTTAATAGTCCGACACGTTGTACGAAATGTATGCCTCTACTATTTAATAAAAATGCTGTTGAATATTTTGGAACTAATTTGACTGGACGCTATTGCTGCTATAGGCAGCAACAGCGCCCCATCCAATTAGTTCCAAAATAGTCAATATCTTACCTGTATAGTCTTCTGGAAATTGATAGTCAGGAGTTCAGAGATCGATCAATCCCAACACGAGCGAGGTGTGGGTGGAGCTTAACTAGAGTTGGGCGGGGCGTAGCTAAAAATGGAAGGGTCCATTGTTCAATAGATCGAATTATGCGCATGTACCTCTGTCTCTCTTCCAGGGCATCGCAGTCTCAGTTTGGGGACCAGCATTTCTAGATCTCATTCTCATTGCACAAGTAAACATCGAAACAGGTGCCATTATATTTTCTGTGTTTTACTCCGGGTATCTTACTGGATGTCTTGTATGTGGATTCCTGCTTGAAAGAGTCAATCAGGACCTACTCATGTTTGTGTCTACATTCGGTTTGGGTGCGTTCATAATAACTCCGCCATGGATTCCAGATATCACCGGGATGGCGCTGATGGAAGCGTGTTGTGGAGTTTGCGCAGGAGTAGTTGACACAGGTAGTGGCATAGTATACATTTACATCAGAGTTCATGCTAGAATTCAAAGACCATTGGTGTCAATATTTCATGTAACCTTGGCATAGCACCAATGGACATTTCAGTCTTAGCTATGCCCCGGCCATCACTAGCTAAGCTCCACCCCACAATTCGGCGTGTTGGAACTGATCGAGCACCCAATGCCCTGACTATCAATTTCCAGAAAACTTTACAGGTAAGTTGTTGAATATTTTGTAACTAATTTGCCTGGGTGCTGCTGCTGCCTATGGCAGCAACAGCGTCCAGTCGAATTGGTTTCAAAATATTCAACATAATGGGTATTTAATAGTAAAGACACACAATTCGTACAACAACGCATAGTCCGTCTTCAAATATGCTTTCATGACGTACCTTTCTACGTCATTCATGACGTCATTGATTAAGGTGTCATTATATACGTTACGTAGTTGATTATGACGTCATATGAAGGATGGATATAGTGGAAAGGTTCGTCGCTGGCTCATCTATCACGGTACTATGATTCTAAGATAACTAATTATTTCCACTGGGGTCATAATGTTGCGTCTTAATATTGGAGCTGTACGTTCACCTGTTATGAGATGTAATAATGTTACTCAAATCAAGTACCTTTAAATACGTAATTTAACCATGTTTCTTCCCCATGGACAAATGGTTTTTTCTGGGTGGTCAGGAATTTATGGTTGTCAGTGTTTACCGTCTTTCTCACTGGGACGTGGCTATTTTTTCCTATTATCGAACCACATGGCGATGCAAAATACTATATCATTGTCTTAACATTGTAAACATGGTAACAAATTATGTGTCAGCTTATTTTCACCAGTAGGCCTACGGTAATAGAGCATTGCTGATATGTTCATATCGCTTGTTGATTATGCCGCAAATGAATGGTGTAGATTTCTGTTGCTAACCTTAGAATCTGGTTGCTAAGCCATTTACTGGTATAACAATAATATAACGCAAATGGTACCATTTTCAACTACACGTTACGTGTCTGTGAGATCGGTCTTGTTCTTGGGCTGGTTGATCAAATTTATGTAGTGGACTTCATTAATAATTAAGCAAATGCCAAAAATAGTAGATCTGTTGCCTCTACTGGAGAGACCCGCAGCACTATTCATGACGAATCGGCTTCTTCACTATTCTGTTTCTAACGCCCTTCGCCTCGTGGAATGTATTCTTATATGTACCTAGGATCTAGCTATTGCCACACAAATGAAATCACGGATGAGTAAATCAACGCACTCATCCTTCATATTATACTGGACCTTCTTGTTAATATTGGTGTGCATAGTGTGATCATGTGGATAGTCATTGCCATTGAACATATAGGATAGCAGCTCTATCAGATTACATGTTATCTGTCTGGGGCCTAGTGCGCCATAAACGCGTTAGTTGGTCGGTCGTAAGACTTGTCGTGTACGGCCACCTAATATACATATTCTATTTTAACCATGCATTTAAAATCTGAAACATCAAATACCAAAAATAATTCAAAATGTAAAAATCATGTTAATGAATATTTTGAAAGTAATTTGACTGTAAGCTGTTGCTGCCTGTGACAGTAAATACTATTTTGAAACTAATATGACGGGATCTGTTGCTGCCATAGGCAGCAACAGCACCCAGTCAAATTAGTTTCAAAATATCCAACAGCTAATGTGTATGATAATCCTAAAATTTAGAGTATGGAACATCGGGGTTCCTATGGTTAGTGTAAATAACTTAATATTTAAACGGGTTTCATGTTCAAACGTTGATGAAGTGGTCGCGTAGAAAGGGTTTTACGACCGACCAAGAAACGCCTTTATGGTACACTAGGCCACTGGGCTAGCAATATCAATCTGCCCATTTCAGTCTACAGGAGCTCAGACATTGTCACAATACTGTGGTTTCAGTTGGATATAATAGAAGTCGTATATGAGGTTATTTGACTAGACGAGTATTGGCTTAACATGTAGACAGGTCGGGTTAGTAAAAGACATGCCTAACACATGCGGAGAGTGGCATCTATCATTATCAAAGAGCGTTGTCTTAGCACAGTTGAGGCGTCCAGTGAATCAATACAATCTATCCTCTGCTGATGAACATAATAACTTGACATTCACCCCGTATGCCGATTCTGCTTCGTCTTTTTTTGGATGCCATTGATCATCAGCTTGCGCTGGTCGTACCGGCAAAAGTTGGTAAGAGTTATACCCATACTCGATGTACACGTCTTCGACGTAGCCAGACTGAGCATTATCTGGACATAATAGCTGCTGTAGGCACGTTATTCCTTCACTCACACTCGTTAGGTGTTGATTCATTTCCCAACCATAAAATGCGTTTGCATCCAGGTAGCTGAAGTGGTTGTTTGTAGTTCTGTGTGATAGATAGGTGCGCGTGTTGCTAGCCGTGGTATATCGACGCCTTACCACCAACATTTGTTTGGGTTGCCTGGATCAGCATCGATCTCTTGAAGAGTCAATTAATTAATGGGCAGAGCACATCGATACGCAACAAACTTTAATTAGTTGAATCTAGACCTTTGAAGGTGGGACTATTACGGTTAGCCGCATACTTTACTGGCTAGTTTACATGGTCGTGTGCCAATATTTGTCTATACTGAGAGACAGACAAAATGGAAATTCTTTGTCTTGAAATTCATCAGAGACTTCTTTCACAATAGGGAGATCTATAGTGGAGCCTCTGAGAAGCGGTTCATATCTAGCGACGTTACTGTTTTCTTGCTACCGCTTGGTTCTGACATTATTCACAGATGCACTTACATAGTTAGAATTTAACAGTGCACATTTTAGAAGAAAATAAATGATTGCCAGTGATTTTATTCCATTAATTTTTTCCTTAGGGAATGTAATCATATGGGTGAGACAGGATATCAATACCAGCGAGTTGATGATTTAGTCTAACTGCTTTCTCTCCAGGTGTCCTCAAGGAACGTATCGGGGTTGTTTTATCCACGCCAATGTATTTCTGGATGGTATAATCTCTCCTCAGATAGGCTGGGATAAAAGCATCACAAACGTAATCGTACATCTTCTGGGGTGTAGGTTTCTAGCGCATGAGATGTGCTGACATTCGGCATCGGAGAGACAAATGGTGTTGAGTTCCTGTGCGGAGCCAGTGTAGGTTTCTTACTCGCGAGCTGTGGCTGATTAGCTGAAAACGCTCTGCAAAAATGCAGTACTTTATCATACATTTGTACAACAGCCTAGTTAATTTTTGGACATCATTTCCCAGATTTTATAAAGTCACGTACAACCCCCACCCCTCACCCTCACCTCCCCCTCCCCACCACCACCCACCACCCATACCACAGCCCACCCCTACTCCCACACGCACAGCATCACCAAGAACGTAAACTGATTTTAACATCTTTTGTGTCAACATACCCATTTACTAATCAAATCAGCCTCACCCGGATCTGCTGTGGTGGTGACGAATGCCCATTCCAGGCCAAGAGAAGCATATTTATCAAAAGCTGACATGAAGCTGAAATGACAGACTCGGTAATTATCGAGCCAGTCAGTTAATTGGTAAATTGCTGATAAAACAGTCTTATGGACATTGTCGGAGCAAGAATATAGAATTTCTCGACGATAAATTCATATGCGGTGAAGGTGGCAGACATGCCCATTGTAGTGGATGTGCGGTATGCTAATTTGCAGGACAACATAACTCTATTTTCTCAATTTCTGTGGGAAATAGAGGAATCCAGTTTTAGCTGTGCCACGCCCATTTTTAGCTAAGCTCCATCCGCGATATGTCCGTGCTAGTAGCGATCGATCCGTCCACTCTCGGAATCTCAATTTCCAGAAAACTATACAGGTAAGCTGTTGAATATTTCGAAAGTAATTTGACTGGCTGCTGTTGCTGCCTAAGTCAAATTAGTTTTCCAAATATTCAACAGCATGTTTATTAAATAGTAAAGACATACATGTCATACAACAACGCGTTGTCCGTCGTCAAGTAAATAATCATGACGTAATTGATAATGGCGTCATCCTACACGTCACGATCATGAATGAAACGTATATGCGTCTGTAAGTTGTATGGAGTATGTGTCTTTGCCATTTAATAAGACACGCGGTTCAATATTTTGTAAACTAACTGACTGGCAGCAACAAAGCCCAGTCATATTAGTTTCAAAATATTCACTAGATTTCCTGTATAGTTTTCTGAAAATTTAGATTCAGGGAGTTTAGTATTTGATCGATTTCAGCATGAGCAATGTATGGGCGGTGCTTAGCTAGAGATAGGCTGGGTATAGCTAAAACTGAATTCATCCATTACATAATATGAGACTGCATGCCCATATTTAGAAAACACTTGAGGTCTCAGTATGATACAACACTTGTTGTCATCAAGGATATGCTCTGTAATCAGATATCAAGCTCAGCTAAATCCCATTCCGCTAGCTTAAGTCCCATCATCGTAGTCAGAACTTTGACACATACTGAAGATTTCGGATCTCCGGATTATGACTTCAATGATTACTAGACGGTCCCGCTCCGCTATCGGCAAGATTATGATGTTAAGATTGCTGCGACAACCTCTTACCGACGGTGAAGAAGGATACTGGACAGTCTGGCTCGCCTCGTCGTGAAGATGGTGATGACGATATTAATTAAAGACTGCTGGGCCTAATCTGACTAAGAAGATCTGCTGGTAAGGATCGGATGTTGCTTCCGACTCTATGATCAGATTCCTAATTTTACTTGACTGAATAGACTGAACCGAACTAGTGTCTTACATATATGTAAGATGATAATTGTATTAATGTAATTTAACTGTACAGAAACTTATAAAGCAATTTAATCTAGAGCACAATTGCTCAAATAACAACTGGTACCTTACTGGTACAAATCAAGCAAGTTCTATGGCTACGCTACGTCTATAGCTATCTGCTAACGGAACACCAGCGAGATGTTCCGTGAATCACGATGGTGGATTGATTAACTTTCTATAACTGAAAGTGTGTCTTATATAGTATTTAGAATATCTAAATCTGAGGTTCTATACATATCTAAATATTTAGATTCTACCCGAATCTGTTCTGATGATTCTTCTAGGTATGTTATAAGCAAAGCTTGATTGGCCCGGACAATCAGTCCACCAATCAACTTCTGCTTATTCCATCCTAGAAGTTCCTACCTAATAAATGTAGGTCATTCTGACCAATCAACGATCCCTGTACATTACAATTTCAACTTCAAAACCTATTCCATATGATTCTTTGCTACAGAGTTTTATCGACTCTTATTGATCGTGACGTCATTCTGACCAATCAAACTCTGTGCTATTCTTCTATGGAGATGATGCCTCACATAGACAAAGCGGTGGTAGCTGGTTCTGATTTGATGCGATCTGTCAGCTAACTAACAACATTATGGAATGTGTTGTTGTTGCATGCTATTGTATGAGTGACATATAGTTGATATACAAATTTCGATTATGTTATTAATTCCTACAGGACGCTACAATGTCCATGTCCTGTCCATTGCCTATAGATGGATAAGCCTGTAGGATGCTAGAGTTAATAGGCACCTGAGCTGTATGATCTCATTGCCAGCTGATGTTGTTCTATTCTCATGTGAGAATCTAGAATGCCTACGTCATCAACTAAGTCCCTTTGTCACGTTCGATTCCATTGATTATCGTACATTCATTAATTTCTAAACTATCGATTCAAACAACTGCTGAATATTATAAAAGTGTATGCCGACTGAACAGCAAAAACCTTCATCTAAACTATTTCCAGATACACATCAACTCAGAACCGTTGGACTTATTCCAATCAATTGGACTATTTCAATTATGATCCTAAATATTATCCAACTAGTTTCAGTGTACTAGATCTGCACACCATCCATTTAGCGAAACCGAAAGATGTAAATAATAAGTTAAAGTATAATCGAAGTGAACGCACGCGTTTATTTAGCTCGGCAATTGCTGCCAGAATGAGCTAGTTTCTAGCGGGATTTTGTAGATAAATTGTATACATATATTTCGTATTAGTATTTCCTTTCAAACTTTATGTTTAATTTGTAAATTCGTGTCTTGGTTGGAGCGGATTTTGTGTCTCCATTTTCTAAAGGCACTCCTCTTAGCATTTAATAGGACTCCTCTTACTGTGGTCAATGCAATACATTTCTCCCTGCTCCAGTATGCTATTTCTATAGTTCGTTGTCTAGTTCATTATATTTGGCAAGATCGCTTGACTAAGTGGATTTAATTCCTCTGTCATTTGTAAGCGCAAGCCTAGTACTTTGGTTACATAAATCGTTATAGTCAGTTGGCTGTCCCCGGTCAACTCGAACAGACTAACAAATATATGACTGTAATATGTTACTATGCATTAGGAAACCACTTTAATCGGTTAGGTGTTAGTAAACCACTTAATAAGTGGTTCAAACTAACAAATATACGACTGTACTCTCTATTCGTATATTTGTTGGTAGACGTCAGGGTTTCAAAAGGGGACACTATTTATTTAGAGTTTAGCTCTTTCCCCGACGACTTGGTGTTATATATATATATTTGTATTAGATATTGTAGTAGTATGGGTTTCCTCTTTTTATAAAACACCATGGCAACCTATAAGCTTACCCTCAGCCTAAAAATAACAACTAAGCGGTGGAGTGTCACGGCTATCGACGTGTATCATGGGCTAAATGGCGTCGTTGGCGCTGGACCTGCTGTTTTACAGCGGCTTATCAATGTTATTAAAACTGTATGGCATGTAACAGTGTCAAATGAGGGGGTCAAGGAAAAGCTTCTAGAAGATGTTCTTATTATAAAAGGCGAAGTTTGTATCGTAGAGTAAATCGAATTAGATAGGTTGCTAGTGAAGATGAAAGTTCCACTAGAAATTCCAGAAGACAGAATCATGAATGAACTCATGAAGTATGGCAAAGTGCAAAAGATTGAACGGGAAACGTATCCCTTTGACAGAACACTAGAAAACGGTGTAATACGCATCTGGTTTGATACAGTGGATAGCCCTTTACCAAGCAGATTGACGCTTGATGGAAGCTTTGTCCTGCCCTTATGGTATAGAGGGCAAATTAAAGAATGTCGGATCTGCCTAAGTACTGACCATTTAGCAACAGATTGTCCCAATCGAAACAAATGTTTGCTCTGTGGTTCAGTTGACCATTTTAAATGGCGCTGTCAAAAAAATCAAAACAAGCCCTCAGTATCAGGAGATAATCGCCCATTAAAGGATGCAACTGAGTCAAATGCTTCTGAAGCAATCATTACGGAAGCTGTTGTTGCGGTTCATGCCACTGAAAATGGCACAAACAAATCATCAAATCCTGTTAAAGTAACTGCAGTTGATGAAATTCAAGTAATAGAGGAGGATATAACCTTAAGTCAAGAAAATAATCAAAATGCAATGGAGCCAAACGTGGCTGTAAAAGACACGCAGAAAAATGATGATCTTACAGAAGAGCCAGTTTACAATTCCTTAGAAGATGAATTAAAATTAGGACAGGATAAGTTTAGGACTCAGAAGACGGAAAGTTCAGTCGATTTTCCGCTAAGCCCACTTGATTTTAAGTCAGCTTGAAGATATGGTAAATGACGCTCCTGCAAAATGTAACTTAAGTAGCAATAAGCGCCATAAAGAAGACAATAGCTCAGAATCTGAGATAGAAGTAAATGATATGGATGATGATACAATGTCAGTTGCAGAATCAGATGTGTCCATTCAAACACAGAGTTCACAGATGAAAGATGAAATGGTAATGTACCGATCAGAAGGGGGTGAAGTGTTAGTGCCATATGTAACGGCGAAAGGCGTGAAATATCGTCTACTGCGCCATGAGTATATTTGTCTGTGGTAGAACTAGGAAACATTGAATTCGCAGGAAAATTAGGTAAATTTTCTAAGAAATGAGCTAAAAATCCCAAATCAAGTTAATCTAATGATGGCGGTTGTAAACATCATTTTACAAAATATGATTATCCGCACCATAAATTGCAGAGGATTAAATACCGAATTCAAGCCGCGCCACTTGCTTGAAGAATTAGCAAATGAGAGAGTTGTTATTGCTCTTCTACAAGAGACCAAAATTCAAAAAAACTGAAGTGGATGAATCTCTCAAAGATATTTCAAAACGGCAGATTTTTTATTCTTTATCACTAGAGCATGGTGCGGGAGTGGCCATTCTTATCCTGCCCCGCTGTCTCAACTATGTTGACGTTATATCGTCGTCATCAGATACAAATGGACGATGGATTTGTGTATTAATTGATGTACTAAACACAAGTTTAAATTTGATGTGCCTTTATGCACCTAGCTCTCATCAATTGCGCCGTGAATCTCTATGTCTAATTTTAATGACACACCGCATAATATTTTGAAACACATTTGTGAAAATAAAAGCTTGGTAGACACTTATCGGATTGAAAATTCAGAAGGCCGGGAATTTACTTGGTTTTCAACCGATGGAAGATTAGTTTCAAGGTTAGACAAGGTCTATGTAGAACGATCACTGAAAGGTTACATGTGTAAAACTAACATAAAACCAGTAACTTTCTCTGATGACAATATGTTTTCCATAGCATTAGACAATGCTGTCTGGGTCCACGAGGAGATTGATTTTGGAAATTTAATGTAGCATTGCTACGAGATAGTTGCTATCGCAAATGTGTGGAAAGTTGTGGTAGGTATTGGGATGAAAGAAGAGGTTCGTATGAATGTATAACAGCCTGGTGGGAAGATGCTAAATCAGACCTGAAATATATTTCAAGGCAGTATTCCATCAGGAAAGCACGAGAAAAACGAAAGCGTAAAAAGGCGCTTCAGAGGTCATTGTGTAAAATTAATAAGAAAATTAATGATGGGGAATATAATTATTAGATCTATTAGTTAAATTAAAAGGTAGACTAAATGAAATAGAGCAATATCAGTTTGATGGCGCCAAAATAAGTTCAAGCGCACAAATGCACACCGCGGGCGAAAAGCCTACACGTTACTGTTGTAACTTGAAAAAAGCAAGAGGTATAGAGAAATTAATGCGCTCACTGAAGACTAATGATGGAGTATCAGGGTGCTGAAATGCAGAAATGATTGAAACAGTATCCGAATTTTACAAATCATTGTATAAATCTGAGGGAAGCGACGAAACTGCAACTAGGGATGTTTAACTAATATAACGAAAGAAATTCCAGATTCATGTCACGAAAGCTGTGACTAATCGATAACAATTGATGGTTTGACAAAATCCCTCAAAGGTATGGAGTTAGAAAATTCTGCTGGATGCGACGGTCTTCCAGACGAATTTTATCAAACATTCTGTCACATATTTGGGCCAGTATTAGAAGAAATAGCAACCAGCATTTTTAAGCAAGGGCATCTCCCTCCATCGATGGCCCAAGCATGTGTTCGGCTTATATACAAGAGGGGTGACAGAAATAAAACACAGAATTAGAGACCAATCTCTCTACTCTGTCTAGATCATAATAATATTATTCGGGCACTAACATTAAAACTTGGCGCAGTCCTAGGCGAAGTCATTGATGATGATCAAACCTGCTCTGTGCCAGGAAGATCAATATTAAACAACACTTTGGTTATACGGGACCTTATTCAATTAGTTGAAAAGGATTGTATCCCAGCAGCAATAATAGCACTTGATAACGAGAAGACTTTTGACAGATTTGAATGGGATTTCTTGTTTAAGTCTTTAGACCGTATTGGCTTTGGTTCAAGATTTATTAAATGGGTAAATATTTTATCTGCTGATATACCAAGCTGCTATTAATAAACAATCAGCTATCCGTACCTGTAGTGTTAGAACGAGGTGTCAGACAGGGTTACTCACTGTCCCCGCTTCGATTCGTCATAGATATGGAATCGTAGGGTGCCACATCGAGTCAATGCAATGCCTTTCAAGGAATATGTATATGTGGCGTATAAAGGCCACTACAGGTTTCTCAATATGCAGATGATACGACTGTGTTTGCGGGTAAAAATACGGATTTTAGAATTTTAAACGGAGTATTAACAGTTTTCAAAATGCATCAGGGCTTAAAGTCAATAAAGACAAATCTAAGGGCTTATTTTTGGGCAATTGGAAGGGCAGAACTGAGAATGTGATGGATACTAACTGTTCAAATGATGTCATAACCATTTTGGGTATTTACTTTAGTACAGAACAAAATGTATTACTAAACTGGGAAGAAAGGCTATCCAAGCTAAAGTGTGCATTACTAAATTGGAAACGACGTCGCCTAACTTTGGCAGGACATTTGTCCTTAATAATTTAATTTTATCTGGACTGTGGTTAAACGCTTCTGTAGTTCATATGCCCACATCAGTAGAGGCACAGATCAACACGTTACTTTTGTTCTTCTTATGGGAGGACAAAGCCCACTTAGTATCACAGTCAATCCTCACCAATGAAAAGCATGCTGGAGACCTGGACTTGGTTAATGTTTCAGCAACGTGTGCTTCTTTAAAATTGAAATTCTTGAATAAGTTACTCACTTCAAGATCATCTTGGTCAAGTGTTTCAAGGACACTTCTGCAAAGGTATGTAGACCCATTTCCATTAGAATGTTTATTTATGTGCAATAAACTGCCACCTAATCATCAAAAGATACCACATGTCTATAAAGATCAGCTCGAAGCATTAACAATATTTACACGATCAATGCCACAACCCAATTGTTGGGAAAATGCCTTAGAGCAACGTCTTTGTGGCAACGAGTTGATTCGTGATAATGATGCTGTATTATATTTGCCTTCTATGGCCAAAAATGGTATTCAATATTTACGTGACTTGGTAAATCCGAAATCTCGTAAATGGATTGCGATGCAAGATGTAGTAAGAAAACATCAATGCGATATATTGATGCTCAGCGCTTATTTGTTAGAATACAGAATGCACTACCTGCTGTATGGTTCAAATTGCTGAAAGCACATGGCAACATTGATATGTTGCAACCAACATTAGTATTTATGTCAGAACATATAAAATACAACATGACATCTAGAGACTGGTATAGAACTCTAATGCAAAGTCGGAGACACACTCCTATTGTGGTTAGGCATTGGAACAATGTAGGATGCGCGCCAAAGAACTAGAAAGATGACTGGAAAGCAATACATCTACCTTGTCTACCAGGAAATGTACGCGATTACTCCATCGAAGGCTATGGGTCGGCCATCTTACTTATATCTGTAAAATAACAAGTACAGAACGGTGCTTATTATGTAATACTGAGGAGGAAACGATAGACCATCTATTTACTCAGTGTTGCAAAACTACAGGTCTTTGGGTATATATCAATATGCTCCTTGCTAAATTTGGAACCAAATATGTGAGTTTAGTGGTTGAAACAATTTTGTTCAATGATTGCTCAACTATCGGATGAATCATTAATAGCAAGGAGAAAGAATTGTTAATAACCCTGTTATATGTAGGAGTGTGGGCCATCTGGAAGCATCGGTGTTCAGAGGCCAGAGATAAAACCGGCAACAACCATCAAAGAGCCATACAAGCTATATTTCGATCATTGTTGATAAACTGCATTCATTGTGAATTTTACAGGCTAGTAGAACATGGAAGAGAAAGTGGATTTAATGACGTATAGTGCAAAACTGGCCTAGTATCAATTGAATACGGATATCTAAAATATCAGTAGCGGAACTTGGATAAGCTAGCACACTCGATGCTTGCTGTATGTTGATAAATGCTATTTTAATTTAATTTAATTGCTTTTATTTTTAAATTGTAATGCCTTAGGAGACTCTAATCTTGACGAATATTCTAACCTTGGGAATCAGTATATTCACATATCAAATGTGCATTATGTCCATATTCTGGAGGTGATCCGATTTTCAAGTTAGCAGAATGTGATATCTTACAACTAGCTTCCTGTTGTAAATGTTTACTGCAGGTGTATTTGTTCCAGGGTAATTTGCAAAAACTTACTATGAAGTAAATTTAGAATGTGAACCCAAAGCGCCATCTATGTAGTCATAGTTTGTATAGTTTTGTTTTGGGCATTATATTACATAAAGGCTATTACGTCCGCCAGGCATTTAAGAATCGGCTAACTGGCGTCAATGAGTCACTCGCCATTTGGCCCTACTACTATACGGTGTGCTACGTTAAACTACATATGATCTACTTAGCCTGCCGCTCACGAATCGGCTCAATGGCGTCAATGAGTAGCTGTAGCTTACTGCTAATTATTGATGAGTGGCTTTACCACTTGTTGGTTAGCTATGCTCGCCATTTGGGTTTACTAGTACACGGTGTGCAAATAGTAATGGCTTTGTTGAATTATGTTATGTTATCAGCTCTTTATTAATTGTGTTTTCTATGTAGTTGTGCCACGGTTGTGGTATATGATAATAGAGTATTTTAGCTTCCACTGTTTTGATACGTTGGGTCTGTATTGTTATTCTATTAATAAAGCCTGCTATTTCATCCGATTTTTTATGAGGGTTAACAAGCCTTTTTTAAAGGAGTTCCTCCGTGAAGTGTATCCGACTGCGTCAGCATCGGATTTAAAAAAAAAAAGGTAGTAGTAGTAGTGGTGGTGGTGGTGGTGGTAGTAGTAGTGGTGGTGGTGGTGGTGGTGGTAGTAGTAGTAGTAGTAGTAGTAGTAGTAGTAGTAGTAGTAGTAGAAGTAGTAGTAGTAGTAGTAGTAGTGGTGGTGGTAGTAGTAATAGTAGTAGAAGTAGTAGTAGTAGTAGTAGTAGTAGTAGTAGTAGTAGTAGTAGTAGTAGTAGTGGTACTAGTAGTAGTAGTAGTAGTAGTAGTAGTAGTAGTAGTAGTAGTAGTAGTAGTAGTAGTAGTAGTAGTAGTAGTAGTAGTAGTAGTAGTGGTAGTAGTAGTAGTAGTAGTAGTAGTAGTAGTAGTAGTAGTAGTAGTAGTAGTAGTAGTAGTAGTAGTAGTAGTAGTAGTAGTAGTAGTAGTAGTAGTAGTGGTAATAGTAGTAGTAGTGTGGTAGTAGTAGTAGTAGTAGTAGTAGTAGTAGTAGTAGTAGTAGTAGTAGTAGTAGTAGTAGTAGTAGTAGTAGTAGTAGTAGTAGTAGTAGTAGTAGTAGTAGTAGTAGGGACCGTTCCCGAGTTGATCCACCTGATGAGGGTCCTCCAACTAAAAATGGGTAAAAGTCTGCTCCGCATCCTCGGCTAGGTCGGCTCCTAACATTTTCCTTAGATTATCATCTTACCTTGGAATTCAAATACTGGGAATTCAAGATTTAAAGTGTTAAAATCGACACAGACACGCCTACAAAGTGGGTGGAAAGAAATGAAGATTTCGGAGCTTAGCTAGAGATGGAAAGGACATAGCCAGAAATGGATAGCTATCTTTACTAATGTGTCAGATAACAAAAGAAGATCATCTAATATTGAAATACGTGTTTGGTACTTAATAGGGATTGTTGTTTCTGTTGCAGCCGTTAACACAGTCTGTATATTGATTTGGGCCGGAAAAGTTGGGCCATACATGCAGGCGCTCCATGTGCTGTTTGCCATTGGTGGTCTGCTGGCACCGCTAATTGTTGAGCCATTTCTGATGGAGAATTCTAATACAAGCATTGCGACAATTTGGAGGAATTGTTCTAACTGCATCACAACTTCACTGGATGGAACAAGAAATGGCCACCTTAATAGCATGAACGTTACGCTATGCCAACAGCCACACACCATGGTACAGTTTGCATTTCTAATATGCGGGCTAATAGCTATAGCCATATCATTTAACTTTATATATCTGTATTTTCTGAATAGAAAACATGACAAATGGAAGAGAAATCCACAAAACGAACATGTGGTTGAACACGTGAAGCGCACCGTGATTAGCAAGGTAGTCTACTTGATTTTATTTGCATTGTATTTCATGATATATTGTAGCATTGAAGGTACCATTCTGAACTTCCTGGATACATTTGTTGTCGAATATGCAAAGTGGTCAAAAGCCGATGGAGCCAAGCTGATGTCAGCTTTATGGGGTTCCTTTGTAGTTTCACTTATTCTATCTGTGCCGATTGCCAAGATTATCTCCCCTTGGAAAATGTTATTTTTAGACTTTATAATTTTATTACTAACCTGTATTTCACTGTGTTTTCTGGCACACCTAGCGGCAATCCTGTGGGCAGCGTCTGCATTGTTGGCTCTTAGCATAGCGTCTATATTTCCAGTAACCTTTACATGGACAGAGACGGATATCATGAACGTTGACGGACCCATCGCTTCCATGTTTCTTATAGCTGGAGCGGTTGGAAACCTAACAAGTCCACTGATCGTAGGATATTTGTTTGAACACTACACACTCCTGTGGTTTGTCTGGTTCATTTTAGGAGGATGCATACTTAATATATTGCTTTTTATTGTTATAACAATTCTAAATAATGTTCAGTATGGGCAAGTTTCTATTGCTCTTAGTTCTGACAACGTCAATTATGGGAGTCTGTAAGGGGACGATATCACAAATTACTGATCGAGACGGTAATACAAAACGAGGTCCCATTCAATATCTCTATTATAAACAGAGTCGAAAATTATAACACTGTCGACAAGGTTGATACTAGTGATATGAAATGGCACTGAGTTGGAGATTATATGTTTCATCTAAACTGATATTTTGACACACTTTCCAATAAGAGACGACCCATGAAAATCATTTAAGCGCAACAGGGAGATGATTGGCCATGGTCTTAGTGTGCTCGACTGATAATCAGCTGTGCAGGTTTCAAATTGCTGCTAGATTACCAGGTGATTGGCTGACAGGCGATCGATGGACACATAGGCAATCCCCTTCACTCCTGGTCGCCTCTCAGTCTCCACCCAGGAGGATGGGTACCAGCGTAAACATTAGGGAAGTTAGAAATAATAGACTGAAATAAAACCAGCCTAGATATGGCGTGACGCAGCATTTGCTAATGAGTTCAGACCAATGCATCTAAAAAAATAATGACAAACAAAACATCGTTATTTCGGACTATTAACCATTTTGTGACGAAACCGGCCGTCACCGGCCTCTGTGGTGGTTTTGAGTAATGTCCATTTGCAGGCCAAGAGAAGACTTTCTTGAAATTTTACCACTGAAATGACTGGCTCGGTAACCGAGCCACTCATTACCGTGATAAATTGTCAAAAATAGTCTTCTCTTGGCCTGTAAATGGACATTCAGCAAGTAAATAATTTAATTTTTTGAAGAAATTTAGTCATTAAAGGGCTAATCCAACCTTTAGCAATGTCTGCGTCTATCATGCAGATTTACAAACATAACCACCTAGTACATACATTGCAAAATTTAAATCGACAGCACGCCGTATCCGCCGTGTTTACATTTACCGCGTCACTGGGAAAGGTGTACAGTGTCACTTGCCATGCGAGATCATAGCCAGTTATCTAGCCATTGAAAATCGTTATTACGTGTTAGATTAACCAATGGAAGGGTGTCGTTGAATATTACACGTGTGTTCATATTTTATATTTCATATCTCTTTATTTCATAGATTGTTCTTCCTTCATTACTTTTCTTACTGTTCTTTTATTTTATTAATATTTTTTATTATCTATCAAATAGTTTTTATTTACTGTATCTTCAATTGTATATATTTTAATTTTTTTTATTGTAATAATTATTTTTATTAATTGTCATTGTATAGTTTTTATTTTATTTTTATTTCTTTAATTAAAAGAAATTTCCATTTCATTACTTAATCTATTTTTTTCTAATTATATTACATTTTCGACTTCCTGTGTTTGCTGTTTGGTCTACTCTGTTTAATCCAATCAATCCAATGAGCCTTTCCATTTTTAGCTATGCCCTGCGCATCTCTAGCTAAGCTCCACCCACACCTCCCTAGTGTTGGGTTCGCTCGATCTCTAAACTATCTGACAATCAATTTCCAGGAAAATATACAGGTAAGCCGACGAATATTTAGAAACTAATTTGAATGGTTGCTGTTGCTGCCTATATAAATATTCAACAACATTTGTATTAAATAGCAAAGATATACAATTCGTACACTGTGTCATACTATTAAGCCTTAAAGTCCATATCGACTCATTCCTGGCGGCATGTTCTGCTCTTCTTTATAAGACTTGACCACGAAACTGTTAATTGATATGTGATATGAGTAGTATTTTGAGTGATGCGATGTGCTCTTATCGCATGAGGTATTACAACTTTTCAATCCTTTAATTTCGAAATTTTAATTCCAGAGCAAATATAGATTCCTTCCGGAATGTTGAATGTGGTAAAAGTACGTTGATGCGAAGGGTAGGAAGGATTCCATTTCCCCCGAACACAGAAGCGGCGGTGTTAAATACAATTTAATTAAATTTAACAAGTGTGCTTTCATAGATAGTCGAACTGATACCAAAATAGTCAACAGCTTCCCTAAATCTTATGATTCGAATTTTTCTAATTGAGGTTCTATAGGATATAAACAGAGGATATCACACGCACATTGTGGGCGGGGCATAGCTAGAAATGGATAACTCTATTTTGCACACTCTGTCGGCCATGTATGTGCATCCAGTTTTAGTTTCAGTTTCAGTTTATTTTACACCCAGATCACAAAGTGGCATACGGGGAACAATGATTTTACATCCCAGATCACAAAGTGGCAGACGGGGAACAATGATTTTACATCCCAGATCACAAAGTGGCAGACGGGGAACAATGATTTTACACCCAGATCACAAAGTGGCATACGGGGAACAATGCTTTTACACCCAGATCACAAAGTGGCATACGGGGAACAATGATTTTACACCCAGATCACAAAGTGGCATACGGGGAACAATGATTTTACACCCAGATCACAAAGTGGCATACGGGGAACAATGATTTTACACCCAAATCACAAAGTGGCATACGGGGAACAATGATTTTACACCCAGATCACAAAGTGGCATACGGGGAACAATGATTTTACACCCAGATCACAAAGTGGCATACGGGGAACAATGATTTTACACCCAGATCACAAAGTGGCATACAGGGAACAATGATTTTACACCCAGATCACAAAGTGGCATACGGGGAACAATGATTTTACACCCAGATCACAAAGTGGCATACGGGGAACAATGATTTTACACCCAGATCACAAAGTGGCATACGGGGAACAATGATTTTACACCCAGATCACAAAGTGGCATACGGGGAACAATGATTTTACACCCAGATCACAAAGTGGCATACAGGGAACAATGATTTTACAGTATTTACATGCTATGGCGACTAGGCATTGTGATAGTTAACATCATCTAGGTCATGATTCATCAATTGCATTATTGTCATTTATATTAGCAATGTCATCACATTCATCCGCATTGACATTGACACTAATTGACCCTTTTATGACGAGGCCGGTGGTAACCAACTTCTGCAGTGGTATTGTGGAGTGTCCATTTGTTGGTCAAGAGTAGACGATCACCAAAAATCCACCACCTAAATGACTGGCTTCATGTTCGAACCAGATATTC